>LNAC01000405.1:157212-298137 GCA_002007465.1 Ailurus styani
TGAGCAAGGAGCCCAATGCTGGACTCGATTCCAGGATCCTGGGATCATGACCTGAGCGGAAGGCAGCTGATTAACCAACTGAGCCACCCAGGCGTCCCAAATTTTGTAATTTTTTAATGAAACCTGGATGGCTCCGTCATCCGAGCGTCTGACTTGGTTTTGGCTCAGATAATGGTCTTGGGGTCCTGA
The DNA here is from genome assembly GCA_002007465.1 of Ailurus styani. Lineage (NCBI taxonomy): Eukaryota > Metazoa > Chordata > Mammalia > Carnivora > Ailuridae > Ailurus > Ailurus styani. Next base: position 157,402 of record LNAC01000405.1, read on the forward strand.
GATGGAGCCCCGCCTCTGGCTCCACACTCAGCAGGGAATCTGCTTGAGAGTCTCTCCTGCCTCTCCCCGTGCTCACTCACTCTCTTTCACTCTTGCTCTCTCAAACAAATAAATCTTAAAAAAATAGAATCTTTAAAAAAATAAATAAAATTGATATTTCATCTAATTTAGTTATAAATATGCATAATCCACATATGTTCCCCAAGTCACAGTCAAGTGCGACATTCTGCTTTAAATAACCAAGAAAATAAGCAAATTAAACAATGGCCTGTGCTCCTGACTTATTAATATAGCCAGGCATTTTTCTTTGAGACGAAGATGAGTTAATTGGTCCCAGCTCTGATAGCAGTGATTTTCAAGCAGATAACAGTTGCCAGGATTTTCTGTGCAATGGGTAGGAAGAGTCTGTTGCCTGACAAGTTCTAAGTCAGATAGGTGTGTAAGCTGGTCTCCGAGCACTGTTAACGCTTCTCTAGGGCATTTTAGGTGTATTATCTCGCTGATCTTTAGTTTATTCCCTGTTGCAGAGAAAGAGCTGGTTAATTTAGTAGATAAATCATATCACTAGAAGTAAAAGAGGGTTCCATAATAATAATGTCCTTGAACACGTAGGTGGTTATTCAGTTGTGGGAGGACTTCTGTGGTCATCTTGGAATGACCCAGTTTGGACAAAGCATACCTGATTGTTGAACTGCTCAGATTTCATTGATCTATGTGAGTGTTGAGGATTTTGGCTTAGAAGGACCCTTTTTTGAGGACATCTCTCTGCCAACCTGAATTTCCAAAGGGCTTCTGTTTTGGAAATCTTCTGGCGTTAGATGAGCTTTTTTGTTTCCTCTGTTACCTCCACATTATTTGGACTTGACTCTCACAAGTGTGCCATCCTTCTTTCTCACCGTTTCTTCCCTCCGGTCTCTTGAAATAATTATCTGTTTACCAAAGAAGCTAGTCATTTTTATCCTAGCATTCACTCGATAAACTGCTCTTTTGGAGATAGAGCAAATAGGGTGAAACATTGAGCAGGCCAGGCAAGGAATAGAATCTCAGCACCACACATTTTTGAGGATTCTCCCTTTGAGTCTCACTATTTTTCTTTACTGTCACATGGATCTGCTGGGCACAACCATAATGGGCTTGGTAAATCAGTGTTAGGAGTGAAATGTTTCACTGCCATTGTTCTGGACTCCTGGCAAGACTAATGGAGAACAAAGTGATAAGAGGATAAGTAATGTGAGAGTAATAAGAGAGTACTAAGAAAGTAAGGATGCCAGATTAAAACTTGGAGATTGAAACTCACAGACTATGTTAAAAATAAGGGTAAATTCTGATACAGAGCATTCAGTAGTAAGAAGATCTTGACTGTTAGTGGACAAACACTGGACTAGGGTTCTGTAGTTTGAATTCTAGACTTAGGTTGCTGCTGACAACCTTGGACGAGTCACTTAGACACTCCTACCTCCCCTTTATGCCATGAAAAGTGGAAGTATGCATTTTTGTTTGTTTTGTTAAGTCTTTTCCTTAAAAGCATTCTTAAGCTGTGGGGTTCCTTAGAATTATAGAGGGGAGGCAGATGGACTTGGAGAGGGCATGGGGAGGAGACCCAGCTGTCCCCTAGTGTAGCTCCACTCTCTTATGTTACTTTTGTGCATTTCCTGTAATGTTTCCTTTGAAGAAAGTCCCATGGCCAAAAATCAATTTGAAAACATCTAGACCAAAAACATCTTGAAAATGGCTTTTGATGCTAAGATTTGGTGTCTGTGAATACCCATTCATTGTCTTTGTTCTTGGTGTAATTCTCTCAGGGTAGGGAAATATTGGCTCAGTTGCTGAGCTAGTATGTAGTACAATGGATAATTGTGGTATTTGACTGCTTGGCTGTGCCCTGATGTCAACTGTTCATGAGATAGTTCTCAACTGAACAGTAATTAAAGCTCTTTTTGCTGCTCCTAACTTGGAAATCCTCCTAAGAAGCTAAAGAAAAACCATATTCCTTTCTGATCAAACATATTCATACTATCTGCCTCTTTAAAAAATATCTAACCTGTAGCATTTTATGTAAGATGTCTCATCCCAGATGACTCTGGGATGGTCTTTTGGAGGAGATGGAATTAACTGTACTGTAGGTGAGGAAATTGAGGCTCACAGGGATTCTGTAGCTTGGCTGATGTCCCATAACTAAGGAGAGAGCAAGCTGGGTTTAAAACTAGGATTGTATTTCTAAAGTGTTTGCGTTCCTTATTACGTTGGCTTGCCTCTCCTGAATTTACAGGAGATTTGTAGCTTGAAGAAATTATTAATAACACCATTACACTCATGTTTCTCGTTAATTAAATCTGGTCATGTACGTAAATGGGCAACTTTCATTGTTCTTAACTGCTTGGATTATGCCAGAGACTCTTAACAGCTTTCTTAGGGTCATGTAGTAGGGCCTTACGTGGCCATGGGTTTCTTTTACCCTTCTCTTTGAACTGTATCTAGAATGTTATGTCCTAGGACACAGTGACATACCAATGGGTCTTCTCTATGACTGTGTAAGGTCTGTTTTGTGTTTCCTTAAAGAGTTACCGTAGGGTTTCTTAATGTAATGTAGAATAAGTCTAGGGCTTGTGAATGTGTAGGTCACCTGTACCAATTCAAACTTTGTTTTGTCTTGATGTTTTGTTTTCTCTACTGATAGTCTTTTGAAAGATCTGTGCCTTTGATTCAGAGTTTTGAACTGGGTAGTTAAAAAGGCCCACATTCTGCTCTGGTTTGGCTACTGCTAGCTGACTTTAATTTTGGTTGTGAACTTTGTATCCACACAGTAAGTGGATTTGACAAGAACTCTGTGATTCTCCTTCTGATTTTACAGAGGACCAAGTGAGTTATGTGGTTATTATATGTTGTTATTTCTCATGTGGGTGCTGAAATTAGAGAAAAAATTCTGATGGAGTTGGGATAGGATGAAGCAAACTTTAGGTTTATTGAGTGTTTATGCTAGATGCTGCTTATTCACTTTATTCACTGTTTATTGACTTTATTCATTTTACCTCTGTGTTTCAGTTCAGGAAAGCTGAGATTCAAAGAAGCCAGGACACTTGTATTAAGCTACAAAGCAGGCAAGAGCAGGATCCAGCACATTAGCCAAAATCATTCTCACTCCAAAGCCAAGGTCCTTTTTGTTGTTAATTCCAAGCAGAGTAACCTTTAGAACCAAAGGAAGAATGGGCTGAATGTCTCTTGGGGGAAGGACTGTATGTTGCACATGATAGTGTTTGTAAAATAATCTTAAGGTTCAAAGGAGAGTGTCTGGGTAAAGTCTCTTCCTGTATTTTCCATTAAGACTGTGTCCTCCGTGCTGTAATAGTGGAGGGGTTCCCTTTGTTTCTGTTGCTCTGCTTTCCATCTGATACGAATGAACCTGACCAAAATCCCCACCCCATGGCACTGTGTAGTTTCATGATTGTGGGTTCTTCTTGCTCTCTTTTAACTATTTTTTGTGAACTTGAACTAGATACTTAGACTTTTTTGAGCCATGGTTGTCTTGTGTGTAAAATGGAAAAACAATACCTACTTTGTATAGCAGGTTAATAGATTTCATCTGTAGTTCTAGCTGTGACTGGGAAGAATTTTTTAAAAGTGTGAATCATGGTATAGGACGTTGGAAGAGGGTAAAAGAAGACTTACATGGCAGGTACCGACCTTCCCAGTGTACATTCCTATTAAGAAATTAGTTAGCTATGAGACTTGTTTGTTCTGGTTTTAGGATACGTGAATGTTTAGTGCTTTAATGAATTGTTTGCAGCTGTGTTTTCTAATTTTTGTAAATGCAACTGAATTTCATAATCAACATCTTGTGTAAGCAGAGCATAGACGCTTTGAGGGAAAAGTGTGTAAGCCTTAAGCTAACTTAATTTTTGTTTCTAGGGGCAGATTATCCTGGGATTCTGTTTAGCCGGCCTTTGAAATAGCGTGTTAGAACCTTGGCCTTGAAAGTACTGACGGGGAGAGTAATGCACAGTCCCAGTTCACTAAAAGCTCATCCCTGAAGGATAAGCATCTTGGTTGCAAAACAAAAAGAAGATGTATTATGCCAATTATAAGTGCACATAGTATGAGCTCATTGAAAACAAATGTTTGAGCAGAATGAATGGAATCAGCCCCTAGGAATGCAAAGGTAATTTTAGGGTAGATTGAGAGAGATGGAATTTTGTGCTGTGACAGTGATGTATGCAAAGTTGTAAAGAACACAGATGAGGGATGTGACATTTGAACTGGACCTTAAACCCTGAGTATTTGTCTCTCTGGGATTTTATGTTCTGGGTGTGGTTTACTGACCTAGTACCTCTTGAGTAGCATTGCTTCCCTTTTTTATGGCCCGTTGCTGTGGTTATTAGAATAAGCATCATGTCCATTATTTTTCTGGGCTAGTCACTCATCACCAGCTGTCCTGTTGAAGCCAAGTCCTGACATACTGTCTTTTGTGAATGTCGTTTAATGTTGTCTTGAGGCCTGCTCATGCCTTTGCTTCACGTGGGTCACTGGCTTCCAAGTGGGCCTTCTGCTACAGATTCCTCTTACCTTCATTCTTCCTGCACACTGTTCAGATTGGCCTTCTCAAAATACCTTGGAAGTTCAAACTGAACCTCTTTCAGGGGCTTTGTGATGTTTCCAGGTTCAAGTTCAGACTGCTGAGCTCAGCAGTCAGACTTCTTCCACCTTGACCTTATAGCCTTCCTTTCCATCCTTTTTACTTCCCAGGTCATTACTCTGTTGGTGTTCTTGGTCAAGGTGTTTTACTTTCCCTGGGCTAGACTAAGTAGGTTCGCAGCTGGGACATTTCTTCTTGTCTGTGACTTTCCAGATTTTCTCACTGTGCCCTGAACGTGCCTCTGCTCCTGCTGTGCCCTCTGCCTGGAATGCTCTCATCTCTGCTTGCCTTTTTCAGACCCCCTCTCAAATGCATTTCCTCCCTGAGGCCTTCTCTGGCTGCTCCAACCCAGGGGATCATCTCCTTTCCTTAGAAAAATTAAGGCATTTATTTTCTATGCTGTTACATTGGGTAGTTGATCATAACTGCTCTGTATTGTTTTTTTGTGCGTGTGTGTGTGTGTATGTAACCCCCTGTTCCTTCTTGGCGTAGTAACCATGTCTTATATTCTATACAGTCATAGACATAGGTAATCGATGGCTATTCATTAATCTGTAACATTAGTTTTCAAAGTGTGGTCTCTAGATAACCCTTGGATTCCTGAGACCCTTGCAGTGGGGCGTGAGGCCAACACTATTTGCATAATAGGTTTGAAATGATATTTACCTTTTTAAAAATTTTTATTTATTTTTATTTATTCTTGATATTTACCTTTTTATGCTGTGCAGACACTTGCATTGAAGCAGCCTGGATGAAACTGCTGATGCCTTAGCATGAATCAAAGCAGTGGTGCCGAACTTAATCGGGTAGCCATGGTACTCAAGCAGTCATGTACCCTGAGCTAGAAATAGTGCCAGTGAAGGTTCTTGGTGAAGCAGTAAAAACTATTAATTTTATTAAATCTCAGTCCTTAAGTACCCATTTTTTGAGGGTCTGTTTGACTTGGGAGGTGAACTGTCTTTATTTATTTTTGGGGGAGCATCGTTTTTACTTGAAGGAAGGGTTGACAAACTGTGGTTATTCAGAACTTGGGTGTTTGGCAGACATTTTCTTGAAAGTGAATAAAGCAGGTTTGTTACTTCAAAGGAAAACAATGGGCAGTATTTGTTCCCAGTGATAAAAATTGAGCTTTAAAGTGAAAAATCAGAAATTTGGAAAACTTGTATTTGCCACTTTGAGTTTGATGGCTTCCCAGTGTTCCCAATTTCGTTGCGAATTTGGTAATGATAAAATGTTCCTTTTTTAAAAAGATTTTTTGAGTAACTTTTATACCCAACGTGGGGCCCAAATTTATAACCCGGAGCACGAGAGTCACACAGTCCATCCACTGAGCCAGCCAGGTGCCCCACGGATGCACTTTTAAATACTGGGTAAGGAAGGTGCCAACATTTGGAAGAACTGTATGAGTCAAAGAAGCAGTATTTTTCAAGTGATCAATATATGATGTTACAGAATTATGCGTGGGTATTTCTATGACTTCTATTCAAACTGATACAGTTTCAGATTTTTTTTTATCACAACTAACCTTCTAAGAAGCTATCACTTGTTGGGGTTTAGTATAGTATCAGAGAAGAATATTAGCAGTTATTTGAAAAGGCTGTTTAAATAGTCCTTCCTTTTCCATCTGTGTATCAGAGGCTGAATTTTTTCCATATACTTCAACCAAAACACTGTATGTAATAGTTTGAATGCAGAAGCAGATGTGAGACTCCCAACTGTATTCTGTGAAGCCAGACACTAAAGAGATTTGTGAAAATCTGAAGCAGTGCCACTTTCTCATTAAACTTTTGTTCAGAAAATAGCTATTTTTAATAAAAACCTGTTATTTTAATATGTAATGAGTTATTGATTTTTAAGATGAATTGATAAATATTTTGTAAGTTTCTTGGTTTTAATTTCTGATACAATAACAATAAATATAATCCACATAAATAAAAGGTCTTTGGGATCCTCAAGTTGTAAAGAGGAGTCTCAGAAAACCAAGAAGTTTGAAACCATGATTATAGATTATAGTGGATTGAAATAAACTGAGGAAATACATTAGTTTCTGGGCTTATTTGAAAATCTTTATAGGAGCAACACAGCAGAAAAGAGAAATAATTTGTTTCTACTTGTATTATACTGAGTTATTGGGCATTTATTATGTTTCTGGCCCTGTGCCAGAGTGCCTGTATTATTTCCTCTAACCTTTATTATTTTGGAATATGTGCGTGTTATAAATCAGCACTGTATCTACATTACAAATCAGTAGTTAGAAGAAATTCTGAAGATTGCTTCTGCAGGGTTCATGCAGTGGCTCTGGGTCCTGCTCATGTTTGCTTTGAACCCAGGCCATAGTCTTGTTACATGGAGCCAGGTCCTCAGAAGGCAAGTGGCACTTCAGAACAGACCCTGACTGGGAGTCTCTAGGCTTAATTTCTAATAGGTTAGTCGTAGTTAGTGTGTAAATGTAGCTCAGCATCCAAGAGGTCGTCCGGATAGCTTTTGTTCAGGGCCACTGCTCGCATTAGCGGCCTTTCTGGATTTCATTCAGGGGCACAGAAGGCTGAGATAGTCTGAAAATGTTATTTAGGTTCAGCAAGGCATTTTCCCGTTGGGAGAAAGAAATGAGATGGGAGGTGAAGAAGTCAGGGGAACATGTTGTGCAAAGGGGAAAGCAGTGTGAAAGCACAGACTGAGAGAAGGGGAAGCCTCTGGACCACCCCCCAAGCTGGGATGCAGGGTGCACTCTTCATCCTGGGCCACCGAGAACGGCAGTTGGTGTTGTCAGGCCCCTCTGGTTTGGGACCCCCTGCAGAACACTGTTTCTGCTTAGTGGGTCTGCTAAGCGGAGAACCTCACCGGTGTTTGTACCCGGTGCCCCACGTGCCTTCGCAGCTCAACTTATGCTCCTTGGACAGATGTGGGCGTTAACACTGTCCTGGTAAATGTGTTTTGAAATTAATTATATGAACATCTTTATATTACACATTATACCTCTTTCTTAAAGAGTATACATATTTCTCTTATACTTTATAATAATTATTAAACTCTCAGTATTTTTCTTTTTTACCATATCAGTGGAAATGAAAACAGGGATACCTATGTTAGCCCGAACAGCAGAGAAAGGAGGTGTAATTCTTGTTTATTTCATTAACTAATAAACTAATAAATAAATAAATAATTCTTGTTTATTTTCATTAACCTTAATAAAGGTATTTATTCCTGGGTTTCTCGCTGACATTCATCCTGTGCGGAAGTCTGTCTTTCCCTCAGCACTTCTGTGGACATTTTATAGCTGCAACTTGTCTTTCAGATTTGTGTCATGTAAATAGGCTTTGACGGGGGCAAATTTAAAATGTTGTAAAGACTGCCTATTCATTTCTAAAACTGCATTTTGTGGTAGAATTCAATTGCTGATTGCATTAAGGAGTTTTAAAATGAGGGAAAACAAAATGAGAACTTATGAGTAGTTGCATAGTAAAACAGAAGAAGAATATGATCATTGTGCTTTTGTTTCTTGGGGATCGTCGATAGCTTTTTATTCCAGTGATCACTAATAAAAAAGATTTCCACACATACACAAAAAATGAATTGTCTTGAGATGTAGATGATGCTATAGAGAATAAAGATGGGAAGCACACTGTGCATACAAAGGTACAGAGTATTCCTTTATTTAGTAATTTGGAAAGAGTTGCATAGCTCCAAAATTGGATAAGCCAAGTTGGTGGACTACATACTTTGTTAATTCTTATGTTAAACTGCCTTCTCTTGGTGGTTGCATTTCTAAGATGAATGGTTAATTTGTCCTTACCTCTTTTCAGTGTCTGTCTTTGAGCACATGACACATTGAGAAGATGTCCTGAGACCGTTGGCATCTGCTTGACACTTTTTTCTTTTATAGCCTTCCCTTTGTATTTGGGAAGTATGTGACTGGGTGTGGTCTGGGGGTGGGGTTAGTATTCTCTAAAGTTGGTTCTGGGCTTGTATGATGTGAAGTTGCAGCTTTATGGTGGAGGGGGGGGTACCCCTGCTTGCAGCTCCAGGGTGTGACCAAGGGTGTTGTGTGAGCTTTTTGGGTTAGGTTCTCTGGGGTTGGAGTGTTTTGCTTCCGAAATTTTAGTTTCAGGTTTGGAGTGGTAGGTTACTCTAGAAACTGGTAATTTTTCTTTAGTGTCCTGAGGAATTTCAGACAGAAATGACTTTTTAAAGTGAGATGCATGTGTGCTGCTTATTCGCTTCTCAAGAGTGGCAGGAGGTTTTGAGAGAGCGGGTGCATTCAGAGCCCTGTAGTTCAGCACGTGTAGCCCTGGACCTGAACTCACAATTCGTGGGTCCAGGCAGTTTTTGTTATCAGAAAGCTGAGTCAGAGTGGGTAAATGGCATCAGAGAGATTTGAACAAAGTGAGGTGGGAGTGGATGACAGTGCAGGCAGCTCTATCTGCTTTGAGGGCTTGGGAGGGAAGGAGGAGGAACAGCTGTCCTAAAACCTTGAGAGCGTTAAAGAGGGACAGGATGGGGTTACCCTTTTATAAATTCAGGAGTTCACTGGACTGCCTGCTTATACTTAAGCAGATACTTAAGTGTTCGTCTAAACACTCTATTCATTGTGCAGTTTGTGTTTAGCAGTGTGCTGTATGCTTGGGGAGGGAGTTAGACAAGGGATATATGGTGGTCCTACGTCCATAATTTGGTGGGGTAGGGATTAGGGGTGAGGAGCAGACTTTGTGAGCAGCCTGAATAACATTGGTTCAAAATGCAGCTGTGAGTAGCCAGGTACTATGGTAGGCTGGTCCCTTTTTGTTCATTCTCTCTATTTTTTTCCCTCCCTGCTATGAAGCCACTTTGGAAATCCTCCATTTTGTTAATGTAGAGTCATACCGTATACCTCTCCCCAGGAGTACCCATGGAGATGACAGGTAGCCACAGTAATTCTGGGGACTCCTGTGGTCAGTGAGTGTGTGTTTAATTTATTCTATAGTTAACTAGTTCTTAGTGGGAAGAGGAAATTTGAGAGAAGTTGGGTGATTTGCTTTAATTTGCAGGACATCTGAAGTGTCAGATCACATCTGTTAGGATTATGGGAATTTTGTTGTATGTTTGAATGTTTGAAATAGTGTCAGGGTCATTCTGCTGAAAACTGACCCATCTGAAAACCTTGTGTGTTCACTCCAGTCTATGTTCACCATGGCCATGGTTTCCCTGTCCTCATGGTTCATACCTCCTCCTCCCTTTCCATTGAAAGATAGGAAATTTTAGGCATTTTAGTAAATTTTACACACATACTTCCTTAAATTTGTACTATAACATGAAAGATGGCCTGCCCACCAAGGGTTATATATTTACAGAGTTGACCTGGTGTCTATGGTGGTGGTTGGTTTGTTAGAGCCCTGGAAGTGTGCTGTGTTTCAACATGAAATACAGATTTTTTTTTTAATTTTTTGGTAGGAGTAACCTACCACCCCAACAAATGTATTATTTGTTTCAGGGGTACAGGTCTGTGATTCATCAGTCTTACACAATTCACAGCACTCACCATAGCACATACCCTCCCCAGTGTCCATCACCTAGCCACCCCATCCCTCCAACCCCTGTCCCCTCCAGCAACCCTCAGTTTGTTTCCTGAGACCGCGAGTCTCTTAAGGTTTGTCTCCCTCTCTGGTTTTGTCTTGCTTCATTTTTCCCTCCCTTCCCCTATGATCCTCTGTCTTGTTTCTGAAATTCCTCAAATCTGAAATATAGAATTTTATTCACCAGTCAGTTTAACTGTCTTCCACTGTTCCTTCCTCAAAGAATATTAATGCTTAACTCAAACAACCGATTTTTGCTGTGAACTTTTTCTTAAAAGCTTGCTAACGTAGGAAAAAAACGTAACTTTTTCTTTTTATTTTTTGCTGATTGATGTTAAGTTCTAGATTGTTTTTCGAAATATTAATATGTTCAAGCTAGGCAGGGGCAAAACTCTTTAAAGTGTACACCAGGTGAGCTTCCAGTAGTTTTTGGACTTTGAGATTTTAGGAACCTCATTTCTGGGAGTGATTTTGGCTTTGCTGCTTTTTCTTAGCTTTAAATTGTTAGGTAGGACCCAATGAATCTCTCTGATAATGATAGTTGTCTTGATATACTTGGAGACAGCATTCAACCAATAGATCTTTAATAGACAATTTTATTTTATGTAAAAATAAACCAGAAGTCACGGAAATATAGTTTTGGAGTGTTGGTCAGTGTTGTAAAGTCAGATTATATGCTTAGTGGTTATTGTCAGGAAGAGAAATGTTGTAATATAATGATGAATCATGCATTGTTTAAAGAACAATCCATTAATTCCTCATTGACCGGCTTTTTAATGTACTTATTTGGGAGCAGTAGCATCATTGGCAGAGTTAGTAATCCTTTCTTTGCTAATTAAAAATGATGGCCATCTACTGAGTTCCAGCCATTATGTCCTACGTGCTCTTTCATCCTCACCATGACCCAGAGATGAAGGTGCCATCATCCTAGTTTTTATAGATGGAGAAATGAAGCCCAAATGTTAATCAGCTGTTCAAAGTAAGCCGAGTAAGTTATTGGTACTGGGCATTGAACCCAGGTCTGTGGGTCCAGCCCAGCACCACCTAGTGTGTATATCGTGAGCCACATATGTGATGGAAAATTTTCTGGTGGTCCCATCAAAAAAGTAAAAACCAGGTGAAATTAACTTTAATAATATTTTCTTAAAACATACAAAAATATGATCACTTCATGTGATTAATATGAAAACAAGGTGTTTTGCATTCTTTTATTGTATTAATTCCTTGTCAGTGTATATTTTCTGTGTCTAGCACACCTCAGTTCAGACTAGCTGCTCTTCAAGTGTTCGGTACCCTCAGATGACTGGCAGCTGCTGTGTTGGGTAGTCCGTTCCTAGTGCCCGTGCTGTTGCCACTACCCCATTCTGCTTCTCTTCAGTGAGTGGGTATTGAAGAACCAAGACCTCACCATCAACCAAGGTTTTGTATGTTTTTGACTGATTTCAGCTTATAGCATACAATTATAGCATTGACTAGTTTAGTCTAATAAAATCAGTTGTTAGAAAAAGTGGCATAGTAGCCTTATGGAAATACAGATATTTGGTTGTCTTTCCCATAGTTAGATGTTCTCCTCTGAACAGTAGTTGATGATAGAGGTTAAAATAAAGTAGTCGAATAGTTTTTAAAAGGCAAATAACTGCACTAAGTGTGGAGATTGTAAAGAATGCAGTCACATAGTTATCCTTAATAAAGACCACATAAGGCCATTTTAAGCACGAAAGGGGAACAGTTGAAATAATGTACGTGGATTTAAGGTAGATTATTAAATTCAGCAATCTGCTGTTAGTGTCTACTGTGTGGCAGGCTTTGTATATATGTTTAGGGATTAAAATAACAAATGGACCCTGTGCTCAAGGATCTCACCCTCAAGAGTTTACTTAGAACAGTTGTTTCCAGGAGGGTATTTTTTCCCATCTGATTGGAATTGAGAAGAAAAATTGGGGGATGATAGGATGAGTCAGACTCTTCAGGACAATTCACCATGAAAGCAGTGTTTGCTTTAGATACAGACTTTATCCCACAGCATTATAGGATTTCAGAAAAGGACTTTGCAGACGAGTCCTCTGTAAACTTCTTTGTGTGCATTTTTTAAAAATATTCTTTTGTACTGAGAGGTTTGAATTGTAACAGTCCCATAGTAAGTTTATAGAGTCCTCTCCTTTTGACAGTTTGTGACCTACCATTATGTTGCCACATTTCTGTTCCTGATAAAGACCCATTGATCGTATTGATGAACTTGGTCTGCATTTTTGGCCAAGCTTTTCATACAAGTCACATCATCTAGAATATGATTGTATGTATTCAATTGGTTATTACTATGTATAGAATTGTTTGGTTACAAGAAATGAAATATAGTTGCCTAATCATTTAAAGTTTGTTGGCATTCTAGTTTATTTGGGTTGGGAGAGGAGAGTCCTATTTTTCCAAATCTAATGATTTTACGTTTTTTTGTTTTTTTGTTTTTTTTTTTGGTGAGGAGGTAGAGAACACAGTGGGATCATTAGCCAACAAGCATTTCTTTCTTCCTTCCTTCCTTCCTTTCTTTTTCTTTCTTTCAGATTTTATCTATTTATTTGACAGGGAGTGCACAGCAGGGGGAGCAGCAGGCAGAGGGAGAGGGAGAAGCAGACTCCCCCCACAGCGGGGAGCCCGATGAGGGACTCCATCCCAGGCACTGGGATCATAACCTGAGCCAAAGGCAGATGCTTAATGACTGAGCCACCCATGCGCCCCCCAGCATTTCTTATTTCAAGAATGTAAAGCTCTTGAAGATAGTATATATATATATGCCTTTTGTCAGTAGTAACAAGCGTGTATGTCTGCCATATTTTCTGTGCTGAGTGTCACTGTCTAAGGGTAAATAGGGCAATGAAAGGGGAAATTTGTGCATCTCATTTTTTTCTCTCTGTAGTTGAGAAGAGTGAAGAGGAAGGGAGAAAGAAGACACTCCTTTCATAGTCTTAGTTTCTAGATACCTTAAGAGTGTCTGACCCCTGAAATAGTGCTCTCAGAGCAGTGGTAGCTTCAAGATGAAGGCTGTTGTCACCTTATGTTTATGGTGATCTGCAGAACAGAGCAGCCTCATTCATCATTTGGGACACCATCACTGGGCCCTGTATCCTGGTCTGTTACCTGTCCTGCTTGGAAGAATGTATGCAGCATAATGTGTGGTTTCTTGAGTGTTTTTTTTTGTTTTTTGTTTTTTTTTGTTTTTGGTCCAATGTGAAGACCACTGCCTAACTATTTCTAAAGCAATTATTTGACCATATCCATATGAGAAGATGATGCCAGAAAACTTTAATGAGGGTAAAAATGTAGGGGCTCGGGATACATTTTGAAGAGGGGCAAGAGATGGCGATTTTATGTGAGAGAAGTTATCTGAATGGCATGGAATTGTAGGGCAAAGAAACTGAAATACAAAAAGGATTTCTCTTTTCACTATTTCCTTCAATGTTGGAAAAAAATTTGAAGGAACCACACCTAAAAATTAGAATACTGCATTTAAAGGAGTTTTGTTTTTTCCTAGTTTCATAGATTAGGAAACTTGAATTATTTGGAAGTCTGTGAACCATGTCCAGTAGGATCTCATTAAACAGAGGTCCAGATGGACAATGACTCAGAAATCTAGGCAGTAATAATTTTGATTATGTTTGTGTGGAATTCTCAAGTTTTAAAAAAATGGTGAGAGTCTCAGGGAATGTTAAGTATTTTGTGAAATCTAAGTGTCAAAACAGTCCATGGCACACATAGAATTAGAATCAAGTCGGGGATTGTTGGGCTTTAGACTGCATTGGAGCTCTTGTAGTCTCGTAAAGGCTGGGCAAAGCTAAACCTAAAAATAGCTGAAGGCTTATTTACACATTTGAACTTCTGGAGCAGCTGGAGTGGGTCTCTTACCCCCTACCCCTTGCAACTGAATAATTCTCCCTGTCTGTTATCAGTTTGGTGGGGATGTCCTCACTGGCTCTGAGGGCGTTTTTTGAGAAAGATCTGAAAGGGACATGAACTAAAGCATAGGAAGTGGAACGAATGGCAGGGAATATTTGGTACTTTCTGCCACTGTCAAAAAAGCACCATTGGGTTGGAGAGGTTGCAAGAGAGGAGCATATGTTTTGATGGAGTGGTGTGCATGTTTATATTCTTTTTTTTGTTTGTTTCTTTACCTCTCCAATCTAATGTTCACTCTTGTCAAGACGTTGACAGCGTAAATGAAGAGTCAAAGACACTTCCTCCCTGGCAGATGCATATTACAGACTCGGGTCCAGGGAGGGCAAACAGAAGGAACATTTTACTTCATAGGCTTACTATTCTAAAATTTGACTGGAAGTTTATTTTTCAAGTTGCTGATTTTTGAGTGTTAAAGAAATGCATTTCCTCACATTTAAAGAACATTTGTGTTAGTAACGGCACTACCCTCACCCCCAGCCCAGGATTGATGTGAGAAGTATATATCATGGTGTACTCTCTCATAATTTCCATCCAAAAGTGATTTATCCGTGATCATTTGAATGATTACTAGGTATTAAGCAGTATGTGTGGTCCTGGGGGGGGTCATACATTTTTAGGACCTCATCTCACCCCCACGGAACTTATATTTTAGTGAGAGGCTACACTAGGTGGCCTGTATGGCAGAGATCTGTTAGAAGGTTTGACAGTGTGCTTCCAAAGTGCAAAAGTGGGCCATTGACCCAGTTCAGCATGAACTGAGAGAATTAGGCAATTGTTTCTTGAAGGCGGTGGTGTTTCTATTACAATGTTTGAAGGATGGGAGGAGTTAGCTAGGGCACAGTTGGGTTTAGACTAGGAAAGACTTGGAGGAGAGAGAACTTTGTCCCTTGCAATGGGGAAGTAGTATATTCAGTTTTCAGGTTATGTGCCATTTTGACTCATCTATAAGAAAGGGTAATTGGCTTAGTTTGGACTTAACTCCTCCTGTAACTTGAACAAAGTTCTTTCTCCAGTAGAGAAGTTTAAAAGGAAACTTTTTATTAATCCTACCTTAACCTAACCTAATCCTAACCTATCCTAACCTAACCTAATCAACTAAACCTAACCTAATCAGAGTGAGCTAAATGTTGCTTTCTCCTCAGTACATCCCTGTATATTACTCTAAATGAAGGAAAAGACCCACCCCAGCTTTGTTATTTGTAGAAGTTAGTATTAATGTATAGTTTCTTATATTGGTGGCAAATCTATCTCAGTGACATAGATAACTCTACAGTAAAATGGGTGACTGAAATACTTAACACTTTATTAATCGGTATTTTTAAACTAATACGATATTAACACCTTATTAGTTATGATATATTACATGGCCAGTATATAAGTGAGCTTCTTGAATATAGCACAGTTTTATGTGCTATTTTGTTTATTGTTTATTTTTATTGGGATTACCTTTACAGTATTTAAAGGAAAAGTTTGGTTATAAATGATACTTTCCTGGAGGCACCTGGGTGGCTCAGTCTGTTGAGCATCTGGCTTTTGGTTTCAGCTTAGGTCATGATCTCAGGGTCCTGGGACCGAGCCTCAAGTCTGGCTCAGCACAGAAGTCTGCTTGTCTCTCTCCCTCTGCTTCCCCTCCTGTGGATGGGTGCATACTCCCTCTCTCATAAATAAATAAAATCTTTTAAAAAATGATACTTTTCTGGACATGTATAAATTATAGAACATAAAAACGTTGGTTTCTTTAATTCTGGGAGTATCAAACTATATGTTCATTTAAAGTCCTCTGAAGACTTACACTAGGCAAGACTTTCCTCATTCTGTTACTATAGGAATCAAGGCAATGCCTTTTGGAAATACTAATAACTGGTGGGATATATGTGTTTTTTGAGCAGGTAAGAGATAGTGTTGGTTTTTAAAAATAGCTCAAAAGAAATTGAGAAACAAGGTTAGTGTAAAAGACTAATAATAAATTGCAAAAGAACTGTTTTGTGTAAAGAAAATAAGAGACATATCTATAAAGTAATGAGTTTCTAACGCTACTTGAAGATCCTTGTAAAAGAGAAACTCCAAAAGTACTTTGAGCAATGGCAGCATTGGTGGAGTAAGTATTGACTCTTCCAAAAGGACTTTGCATAGGATAATCCTTGGGTCACGGTATAATTACCAATTTTGTCTTTTAAGTATTTGGGATAGTACTAAGTTCCTAGTTTGCAAATAAGGTATGATTCTCCAAAACATTTCCCATTTCAATTAGAATTCTGTGTTGTCAAAATCTTCTTTAGTGTTCTGTATTGGTTTTTATTTAATCTAAATGTAAGGTTTCACTGTAGCATGAAACCTTGATAATTATTAAGCCAGGTGCTAATTAGGGCAGCTGGCAAGAGAGCAGTGTTCAGCCAGTGAGGTGAGAATTTAATAATCTCTTACAGTCTATGAATGAGCCTTCACTGCTCTGGGCCTCTGACAGTTTTAGAAGCAAGGCTCATCAAAGATGACAGTAGTCAGCCGATTATCAGAGCACCGGGGGAACTAATCCCAGTGGAAATAAAATTTTTTAAATAAAAAAGTTGGGGCACCTGTGTGGCTCATTTGGGTAAACCTCTAGCTCTTGATCTCAGCTCAGGTCTTGATCTCAGCGTCGAGTTCAAGCCTTGCATTGTGCTCCATGCCCAGTGTGGAGCCTACTTAAAAAAAAAAAAAAAAAAAGCAAAGAAGTAAAATGTTAACCATGTAAGTTTGGTAAATGCTAGAAATACTATTTTTTTAAAGATTTTATTTTTTTTTTAAAGATTTTTATTTGATATTTATTTGACAGAGAGGGAGAGATCACAAGTAGGCAGAGAGGCAGGCAGAGAGAGAGGAGGAAGGAGGCTCCCCGCTGAGCAGGGAGCCCAATGCGGGCCTGGATCCCAGGACCCTGAGATCATGACCTGAGCCGAAGGCAGAGGCTTTAACCCACTGAGCCACCCAGGTGCCCAGAAATACTATTTTGAAGGTGGGTTGAACCATTAAAGTCATCTTGTCAGGTCTATTCTATTGATGAGAAATCTGAGGGTTAAGGAGGTGAGAAGGGACTGAAATGGTACGCTAGTTCTGATAAGGCTAACTGTTGTAGACATAGTTGCAAGAATCCGTATTTGGGTTCAGAAAACCAGTTGTGCAAGTATAGATGAAGGAAGTCTTGGTTTAATTAGAGCATTAGTTGACCATAATAAGCTTATTTTAGTCATGAGTGACTTTGGCTGTCAGAATCGCTCAACTGATCTTGATTTGTAGTAATAAAAGTATAAGGTCAAAGAAAAGGACATTGGTGGTCTGTAAGAGGAGACAAGGACATACCAGAAGTTTCAGAGTATTGTGTTGGGTCCTCGATCACCTATTTCCAGAGGAACATTGACAAATGAGTTTGTGTTACCATCCAGCTGACACTCCTGAGCACCATTTGAGACCCGAAGCCCAGTAAGGTTCCCCCGGTGCTTCTGATAATCGGTTCACTGTGATTGACTTTAGATGTTGTTCCTGGCCACCTGAACAAGTTTGGCATCTTGCCTGTTTTCCTTAAAACATATTTCTTACGTTCTGTACTGCATAAAGATCACAGTAACACCTTCTACATTCCTCGAGGCCTGCTCAGCATGACTTATTTAAAGCTGTGAAGATTAGAGGTGCCTGGGAGTCTCAGGTCAGTTAAGTATCTGCCTTCGACGCTTGAGAAAGCACATGGGCAAAAATCATGCTAGAATGACCACTTGATCCTTTTTTTTTTTACTAAGTAATCATCAGTTTTTATTATCTTACCTTCTGAGTTTCTGTTTGAGGAAGAAGGGAACTAATCTTTATTGGACACCTAGGCTGTGCCAGATAATGAGCCCAATGCTTTACAACTATTTCATTTTTCCTTGCCTTATAGTAATATTCTTATCCCACTTTTAGATGAAGAAGCTGTGGCACGTGGATGAAGTAATCTCATACAGCCGGTGGAGCTGGAATTTGGATTCAGTTGTGTCTTGATCTCAGAAGACCTATTTTATGGCCATAGAAGACAAATTATATTCCTCTTGTTTAGAGTGGCCTAACAACCACCATTCTCTTCTACCTAATTATGTAACTTTAGTATTCCTTAGGCACTTCTGCGCGTTTTCCCTTTTTCTCCCCTAGTGAATTTTCTTGACTTCTTAATTTTCTTGAGTTTCTTGTTTCGGGTCATGTTTTACCTCTAGAGTTTCCCCAGGTGATTTCCCTTCCTCCTTCCCTTATAAGACTAATGGTCCACCTGGGAGTTGTTTTTCAGGCCAGGGAAGAGGGAAGCATGGGAGGTAATTCCCTAAACTGCTTCTTAATACTTTGTTTTTGTTGGACTAATTTCCTTTGCTGGCTGAGCATCCACTCCAGCGCTCTTTGCTGATGTGGTTTGGTGCTAGGTACCCAGGAAAAGAGTAACCTCCTTTCTGGTCCTCAGGAAATTAAAGATTTAATTTGGGAGCTGAAGTATGCACAGTTGGCATTGTGATAAGTGCCATAAGGCCATAGATTGTCTAACCAACTAACCAACCAACCCAAACCAAACAAACCACTATTTAGAGGGGGAAGGGAGCACAAATTTCTATCGCTATTATAGGGAGGTTGTGGTTCTCAACTCTGGCCCAGGATCAGAGTATCCTGGGGAGATTGTAATTTGGTAGGTCTGGGGTGGGGCAGGAAATCTATGATTCTGAAATGCTCCATAGTTTATGCAATCAAGAAGAGTCTTTTGGGCACCTGGGTGGCTCAGTGGGTTAAAGCCTCTGCTTTCGGCTCAGGTCATGATCTCAGCGTCCTGGGATCGAGGCCCGCATCGGGCTCTCTGCTCAGCAGGGAGCCTGCTTCCTCCTCTCCCTGTCTCTCTGCCTGCCTCTCTGCCTACTTGTAATTTCTCTCTCTGTGTCAAATAAATAAATAAAATCTTTAAAAAAAAAAAAAAAAGAGTCTTTTATCTTAGTTCTCAGAAATAGGTTTGTTTTTCTGAGAGAACTTTTGCATTTTCACCTAGCCTTTATCCTGTACTTTACTCTGACGTGGGAATAGTTGGATTTTGGTGTCTTTTGGCTCATTCTTCTTATCTAGAAATAATCCATGAATGAAATCTGTGATTGACTTGAGAATTTCCAACGTGGAAGTAAATTCAGTCTTTCTGGAGTTAATTTGTAGAACAGAACCTAGTGGACTTCATTTATTTGTATATCTTTTGGGATAGATTTGTGTATTTAATAGCAAAGCATCATATTCTGTAAACGCTCATTAATTTGGACTTTGTTAATTTAAATTTGTAATTTGGAGGCAGCCTGGGGTAAAGTTTATCCTTAATAAGGGCACCATCGTTTACTCAGTGTGCTAATTACATGTTTTAATCACTGTATCAGGTCAAACAGAACCTCTTGGCCATGTTTTATTGGCTCTGAGCTTCAAGTTATTATCTACATTAAAGTAGTAAAAATTTCTTAAGTTCATTAACATCTGCCACTAGATTATTTTTCCCAACTTTGCAAAAGAAGTTCAAGTTGTAGGCACTATTCTCTGTATAGAAGTATGCTGGTACTTTTCTCTTTGATTATAGAGAGAGATGTGTGTGACTCATTCTTTCCCATCAGTGGGAGATGAGTGATTTGTATGTTAGCGGCTGTTGATGGATTTGTTTCTTAAACTATCGAAGTAGTATTTTACTGAACCAGCCAGTCGATTTCCAGTTGTACAGTTGTGTTGTCTTGAAGTTTGTAGTCATTGCTACTCTCAGTGCTTGAAGTGACACTGAGGGTCTTTGTAGGTTTCTGTCTTTCATCCTGTTTTGTCAGGTCAGAAAATTACTGTTTATTTAGTTTTCTTCATTCCTGTCCTGATCATACATATAATCGCTAGCATTTGCACAGTTACTATGTACCAGGCTTTGTGCTTGAAGGCTTTAGCCTTAGCAGCTTACTATTCATGACAATGCTTATGTGAGTAGTACCATTATCCATATTTTACATATGACAAAACAAGTTTTGACGTTTCACTATTTGCCCTAGAGCTAACAAATTAAAAAGCCTAGGTACAAATCTACCTGTGCCTTCAGAACCTGTACTTTTAATTTCATCGCACCAGGATCAGGCCACATATTCATCATCAGTTTTGCGTTTTCTAATTAAATTGGTAAGTACCCATACTTCTTCAAGTGCGTTCTGGTGACACTGAGAGTTAAAGGTTATAGTCAATGACTACTAGTCAGTAGCATTTTTTTTTTTTTTAAATACTCACTGGAGACTGTGATTCCAGGGAATGGAATAACCATACGTGTGTTACTTCCCAGACATTCACACTGTTGGTGTGGAGGCTAATGCTCAGCCTGGGTCAATCAACATTATAACATTGTTTAGAAGCATATTTTTTACAAATTTAGGAGCCAGGTGTGTCAGGAAAGTGTACAATACCTCTGGTTGTGCTGATGGAAGATGAAGAGCTTAGGCTGGGAGCTGGACTGTTGACAGTCATGCTCTAACTCTGCCAGCTCTGTAGCCCCAGGCAAGTGACTCAAGGATCCTGGTCCTCAGTTTCCCTCCCTCTGAAACAAGGTTAGTGCTAGTACCTTCCCCAAAGAGAGATCATGAGGGCAAAAAAGACAGTGTACTTACCAGAGTATCTTGTACCTAGTAGGCCTCAAATGTTGCCTTACTATTGTGAGCCAATAGGAACATCATAGTATTAAATTTAGGGCCTTTATAAAAGCTCTGAGGTGAAGACAGTCAAATAAGGAGGTACTGGTTACTTCGTCCTATCCCGTAGTGTTAATTAGACCTGTGTTGGTCAGCCCAGGTCTGCCATTTCCAGCTTGTAGATAATTATTTAAGAATATAAAAATTCTAAGCTCTTAAATATTTTATAAATATTTTTAAGTATTTTAATATTTTAAATATTTAAATATTTTTAAATATTTTTGAATATTTTAAAACATTTAAAAATGATTTATGTTTTAAAATACTCTTGCTAGTAGGGAATTTGAAAGTGAAGTAGGTAGTAAGAAAATTATCAGATTCTTTTAGCAGACTGATCTTAGGATAGACAGAGGTTGAAAAATGCAAGGTAGAGTTGTGTGTGCTTGCATGTTTGTGTTTGGTTGGCAAAAGTGATGTCAAGTTGCATTTGTAGGTCAGAAGGAAGGCTTGGTGTAATTGTGCAGATGCAAGGTTTGGTTTATGAAGAAGATGCCTTTAATGTCAAAATGACTTTTAGAAATAACCGTATTTAACCCAACTGTCTTGTTTTGTCTTCTGTGTACTATTTAAATACATAATATGTTTTCAGAAGAGAGCCACTAGGGAAAACCATCTTGCTGCATAAGGTGGAATGGGAAACCATTTACTTTTTTAATGAAGGCCCTGAACTGCACAAAAATTCCTTGCAGGATCTCCTCAGTAGGTGATTTAATTGGTGATTGTTTACATTTCCATATTTGGAACATAGACAATTTAAAACTGTTTAACTGTTACAGATTGTGGTAAGGTGGGTGGGGGGGAGGAATGGAGAGTGAAGTAGACAGGCGAATTGTTGGAGACGCTCAGGTGACTGTTCTGTAGAGTGGGATGTGTATTCATAACCTTCCCTGGACCAAAAAGGGACACAGTCTGTCACCCACATCTTAAGGTCTTTTATACTTGAATTTGTGTTGTATTTTTACAACTGCAGCAAAAATGACATGCCTCTTTGGTTGCATCTGGATCAGCTGATGAACTAGAACACATGATTTCTAAGAATTTTTCCAGGTCTAAGAGTTTATGATTCTTTGTCATCATCTGGTAGAAGTAACAATTGCAGTGATAAATGAACACTTGTAAAAAAAATTCAGAAGTTTTTCAATGAGTAGAAATACTTCATGTTTACTATTCTGCAATTCACTGAGAGGCAGTTTAGGTGAGGGGCTCTTTCTGGCTGTTTCTGGGATCCTGTTTTTGTGAATATCAGGTTCTATTTCAGATTAGTTCTCATTTCTTTGTCTTCAGTAGAATGTGTGCTTTAGCCCTGGAATAGCAGAAAACGGCTTTCTCTTCTAGCTTTCTCCACTCATTCTAACTTCATTCCTGACCGAGCCGAACTTTCTCGTTTATTTTGGCTGCAAAATCGTGCCCACTTTTTATCTGCTATAAAAATGTATTTTTCCTTCAGTGAGGGGAAAAAATGCAAGCTAACACATATTTTGGATTATCTTTCTCCCCATTATTTTCCTAACCCCTTGAGCTTTGTTCATGCTTCTGCCAGTCTTTAAAAAAAAGTTGATTGAGTTTGAGAATAACTGAGACTTTTTTTTTATGCAGCAGTGGTTTGTAAAAGAGAATTCTACTGAATTCAGTCTCAAGGCATCATCCATTAGCAGTTTACTGGTAACACAGAGGTGATGGCTCGTGCCTTTACTATTCTGGGAAAGTTCTAGATTTAGAATGAGCCTGTTAGAGTTTACTTCACTATAGAAATCAGGAAAAACTTTTACTTTGTTATCTGAAAAAGACCTAGGTGGATGCAAGAGATTTTCATTCACTTTGTAAAATTGGACTTTATTCAGCTAATTTATAAGGTGAAAAAAAATGATTTACAGTCCTGCCCCCTACAGTTGCTACAGATTGGTCTTTATCACTTAGAATCATATTACTCTAAAAGAGCAGAAAACCATTGAGAGGCTCTGGGCAGATTTCCAACAGCGCTGTTTCTTATGGTTGAAAGCGTCTGCCATCATATTTTTATAAGGCTGTGTGGGGGGGTTATCTCCTCCCCCACCACCTCCCAGTTATACAAGTGATAAACATTTGGCAAATATATAAAAGAGGAAATAATTACCCATAATCTCATTACTTAGAGATAGTTAACATTTTGATTTTTCTCTAGCCTTTTTCTCGCATTTACATGGTTTTATTTTGTATTTTATTTATTTATTATTTATTTATTTTATTTTTTTCAGTGATCCAAGATTCATTGTTTATGCACCACACCCAGTGCTCCATGCAATCCGTGCCCTCCTTAATACCCACCACCAGGCTCACCCATCCCCCCACCTCCCTCCCCTCCATAACCCTCAGTTTGTTTCTCAGAGTCCATAGTCTCTCATCTTTCATCTCCCCCTCCGATTTACCCCAGTTCACTTTTCCATGGTTTTAAAAACACATAGTTAAGAATCTGAGGTTATATATACAAATTCCTGCTTTTTAAATTTAATAATGCATTCCTATGTTATGCAGGTTTTTGAATATTATTTTAAGGGATAGCATAATTCTTTCCTCTGGAGCTACCAAATTTAACTAATTCCCCGTTAGTGGACATTTAATATTTTTTTTCCAGTGCAAGTGTTCCTCTCAATTCCATCTTTATTTTCTCATGATAAAATCAAATTACTGTGTTAAAGTCTTAACATTTTCAAGTTTCTTTATACTTACAAATTTGTTAAATTTTATACAAAATGCTTATGACAACTGTATATTTTGTGCCCATGATCTGAATATAGGGGTTTTTTTTTTTGCCCCATCTTTGTCAGCAGCGGGCACTTTTGCTTTCCAACTCTTTCTTGATTTATAGGTGGAAAAATGCAATGAGATGATAGTTTTCTAAAATGCGGTGACTGCTTGTCAAGCCATAAGCTCCTTGGCCTTCACTTTGGTCTGGACCCAATCATGGGGACTTCTTGATCACTTCTTCATATTATTAGCTAAGTTTCCTAAACAGACAGGTGTTTGTGTGATTAGATCTGGGGTGGATTCGTTTAAACCAGGTTGTCACTGAGTAGTAAGCATTTGGAAATTCCCTGTAAAGGAAAAAAGAACACCCAGCAATGCTGTACATGTTTATGGTGTTCTCTGCCCATCCTTTATATATTTAGCAATGACTTTGGCTGAACCAGTTTGTGCATCTAGAAGAACCAGTACAGATGCCTCTGCCCTTCCCTCCATCAAAGCAAATACCTCGGTCATCTCCTTCCTGTTGCCTTTTCTTTTGACTGAGAACTAGCAAGTTCTCAGCTGCCTTCTAAGTTACAGACTTGTTCATACAACTTAAGCTCCATATTTATTGGGCATACATATATATCTTCTTTTTTTTTATAAAGATTTTTATTTATTTGACAGAGAGAGACACAGTGAGAGAGGGAACACAAGCAGGGGGAGTGGGAGAGGGAGAAGCAGGCGTCCCACTGAGCAGGGACTCTGATGCAGGGCTCAGTCCCAGGACCTTGGGATCATGACCTGAGCCAAAGGCAGACGCTTAACGACTGAGCCACCCAGGTGCCCCTATGTATCTGTTTTATAGGCGACACTATTTCTTAATGTAGATTTCTCTTATCTGGAATTTATTCATGTGTTCTGAAATGCCGCTGTTATATCTGACTATATTGTAAACTTGGGGAACCCAGGAGGGACCAACTTTGGCACTGAAAAGAGAGAGAGAGAGCTGATGCAAAATCTTAAACAGGAAGCTGTTGTACAGATAACAGAGCTTCCTTCTGTTCATTGCAGAAATTGTTTTATCTGGTATTGCATGCATGAATCTTTCCTTGAATTAACCAGTTTTCATTTACCTTGAGGCCAGTCCGGTACCAACAAGGGAGGGGAGATTCAAAGCAGTCACAAAGATGCCAACGGGTGCCACCATTGAAGCTCTCACACACTCTTCTTGTTCTTAGGAAACCTCCTTCTTCAGAGGCATCCAGTTTCTCATGTCATGTCTCATATGCGATCTGAAGAAGTAGAGTTACCCCTTTTCCTAGGAATGACTCTTAAATGTTCATGTCTGTGATCCATTTTGGGATTAATTTTTGCTGTGGAGTGAGGTGGAATTTAAGTTCATTTATGGGCTTTGTTTTTTTTCTCCTACCCCCCCCCCCCGTGGATATCCCCTCCTAGTGACTCTTGTTAAAAAGACTCTTAAAAGTTCTTTTCCGTTAAGCCCTGTTTCTGCCTTGCCCTCTTATTAGATATGTGAGTGAACAGAAGGTTTCCTTTCTGACCCAGCTGAGGGAAGGAGGGTAGGGGTTTGTGCTGAGTCTTGCCCTTACTGTAGGGTGTCTCTCACCATGGTTTGCTTTGCTTTGATTCTGATTCTGTTAAGACATTTACAGAGTCTTTGTAAACAGTGAGTAGCATTTTAGCCAGCTTGGCTTTAGTTAAGAAGATGCTCTGTTATCCCCTCTGTCGGAGGGTGATTATGAAATCTTATTTTAACTCACAGTTTGGGTCAGATAAGCCTAGGATAGTATAAGCTAACTTGAACAGTCGTTAAAAATAGTTCTAACATGAAACTGATGAAACCCATCTTGAAACATTTTCTTTTTCCAGTTATTTCTAACTATAAAAGTAAAACATGGAGGTGCCTGGATGACTCAGTCAGTTACACGTCCAACTCTTGGTTTGGGCTCAGGTCATGATCTCAGGGTCGTGAGATGGAGCCCCGAATCAGGCTCCAAGCTCCAGAAGAGAGCCTTCTTCCCTCTTCCTCTCCCTCTGCCCCCTCCCCCCACTCTCTCTCTTAAATAAATAAATCTCAAAAAAAAAAAAAGTAAAACATGTTTATTACAAAAACTTTTGGAAGTTACCAAAGAATAAAGAAAAGCCTTTCTTTCCCCATCACTGTCATCCTGATTTTGGTATGGCAGCCCTCTTAATTTTGTGTGATTGGTCTGTGGACTCTGGACAGCATGGTTGGAACAACACTTGAATCTACGGATGGGTTCAGACTGTTTTCTTGCCTTTCTCATGGAAGGGGAAAAGGTTAGGAATTGATTTTTGAAGAGCATCTATTAGCCAGGCCTTGTACTTCACAAAGCTCTGTGAAGTATTAAAATCATAATTAAAATAGTAATGAGAATTTTTTATAAGGTTTTTTTTTTTTTAAGATTCTTTTTATTTATTTGAGAGAGAGCAAGCATGAGTGAGGGCAGAGGGAGAGGGAGAAGTAGGCTTCCCGGGTGAGCAGGGAGCCCAACTTGGGGCTCAGTCTTAGGACCCTGAGATCATGACCTAAGCTGAAGGCAGACGCTTAACTGACTGGGCCACCCAGGCACCCCAAAAATAATGANAAGCATGAGTGAGGGCAGAGGGAGAGGGAGAAGTAGGCTTCCCGGCTGAGCAGGGAGCCCAACTTGGGGCTCAGTCTTAGGACCCTGAGATCGTGACCTAAGCTGAAGGCAGACGCTTAACTGACTGGGCCACCCAGGCACCCCAAAAATAATGAGAATTTATTCCCTTTCTGCATTCTTCCTACCTCCCCTTTCTCTTTTATATTCTTGAGTTAAATAATTTACCCAGTGTCATTTAGGTAGTATGTGAAAAATCTGAAAACTAGGAGGAAAAACTTAAGCATCTTTCAGTTCAAATCATTAAGCTGTATTTTCTTTCATGGTTTGGAAGACTTTACAGAAACAAAGGATGCAGTAGCTCTCCTTTTCTTTCTTTTCTGGCTCATGTGGTCTCCCTTTTGTTTTCTACCAGAATTAGAAGTTCCAAGATCCCCTTATGTTCTGCCCAAATTAAGGCTTGTTTCTCTTCTTTCTGTGCTGTGCTTTCATTTAAGAGCTTTAGTTCTGACTTTGGTATTTATTAGCTGAATAGAAAGGTGAAGGAGAGAGCTGGGATTTTTTTAAACATGAAAATTCCTTGAACTGGATTGATTTATTTTGTATTACCTAATAAGTAGCTGTGGATTACCCTGGGAAGCCACTCAGTTTCTTCATCTGTAAAATGGACTGACTTACTCAACAAAGATCGTTCTAGGGTATGTCAGCATTCCTAATTTCTCATGTGAGGAGAACCATGAAATAGGTTTCTGGTGATGTGGTGTCCCTATCATTGGGACTCTGTCTTCCCCAGTATCCTTAAATCTCACCTCATCAGACTGTGTGCATTTAAATTAATGGGGAAGAACATCAGTTGTAGCTCACTCTTCTTTTAAAATGTAAACAAGGTGCATGTGTGTAGGATATTTATTTGTGATCCTGGAGCTCATTCCTCTTTCATTTAGGAGATGTTTATGACCGTCAAAGCCTTCTTGACAGCCAGGATTTCCCATTGATACCCTCACTTTATCAAATAGTGTAATTTAATCTGTTGCTTATGTCATTGCTATAGTATCCTGTCTGGAAGCAGAAAGGTGGTTGATATGTTTGTTACAGGAATCCAGATTTTTTTCCCCTTCATTGACATTTGTCAGCAGAAATTTTTTTCGTTGTGATTCAGGCTAAGGCTTGAAGTATATATAATTAGTGCAGAGGGAGGTGGCATGTTTGGACTCTGGACAGTTAAAGGCAGAGTTCTCTGTATTAACCTACTCTGTTAACCACTAAACTATTTTGTTTAGTGATTTAGGGCTTTACACTTAAAGCCAACTACTTATATAAATTGTATTTATTCCGGACAAATGTTCTTTTGGGACTAAACATTAGAACTCAGGCTAGAGTGGAGCATCTTAGTGTTACGTTAGGCTCATGAAGACAAACAGTGGAACAGAAAACAACCAAGGGTCACAGCTTCCAGCAGTCATTTTACCATATTTGGACCAGAATAGAATAAAGAATGACAAAAGTGGCTTAGGAGGTGTGGAAAAGAAATCCTAAAGGAAATAAAAGGTGAATTATTTTCATTTCTCTTATTCTGGTGCCAGTGAACCTTTGACTTGGTCATAGGAGAAATCCACATGGGAGTAGGTTGTTGTTTAGAGTAAAATCTTAACTTTGTGTTGACTGTCATTTTGCTTTTCACGTGTTCAGAAAAATTGGGAAGGAAAGCGTTAGTGGTTAAATAAAATACCGGCCAACAAAACAGTCCTTCTAGTATGTCTAGGAGGGAGTACAGAATCCATTTTAATCTTTTTCAGAAGATTTGTGGGAAAGGGATTGCAATTTAGTTACAATTTAGTGAGGCCAACCTCAGGATTCTCCACTTCCTGGTTGAGGGGATTTTGTTCTCAGTGGCCTTCTACTTTCCATTTTGGACCTCTTATGTCCTGGAGGCTTTCTCTCCCAGCCCCTTTGCCCTGAGGTATTCTGTTACCACAGAAGAAGTTAACTCTTCGTATGGTACAGTCATCATAGCTATTTTAAAACCTGTTTTACAGCCAAGGAAATTAAGGTAGAGAGAAATTGCATGGGGTCACACATACTGTTTTTCCATTAAATGTCTGTCTGCTCTTAAAGTATGTAAGACTTTTGCTCTACCCTTTCTTCTTCCCCTTCATCCTCCAGATGCTTGCTCAATCAGAAAGCCCTTATCCTCTCATCACTGATAAGTTATCTGAGCAAAATAGTTCTTTGGAATGAATCTCCTTGGGGTTATTACTTACGTTTTTTAAAGATAGCGGATAATTTTAATGAATATTTGGTTAGCACGGTGTGCAGGTGGTCCCTTGTTTTTGAGGCCCCTACAGTACCGAAGAAATGGTGAACAGGTTGGCATCTCACCACTGAAAGGTCTTTGTCTCTTCATTTCCGGAGCTCACAGTGGGAGCCATAGGCTCTGGTGACCCCCGTGAGAGTCAACCCGGGAGAAGACTGATGTGTTCTAATTTTGAAGACAGAGAAGTAAACTGATAACATCTTAAGATTTGTAGTGATCGTTGATGCGGAAACCATTTTAGTGATCATCAGTGTGAGAAGTTTGTTATTTGGGACTTTATGTGTCCTGACATGTGACTTAATTCTGTCTTCTTATCTGCTTGTCATACTATGGAATTAGTTTATATAGCAGTGTGCTCTGATGAGCACTCATTTAATTACATCTTCCTTTGGCTCCCATAGTGCTGTGATTTACCTTTATTACAGTACTTGTAGATTGGCTTGGGGAAGAAGATACATCAACTGTGAAAGAAGTCAGGCCATAATTAGTGAAATTCCATCAATTAATTAAATTAAGGCAGTAGTGGAGAGCCAAAAATTATTCATATTGGTCTCATTGTAATGGTGCTGTACCTGCAGTTTTTCCTTCGAATTATTTTGACTTCAGTTGTAGAAGTGCCCGAATTGGTGAGCAGCCTGGTGTTGCCCACATGGTGATGACAGCAGGCACCAACAGTGGGGATAGACAGTAGACTGGGGCCAGGGAGTGTGGCCTTATTGTGAAGAAAGAAAGCAAGGGGCCCTTGGAAGGATTTGAGCAGAGAATTGACACACAAATTGTATCCCAGTTGTGGGGGAGTCGAACCTCGAAATGATGTGGGGGACAGCTTGGAAGCAGGGAGAACAATACAGAAGCTATAGTCCAAGGGAGAGGATGAGGACTCGGGCAGTGGGGGTGGGTAAGGGGTCATCGTGGGGGTAAACTAAATAGGGTTTGTTGAGATACAATGTAGGAGGTGAGGGACAAGGAAAGAGTTTGCTTGAGAGCTTGAAGTGAGACCATTAGTGAGGATGAGAGGCAGAGAGGAAGAGTACATGTTGGTTTGGTGGAGAACATCCACACGGAATAAGATGGCTAGTGGGTGGTTAGTGTATGGCGCTCAGGAAGAAGTTAAAGCTACATACAGTCAATGCCAAGAGCAATCCGCGTGTTAAGAGGTCATTGAAACTGAGGGAATGGAATGGAGAAGTAATTGTTGGATGTGAGGGTTGGCTGTAAGTTGCCTAGGTTTTCTGGCTAGGGAAACATGTCTTTTCTTCCTGTCACTTCTCCCAGCCCTTCCTGAAGCTAATGAGCAACATTAATGAGCAGAAACTGATTTGAGGTTCTTTCTCCTCTCCTTTTTCCTTGCTCTGGCTTTGGGGGAAGTTAAACGGTTTTGTGCACCTTTCGGTGGTAGATGAGGGAGGTGGGAAGTGCCACTGCCACCACAGCAGTAACAGATTTTGGACCTTTTGTCCCTTGTCCTCCCTTGCTCTGCTTCTCTGTGTAGGTGCCGCCGTCAGTGCCCCACAAGAGCTGGACTGCAGCTTGTAGGTGAGCCGCAGTTCAGTGAACTCTTAATTTCTAGACCTCCAGCCAGTTGCTACAGTGATTGGAAATGTTTGCAGGTGTCAAATAAACAGTATTTTTATGTTGGAAAGACCTGCCTTGGCAGCGTGTGGGAGGTGGAGGGGGGAAGGGATTGGATCTTCAGGGTTTGAGTCCCACTCAATTCTGTCACAGAACAAGTAACTTTGTTACTTCTTAGGGTCATTCTCCTTTTCCGTAAGATAAAAGGGACTGGAACTATGTTACCAACATTTCCTTTTAGCTTTGATATTGTCATTCCTAGAAAGAGGTCTCAAAAGGTAAGTTTATCTTTGTAAAGAACAAAGAAGGGCACTTAAGCATGAAAGTAAAATGATTGGTGTTTTAACAGTTTTATGAGAGAATGCCATAAACTCGATTATTTAGTGAAGGAGAGAAAATGGTTTGGGCAGAGAGGCGTCGTGTTGGAAGCAGAAATCCAGCATGTGACACTTGACAGCCCACTGGTGTTTGGGGAGACTGTACTGTGCTTAGTATTTTGTCCTGTGCTTCTCATCTGAGCCCAAGGTCTGCCCTCTTACCTGAGTTCTTGCCACAGCCTTCTGGCTGGGATCCCCGTACCCACCACTGCCTGCCACCTTTCACTCTGTTGTCCAGTATATATAAACAAGGGATCCTTTCTAATCATGACCCTTACTTGGAAAAATAAAGACTGAAAGAGTTGATGGAGTCTAGGAGACTCTCAGTGGTCTGGCTCCTGCTCTTTTCCCTCCTCATTTCATACAGTATTCCCCTGTATTCTCTTTGCATTTGTTTTCTTTTAATCCTTCCTAGTCACCTACTTTGTTAGGGTCTTTGTACCCCAAGGATTCTTCTCTTTGACTAGTGTTTCTCATCTCTCAGCTCAAATACTTGCTTCCTCAGGGAAGCTTTTCCTTGACTTCCCCAAACAGATAAAATCTCCCTGCTGTTTGTTTTCCTAATACCATCTCATCTTTGTACTGTTGTTATGGTTTTCTGTTTATTAGTGTGTTGATTTGATTTTGTCCCTGACTAGACTGTAAAGCCCCCTGAGAGCGAAAGCTAAACCCTCAGAGGTCTCAGTATCATCTCCATGGTACCTGGTATGGCACCTAGCATGTAGCATGAGCTCTGTGATTGTATGTTGAGTGAATGTGAGAGCTTTAGGTACTTAGAGGTCACAGAAGAGGCATTCTCATATGTGTAAAGTACAAAATTGTGTGGCTTGGATAGAAGTAACCAAGTTCTGTAATGAAGACAGAGAAGGGGAATTGGGGGATAATGTAGACGGATGGATGACCTCAGACAGTGGGCCTTATGCTTAATCTGTTGTTGGATAATGCTGTTGTAGGCTGTGGAAGTCGGTTGTACCTTTGCAAATGCAAGTCAGGTAAATAAGATTTTCTTTTTGTTTTGGAGCAAAGTCAGTGCCAAATCAAACAACATGTGGGAAGAATTGAGCCATAGTTTCCGTGACTTCACGGGGTATTGGTGTGCTACTTGACAGGACTTAATGTTCTTTATCCTGCTTTCTGTACTTTAAGGAAGGAATGGGGAATGGGTTAGGCCGAAAAAGTAAATGCGTAGTCATAAAAAGACAGAACCTCTGATTTGCTCTTTTAAATAATAGCTTTGTTTAAAAAATAAGAATTCTTCAATAAGATGGACAGGATATGGACCTGGGTTTGGTTCTTAACTCTTAACGTGAGTTATAATTTACATACCAAATAATTTATCTTTTTAAAGTGTACAGTTCAGTGGCTTTAAGGATATTCAGAGTTGTGCAGTGATGACCCACAGTCAGTTTTAGAATATTTTCATCATCCCAGAAGGAAACCCTACACCTCCCTCCCCACCCTCAAGCTATCAGCCTGTTCTCCTATTTAATAACTATTTTATCTTAAATACCTCACCTAAGCTCTCTGAAGTTCATTTCCCGTTTCGTCTTTTGTCTCTTAACAGCTATCAAGAAATTGAGCCAGACTATCCCCTTCTTTGACCTGAGAACCCTAATTCATCTAATTGACAGAGGAGTGATTATTGTCTACCAAAAGTCACAGGTTTCTTTCTGTATATGCTGATAAGACAGGTTTCTTCTATCTATTTGGGTGTTGACAGAGACATGGAGGATTCATTTATATCCATATTAAATTTCATCTCAGCACCTGGGCCGCCTCGTGTACATCCTTGGTACATCTTTCTTACTAGTCTTTCAGGGGTTTGGGATCCTTTGTCTGTCTGTCTGCCTTCCTTCCTTCCTCTCTCCCTTCCTTCCTTCCTCTCTTCCTCTCTTCCTTCCTCCCTCCCTCCCTTCCTCTTTCCCCTCCCTCCCTCCCTCCTTTTTTCACTCCTTTCCTTCCTCCCTTCTGTCCCTCCCTCCCTCCTTTCCCTCCTTCCCTAACTGAGGACTCTGAGATCCAGAGTCATGCTCCACTGACTGAGCCAGCCAGGCACCCCTGGATCCTCAGTCTTACTTTCAGTATATTAGTATTCCAAATGAACCTCAGTCTGTGTATTTGATCTTTTTTTTTTAATTTTTTTATTCTTCGCCCCAGGGGTACAGGTCTGTGAATCATCAGGCTTACATCTTTCACAGCATTCACCAAAGCACAAACCCTCCCCAGTGTCCATAATATTTGATCATTTTATCGTTGGATTTTTCAGGATCTTGGTAAAAGTGTTCATCAGTTTTGGAATGAGTGTGTGGGGTGGGGAAGAGTTGCAGTTGCCTATAATAGAGACCTTGTTTCTTATAGATATTCCTCAGTTATTCATTTTGCTTTGTTGTCGAAACCATGATAGGATTGAGGATGCCAACAGTGGGAAGTGGAACATATTCCTCCCCCCTTCCACAGTACTTCCCCAAATTCCTAGAAGAACAGACAGCATGCGTTACCCTAGAAGCACAGGCAGTGGCATGTGCTGGGGGAGGAGAATTTTAGTCATAACACGCTTGAATCTGAGGCTACCACCTCCTCTTCAACCATATTTCTTTACTTCACGACAATATCATGGGAGATTTGGACAGGTGTTCTGTTGAAATCAACATACTCTCAGTCCCTTGGAGTGAAAAAGTTATTTAAAAAGAAAAAAGAAAGAGCTCTGTCTTGGAATGTCTTATTCATGGATGTATGCTGGGTATTTAGATTATTTCCCTTTGGAAGTCTCACAAAGCATCCCGTTAACCATTTGTGGCTGACGTTGACATAACACTCAGTAGATCACAGTTGATGGAATCTACTCTCTTACTGCAAATTGCTGTTGTCCCTTTATATTCTTCTGTCTCTTGTATGCCTAAATAATTTTTTCAGGACTCAGGAAGTAAATCTCTTTCTGGCCTGGGGCAAACTCCTTTAAGTCAGACACTCTGACAGTTTTCCAGGTCTTGGGCTGTTAATTTTTGCTTTGCTGTTATTCATTCTACATCATGTAGTCTGAAGTTCATTCTCTTTGGAGAAAATGGGGAAATAAAACAGATAAGGGACTCTTGTATGTACCTCTTTTTGTATACCACCATCCTGAGCAGTAGGTCTTAGATCTTCCTTATTTGTCTTGCCTCAAAAACAGAAAACCAGAAAAGCCCTTTTTTGTAGTACATGGCATTTTTCCAAGCTTCAGGTCATTCGGGGAGCAAAGAATCATACACTTTCTGCTTTTACACTCTAAACTGTTGTAAGATCGTCCTTCTTCTTGTAAGCAAAATCAGAACTGTTTAATTGTTTAGTCACTCAGATATATACACTGAGCATTTTTGTTAAACAGGCCTTTCTGCTTTGAGTTGGACATGACTGTTAATAAGGTGTTGAAGATGAAAACCAATCCTGACCACTCCTCTTTAACCAGAATCCAGATACTAAGGACGGTACTACCTCAGAGTCTGTAGGAGACTTGCTGTCCTCACTTTCTATTTTCTGATAGCTCAACTAGCAGCTCCCCCACCCTCCTTGGGTCTAGTCAACTCTAGGAGTATTGGCTCTGAGTTCTTGGTGAGCTCGTGAACCTTCTTCCCAAGAAGTTCCATGAGGTTATGGATTTCTCAGTTTGTTTGATACTGTCACAATAATGGCAGTAATTCATTATCTCCAGTGTGCCACGCCTGACCGTAGCTAGGCATTTGACTTAGTTTTCTTGCTTAATCCTCCCAGTAGTAGTATAAGAAAGGTACGATCCCCTTTTTACTGACCAGGGACTTGAAGCTCGGAGAGGTTAAGTGAATTTCTCCAGACCTCATGAAAGGAGTCTATACTATATCTGTATTTTTTATCAGTCTTTAGAAGTAACTCCTCTAAAATAAGAAAGTAAGAGGCATACCAAAGTTCTAACCTGAATCTAGTTGACCTCGAAAGTGAATGCTTATTCTCACCACTGTTGAGGGCCTGCTGTGGTGTGGGACCGTGCCAGGTGCTTTGGAGGATATGAAATTGAGAGAAACCTATTCTTGGCTTTGCAAGGCTTTTTAAAAATTAAGGGTTAGGGGACCCATTGAAGGTTTTTGTTTGTTTGCTTTTTTGTTTGTTTTGAAGAGAGGATCTCCTGTTTGGGGAGGCACGGGATTGAATCTGCTCATCAGTGTGCAGCACTGGAGCTGTGGTCAAAGTAGGTAGGGATATGTGTCCCAGCTCTGTGCTGTCTAGTTGTAGCTCCTGGCTCCTTGCTGTGGTATGTAAGTCACTCCATGTGGACACACCTGTTTCCCTGGGCCTTGTCCTTTGTAGACATCTGTTGCCTGGTGGCAAACAGATTTGCCTTTATTTTAGGTTCTTTCATTTATTGTGTGTGTCTTCGCATACAGAGCTTCAACCCTTCGTGGAGGGTGATGCTGAGCTGGGACTGTTTGGTAAAGTGTAATGAATTCCTTTTTTGACATTTCTAAGCCAGAGTGTCATGAAGAGTTTGAATGTTGACCGAATAGTAGTAGGTCCGTCAGGGGACGAGGCATCTGCCTTAAGCAGTGGTGAAAACAAACAAACAAACTAACTTTTAGCTATTCTTTAAAAGTATCTCCTTTATGCTGCTTTTTTTTTTGGAATATGCTCCTGATGGGAATTCAGAAATATGTAGAACACAGCTCATTATGGACATTTTAGAATATGAAGTAGAAAACTAAAAATTAGCCATATTTTCACCTTCCAGGAATAATCATTGAATATTTGGGTGATCTATACATGAATGGGGCAACCAAGCTAATGCTTCAATTG
Source organism: Ailurus styani (assembly GCA_002007465.1). Classification (NCBI taxonomy): domain Eukaryota; kingdom Metazoa; phylum Chordata; class Mammalia; order Carnivora; family Ailuridae; genus Ailurus; species Ailurus styani. The sequence continues at coordinate 192,647 of LNAC01000405.1, forward strand.
GGAGCTGCCACCTAAGAAGCAGAAGTTAGACATCTTAGTTCAGCTAACTGCCTGCTAAAACAACAACAAAAAAATCAAGATTCTTTGGAGGATAGAACAATCCAGTGTTGCCACAATATCCAGGGTACAATCTAAAAACTCCTCAAAATATGAAGAAAAAGCCACCAGTTGGTTAAGTGTCCGACTCTTGGTTTCAGCTCAGGTCATGATCCTGAAGGTTGTGAGCTCGAGCCCTGTGTGGGACTCCACACTCGGTGTGGAGTCTGTTCAAGACTCTTGCTCTTCTTCCTCTGCCCCTCCCTGCTGTGCATACGTGTGCGCACTGTCTTTCTCAAGTAAATAAATCTTAAAGAAAATAGGAGGAAACAGGAAAACGTGACCTATTCTCAAGAGAAATATAATGAATGAAGATTGATTCCAAGATGACTCAGATGTTGGATTTAGTGGGTAAAGATTTAAAAGCAGCTATTACTACTATTCTCAGTTATGTACAGGAAGATTTACTTGTAATGAAAAGTTAAGAAATTAACACAGAAACTGCAAAAAAAAGAAAAAAATACCTGAAATAAAAATTTTCCAGGATAAGTTTAACAGAACAGAGATAAGAGTAAAGAATCACTGAACTTTTAGATCAGTGAGAATGATCTAATTAGAACAGATTGAAACAAAAATGAACAGAACGTCAGAGACCTGGGGGACAATTTAAGAAGGGTCTATATTACGCATGTAATTGAAGTTCCGGAAATAGAAGAGAGGGAGAATGGGTTAGAAAAAGTTACTTGAAGGAACAGGGATACATATTTCCCAAATGCAATGAAAGAATTAAGTAAAATTTATTACTGTTTGACATCGTTTATAAGAAGAAGGCGGTAAAAAGGATGGGGGGAGGGCGTAGAGTCTAGGAAGAGCCATGGCCTGATTGCCCTCCCTCCCTCCGCGACCCACCCAAAATGTCCGGTCTTAACAAGCCTGACTGATTTCAGTCCCTCCTGGTGTGTTCCTTTCTTGGGTCTTACAAATCCACACTGTTACGGCATCAGTAGACTAAGTTGCAGCCAAGACTAAATTGTGCAAAATGGTTGAATATGGTGGGATTTTTTGAACTGTGCCAGGGCTGGTTTCCTCTGGAGGTCTGCAGTGAACACTGGGTCTTTTTGTGCTTTTCCCTCTGCCTTTCTTCTTTTTTCTTTCCTTTCCTGCTACCATCTTCTTGTTTCTGAGAAGGGGCAGAAAGGAGACTGGTGCATTTCAGCTGGACTGGCTACATGAAAAGGCAGTGAGTTCTGTCCATATCAGAGTCAGCTTTGGCAGAGAGCAACCTCTGGGGAGGCTTTTGTTGGGTCTTTGCTTTTCTCTTGTAGATGATGATGCTGGTGGCAGAGCTGGGAGTCACTTGGTAATGAGTTGTCCTTAAGCCTTGGTTGAAATGTGGAAGCCAAATTCCTGTGATTCTGACCTTAACCTTTTTAGACATGCATGCTTGCACACCCAGCTAGTATGCACTGGTGAGGCCATCATGATTGTTAAAAGTTTGAAATACTGCCCCAAGCCCCTGTTCCCATTTGCTCTGGGTGCCCTTGGACTTCCCTAAGACAGTCCCTTCCCTTCTAACAAAGCCCCTGTGACCCAGCCGCCAGAGGTTAAAGTCTGGCATGGGGGTCGGTGCTTCTGCCTGTTAGGTTTTATCAGACCGGCGACTCCCCTGTTTATAAATATTCACGTGTCTCTCTTGCCTGTTCTTCTTGTGCCTGTCCCAGCGTGTATACCAGTGTGAGTCCTGCATAGGTGTTAGAAATCCAGTTACAGATTTTGGGAGGTAGTATAGTCTTGGATTCACAAAGAGCTTTGGAGTCCTGCAGATTCCAAAGTCGGTTCTGAGCCCGGTGTCTTTAGACAAGTCTTTGAACCCTGATGTTCATTTTCCTGTAGAATAGGGATAATACCTATTTCTCAGGAGTTTTTGAAGCTTAAAAGAATCAGTATATAATAATCTTTCCACATGAGTATTTATTCCTTTGATTTTCTTTGGGTTTCATCATGGCTGATTACTCTAGGTCATTTCCCATTTTATACATCTTTGTGTCATTCTTTTTTTAAGAAATTAGTTTCACAGAGGGAGTTTGAAACTCGTAGCTTCTTATTCATCCATCTTTTTCTTAAACTGAAAGGTATTTATCTTTATTCATCTCTAGGCATTTATGTTTAACCTTGTTCTATATTTGTGTATAGATCTGTCGTCTGTACAGTAGTAGCCCAGAGGTCTTTAAAAGCAAATATTTGCACTTTAGTACTTCCTCCTATCCACCTTCCTTGTCTTATTTTGTAGCTCTGCAACTTACTCATAAGAGAGACACAGTGCATTGTATTGGTGACAGTGATGACTTGAATAACTTTTGAAACACCATAAGAAGCTTTTAAAATTTGTACTCAGTTGGGAAGCTATAGAATCTTGTCATTAAGAGAAACTTAAGGGGCGCCTGTGTGGCTCAGTCGTTAGGCGTCTGCCTTTGGCTCAGGTCACGATCCCAGGGTCCTGGGATCGAGCCCCGCATCGGTGTCCCTGCTCAGCGGGAAGCCTGCTTCTCCTTTTCCCATTCCCCCTGCTTGTGTTCCCTCTCTAGCTGTGTCTCTCTCTCTCTCTCTCTCTGTCAAATAAATAAAATTTTTAAAAAAGAGAGAAACTTAAAGATGCTTTAATCTAAAGATCCTTGGACCTTTTCTCCTGGTTAAACCTTTCTAGTTTCATCAACTGTTACTTTTTAAAACATGGTTTTCATGGGGCTCCTGGCTAGCATAGTAGAGTGGGTGACTCTTGATCTTGGGGTTGTGCGTTCAAGCCCCACACTGGGCATAGAGTTTACTTACAAAAAAACAACCACTACATGGTTTTCATTTCTTTTACCAACCCCTTCACTTTGTTCCCAACCTTTTTTGTCTGTGTCTATCTTGGTGGGGTTCCCAGAATGGACCATTATATTCCTGGCCTGTTGAATAAACAGTGGTTTGGAATCACCTGCCAGCTTCTTTGCTTAGACACAAAATATCTATTACTGTCCTGAACTACACACACACACACACACACACACACACACACACACACGTATACAGCTGTGTTAAGTATACATCTGTTAATGCATACTAGTGATTTGGGCAGCTGTTTTATGCTGTCGACCATTGGTTTGAGTTTTGTGTCAACCAGCCCTTTAGTGTATTTTACAAGTAATTCTTCTCTGCCACCTCTTTCCTACCTCTGTGTGACGCAGTTGATTCTAAATGCATACTTTGCATATTTTCCAAACTTGGTGCATATTAGGTACTTAATAGACGTTTGAGTGATTGTTTTTTATCCCTGAGCTTACTTAATCCCTGAGTTTGTTTCTTTTTAGTGTCATCCCCACAGAATCTGTGCTCTAGCCTTGTTGAACTACCAGTTTTTAGACCTCGAAACAGCTATTTGTGCCTCTGTATGAGTGTGCATACAGTTTTATCTTTGGAATGACTCCTTTTGCCTCTCATCCCTGATGTGTTCAGCTTCTGAGATTTAGCTAGGGGGCACCCCTTCTCTTTCTCCTGACCTCTCTTCCCCACACTCCTTTGTGTCTTCCTCTACCCAGATAACCAGGTGTAAGTCATTCCACAAACTTGTTTTCATATATGTCTCCCTTGGAATGTATATACTTTGAGAGCAAGGACTGTATTTTTATTTTTCCAACTGCAGCACCTAACACTGCGCTTGGCAGTAGCTGCATCCTAAACTTGGTGAGTGTGGGAATGAGTAAATGAACAAGTGAACAGTTTTAGGGCCCGGTGTTCCAGCCCATAATCTTTTTGGATCTGGGTTCTGCGATTCAGCCTTTTATCCATTAGTAGATTGAGCAGGTTTGGTCAGCATGCTTTCTCTGTCTTTACTTGAATTACTGCCTTTAGCGTTGACTAAGGGCAGGATTGAGGCCTGATTGCTATATACTTCAGGGACTAAAATTTACATGTTGCTTTTTTCTATATTTTTGTTTCAGAATAATATAAAAGAACAACAACAACAAAAACCTTAGAATTTGTGGCTTTGATGGTGTAGAAACAGCCAAGACTAGCTTGCTTTGTACCCAGATTGAGAGTTTATTTATTATTATTTGTTCTCAAAATATTGTGCAGGTAGGCCATCCTTGAACTCAATCTCAGCTGAGTGAATATTATGAGGCCATGTTGGAAAAGCTTTCTTGCATTTTCCAGGGTAAAAGAGTTTTGAGATCTTCATGGAAACCTACTTAGGCTGCAAGAAGTGAAATTGGGAATCTTGCCTTTGCTTTCTGGTTTGTCTGGCTGGGCTTGCAGTTTAGATTATGTGTTTTAAGTTAGCCTGAGCATACTCTGTGGCTGATGACCCTTCAAAACTGGTGAAAATCCCAGCACTTCTAGAAGTATATTGACATTTGAAAATAACACTGTTTTATGACAGTTTTTGTGGACTTAGTAATTGTCCTTAAGTTTGGACTATTTTAATATCCAGGAGCAGATGAGAAGTAATCTTTAGAAAAGGATTGTGAAATAAAATTACCTTCCAGTAAAATCGATTGCGATTTGTAGCTGGGAAGAGTTAGTCACACTAGCATTTTTTAAAAAATATTTTATTTATTTATTTGACAAAGCACAAGCAGGGGCAGTGGCAGGCAGAGGGAGAAGCAGGCTCTCCACTGAGCAGAGAGCAGGACATGGGGCTCCATCCCAGGACCCTGGGATTGTGACCTGAGCTGAAGGCAGGTGCTTAACTGGCTGGGCCACCCAGGTGCACCAGTCAGACTAACATTTTAACAACACAGCTCTGGTGTTTTTTATTTTTTATTTATTTTTTATTTTTTAAGGATCTTTATTTATGAGAGAAAGAGCGTGGGTGTGTGAGCCAGTTTAGGGAGGAACAGAGGAAGAAGGAGGGACAAATGGACTCTGCTGAGCACAGAGCCAGACGTGGGGCTCGATCTCTCAGGGCTCTGAGATCATGACCTGAGCCAAAATCAAGAGTTGGATGCTTACCCAACTGAGTCACCCAGACACCTGCAACATAGCTCTGATGTTTTAAAGAAGATTGGGGTTCTCGGCTGAGTTCTACTTTGAAATGTTTTGTTCTTTATCTTATGAAGAGACCTAAGCAAAGCAGAGCAAATATAAACGGCTTGGGATATGAACTGGATTTGTAGAATTCTGCATTACGTTAATATTTGGGGAAAGAGTTTAGTCTTTACTAGTGTTTCTAGGTCAGAGAACACTACTCCTGGGAGGTTAGGAATGTGTCCATATTCCACACGTTAAACATGGTAAATACCTGTAGAATTATTGTCACTGCTTTGTAATTAGGTGTTTGCATATCACCTCTAACAGATTGAGAGCTTTTTCAGGGCTGTGACTACCAACTGATTAAAGTGCTGTAGTCCCTGGCCCTGGTTGGATGCACAAATGTTTAAGAGGATAAATGAGAGACCCTGTACCTTTTTCGTGTGTGTCCTATGTGACCTGAAAGTGCCTCTGATCGTAAGAAATTGCGTTTATTTGCGCCTTCTAGAATAGGTAGATCTAAAGTTCTGGCTGTAGTTGTTGTATACAGTGTATTGGGTGTCATCTCTTTCCAAGTTGCTCCAAATTGTAATAAATAGTCCAGTATAGACAAGTACTGTGTTAGTTGTAAAGTTTAGCATTCATCCCTAACCATGTTTCTGGAATAGCTGCCTGGAAATGGGAATGACTTGGCCACTATTATTTCAGTGATTGATACGATGTAATTCTGTATTATCACTTGCAGGTCATTTTTGGTGAACCCACTACCATTAAGATGTAGACTTAATTTGGGGCCCCTGGATGGCTCAGTTGGTTAAGTGTCTGCTTTTAGCTCAGGTCATGATCCCAGAGTCCTGGGATCAAGCCCCACATAGGGCTCCTTGCTCAGCAGGGAGCCTGCTTCTCCCTTTCTCTCTGTCCCTCTCCCCGCTCATTCTCTGTCTCTGTCTCTCTCGAATGAATTAGACTTAAAAAAAAAAAAAGAATGTGGACTCAACTACTAACCTCTTTTTCCTTCAACCCAAGGACACCATGACTATTAAACAGCATGTGGTTTTTTTTTTTCAAGTTTATGTATGTATGTATTTTTTTTAGTACTCTCTACACCTAACATGGGGCTTGAACTCACAATCCCAAGATCAGTGTCAGATGCTCTGCCGACTGAGCCAGCCACACACCCCTAAACAGCATGTATTAAATAACATAGTCGATCTGTTCTAGTAAGTATGCTTATAGACTTAGGCCAGGACACTTTGGACCCCAGAGAATCCTAAAGTGTTAGTATGGGGATTATAGAGTTTGTTTTTTAGAGGAATAACTTGAGGCCTGTTGATGAGATGAGGTGGCTTGTACTGATTTTTTGAAATTCTTTTTTTTTTTTAAATTATTTTATTTTATTTTTGATTTTTTTTTTAAAGATTTTATTTATTTATTTCACAGAGGGAGAGAGATCACAAGGANTTAAATTATTTTATTTTATTTTTGATTTTTTTTTTTAAAGATTTTATTTATTTATTTCACAGAGGGAGAGAGATCACAAGGAGGCAGAGAGGCAGGCAGAGAGGGGGGGGGGAAGCAGGCCCCCTGCTGAGCAGGGAGCCCGATGCGGGCCTCAATCCCAGGACCCTGAGATCATGACCTGAGCCGAAAGCAGAGGCTTTAACCCACTGAGCCACCCAGGCGCCCTGAAATTCTTAATCTAGTTTAAACATTCCTGTTTTGGTTTTTGTTTTGTTGTTTTTTTTTAATGCTTTTTCCCTTTTCAGAATAGCTTCTCTTGTCCCTCCCTGCCTTTGATTCCATAACACTAATAAAGTCAGTATGCCCTAATCACTTTCTTTTGTTCTGAGTATTCGACTGTACACCCAGCAGGCTTGCAGTTTGACAAGGGACCAGAGCTTTCAGCCTTGACGGTGAAGAGAATTCAATGATTTTATGTCTCTGTGAAGATGTGGGGACAGAGATGCACCTTCCAGGAATGTTGAGTTTTTATCCTTCCGGTGAACCGTGACATCTTGTGGCAGCTATTGGTTACGTGTCGTTGTAACTGTACTCTTTCTTATCCTTGTTATCTGTGTACTTTTCAGTGCTATTCAGCAGAAGTATGGCAGTAGCTTACATAGTTTTATGCACTTTCCACGCTTCCTGTGACTTCTCTCGCTAGCCCCTTGTTGCTGGTCTGTTACCACACACATTGTGGAAGAAGCTGAGACGCCCAGCCATGGCATCTAGATAACTGATGTTCAACACAATGATGTAGAACATCACAGCTTTATAAAGGACTGTTGAGTTGTTGGAAGAAGTGAAAAAAACTGTTTTGAAATTTGCTTTATTGGAGTACAATTTACATGGAGTAAAAATTCATCCACTTAAAATTTCCAGTTCAATTAATTGGTTCTGTCAGCTGCATACAATCATATAACCATCACCACAATCAACCCCCAACTCCAGAGCCCAGGCAAGCACTGATCTACTTTGTGTCACTACAGTTTTACCATTGCTAGAAATTCGTAAGAGTGAGATTATTTCTGGCATTTCCATAATGCTTTTGACATCTATCAATATAGTTACATGTATCAGTAGTTCCTTTTTTTTTTTTTTTTTTTGCTGAGAAGTATTCCATTTATGGATATACCACAAATTGTTTATCAACTTACTCGTTGGACAGACATTGGAATGGTTTCTAGCTTCTAGCTATTTACAACTAAAGCTTCTAGAAATATTTGCATGTAACTCTTTATATAGACATGTTTATATAGACATGTATTTTCATTTCTCTTGAGTAAATAAATACCCAAGAGTAGGATTAAGAAATGATCAAACTGTCTTTCAGAGTGCCTATACATTTTTCCCTTCCCACCAGCAAGTGTTCCAGTCACTCTTTACTTGGTAAAGTACTGTTGGTATTGTCCGTCTTGTAAATTTAAGTCGTGTTAGGGGATGTATAGTGCTTATCTCATGGAGGTTTTAATTTTCATTTCCTTGATGGCTGCTAATATTGAGCAGCTGTCTGCTTTGGTGGAAGGTCTATTAAATATTTTTTGGCCATTTTTTGGAGATAGTTTTCATGTTGAGTTGTTAGAGTTCTTCATATATTCAGAACACATGTCCTTTACCAGATAAGTTTTGCAAATTATTTCTGTCCAATTTCTCCTTTTCACTGTAATAATGTCTTGAAGAGCAGGAAGTTTCTTACTTTGTTGAAGTCCAGTGTATTCACTTTTTTTTTTGTCCTCTGTCTGTCCTTACACTAGTACTACAAGGTCTTGAGCGCCATAGCTTTATAGCTCAGTTGTTAAGTAGCTAGTGTAAGTCCTCCAACTTTGTTTTTCAGAATTGATTTGGCTGTATTTTAGTTCATTTGTACTTCTGTGTGCATTATCAGATCAGCTTCTTGATTTTCATAAGAGAATGTACTGCAGTTTTTATTGAAAATGCATTAAATTTGTAGCTTAGGTTGGAGAGAGTTGACATGTAACTATATTGAGCTAATCCATTAACTGGACGTATTTCTGTATTTTTAAATGTCTTATGTAGTTTTTTTTAAAAGCATGTTTGCAGTTGTAATATTTTGTTAAATTTATCTTTACAGATAAAATTTTGTTAAATTCTTAAATATTTCATGGTTTTGGTGCTGTTATAAATGCTTGAAATTTCACCTTCAAGTTTTTTGTTTTTATATTTAGAAATGTAATGGATTCTTGTTTATTGGCCTTTTAGCCTACCATTTTGCTAAAAATCACTTATTATTTCTAGTAACTCTTTTGTAGATTCCTGGTGAGAACTGATATTTTTGTTTCCTGTCTGAGGGGTAAGCATTCATATTTTCATCTCTCTGTATAATTTCAGCTGTAGGTTTTTTGTAAACTCCTTTTATCAGGTTGAGGAAGTATCTTTTCTGTTCTTAGTCTGCTGAGGGTTTTCATAAAGGATCAGGGTTGAGTTTTGTCAAATGTTGTTTTCCTGCATCTTAATGAGATATTCATGTAGTTTTTCTTATTTTGTTGATGGTGGTGAAGTCTGTTAATTTGCAAAAATTAAACCAATATTGTATTCCTAGGATAGACCCCACTTGGTGATTGTGTATTATCCTTTTTTATGTTTCTGGGTTTGAAATGGTAACATTTTATTAAGGATTTTTCTGTCTTTGTTCATGAGGGCTTCTGCTTTTCTTTAAATATCTTGGTTTAGATTTAGTAGCCGGGTGGTAATGTTGGCTGCATAAAGTAAGATGGGACATCCCCTTCCCCCTTGTCCCCCACTTCTTGATATTGGTATCATTTTTTCCTTCAACGTTTGGATGATGTTACCTTGATGCTATCTGGGCCTGGAGTTTTCTTTGTGGTAAAACTTAACTAAGAATTCAGGTTCTTTAATAGATGTAGGATGATTCTGGTAGATGTGCATCGCATTGTATTTTTAATTTGGCTGTTCCTTAATGACTAATGATGTTGAGCATCTTTTCTTGTGCCTATCAGCCATTCATGTATCTTCTTTAGTGAAATGTCTGTACAGATACATTACCTGTTTTTAGTTGGGCTGTCCTCTTATTATTGCATTGGAAAAGTTCCTTGTAAATTCTGGACATAAGTTCCTTATCAGATACTTGATTTGTAGGTATTGTCTGTGGCTTCTCAAAGGTAAATTGATTACTCTTACGCCAACATAAAATGGACATGTGTGCTGAAGATTTTATCTAATTCACTTATCAAGGGATTCTGTAAGATGTTAAAACTGATTCCATGTATCTAGTAATTTTTTATTACATGCCATACATTATGGATGATTTGCTTTAGAGACCACCGTGGTTTTTATCTTTTGAAGATACTTTTGTTCTGGCAGGCAGCTAATTGGATTTGCTGCAAACGCCCACTTTAGTTTGATCCCTGCTCAGTTCTTTCAGCCTAATAGATTTGCTTTTTGCTGGAAATCTTGGACTCTCCCCAGTATATGTACAATTCAGGGGTCTACAAGGATTTGGGAAGAGCTTAGATATTTTAAGACCCCAGCTTTCTGTCTGCTGTATCGTATGATCTGGGCCTTAGTTGAAAAGGAGTGTAAAAGTGTTTCTTACCCAGTACTTTTTCTTTCTTTCAGCTCTCTGCTTCAGTCTCCTTCCAGTGCCTTCAAATGGTAGCTTTTTATAGTTTATTCAGTCATAATTGTTTATCTGTAAGAGCAATAGTTTAATACAGGGTAGTCTGCCTTTACTTTTTTGTTGATTTTTTAAATAGTGGAGCTCTCTTTTAGTGTTCACATCGTTACTTGTCCATTCTACTGGATTTGATGTCCATATTTTCCTTCCTTTCCCCCTCGCTGTTTCTGAATCCACTTGCCCCCCCACCCCCCTGCCCCCACATTCAGGAAGGCAGTATAGGACTTGCAGAGCATATGAAACAATATTCCCAAACCTTTGTCATCTCTACTTAACTTCCCTTAGTGTATTTCTCCTAATGAGGAACTGGAAACCTGAAAGAGTTCAGATTTTTGCAAGAGAAAGGAATAGGTTGGTTTCATTGGCACGATTTTAAAAATGTTTTCCTTGCTTTCATTTCTGTTTTGATGAGGGCCCTTGAAAGGCAGAGGTTGCCTTGGGATTGTTAAGTGCAGCTAACGTTGACCCTTTGTGGGGTTTATGGTTATATTTGTTAGAACTGGAGGCCCGAGGCTCTTAGCCCCATATCTGAATATCAACTAAGCAGGAGTGTCTCCTTGGAGATTCCATAACTGAGTTTTCAGATTACCAGTCTGTGGTATTTTTTTCCCTCCTCTGGTACTGGGTGGGGAGGTATTCTGTGGGTGGCTGCATTCTTTATTCATTCTTTGCTCCGACCTGGGATAGCATCAGGGTCTGTAATGGGAGGTCATGGACATGTCTCTTTGGTCTGTCCGTCTTGCTTTGTAACTGCTTTGTTTTTTAATTTTTTGTTCCGCTTAATAGCAGGCTTCAAGAATGCTAATTACCTGTATGAAAAGGCAATGTATTTTTCGGTATGTGCCATGAAGCAATAAGATGGCATGTTCCTTTATTAGTACTTGCAGTTTGTAAAATTTAATCTAGTACTGACAGAAACATTACCGTTCACTTTCTCTGCAGTTTTGAATGTGAAAGACTCCTTGTTCACTCTCTTTTAAACTTGGGCATTGGGTCCGAAGCTTGGTTATTTTCATGAGATTTTTGTAGCATTTAGGGGAAAAACATTCTAAGAAGTTCCTGTTGCTTATGTAAGAGCAACTAAAATTTTTGAGCAGCAGATTTCAGCTGGCGGATGTTAGCCTGTGTTTGTGTAGAAGGGAGTGAAGGGAGTTCATTCCCAGCTGATTCTCAAGCTTGTAAACAATTCCATTTGGATGTGAGTAGGAACATGTTGGTCTGTTGAGTGGCTTTACTTGTTGGGTAACTGCACAGCTTTCCTACAGGTCATTGCCTATTAATTTGGAGAAACGGAATAGGGCACATCTGTAAAGTAGTCTACAAGAGTAAACTTTAGGGGAGATGAAACAGATGAATTAGTTTATAGAGAAGCTTTCCACAAGATAGGTCTTTACCTTCTTCCTCTCCCTTAAGTCTTTCAGTTAGTGAAATGCTACCGCCTCTACCAAGCATTTTCCATTAAAACGAATGAAAAGAGCTTCTTATCCTTTGCTTCGTCACTGTGTTCAGTCCCCAGCTCACAAAAAAATCGCCTTGCCTTGTTTGTTTGTATAGCTAAGGCAACCAGTGTTTCTGTACGTGGAATTATGACGTGTCAGAGATGGGAGGAGCTTTCATGATTACCCAGTCCAACTCCTTCCATTCACAAAATCAGAAATGGAGGTTATAAGGCATGCTACAAATTAGAAGAGGCAGCAGTGCAGTAGTCTAGAAGGTAAGAGCATGTTGGAGTCCGATCTGTGTTCAAATTCTTGCTCCCACTGTTTACTAGCTGTGCAAATCTTATACAGGTTAGCTAACTTTAACCATGAATCTCTTCATTTGTAAAATGGATTAATGTGAAGATTAGCAAGATCCCTGAACAAGATAAGTAAACTATTACAAGTGCCACTGGAGATGATGATGATGGTAGTTACACCTTCATGGTTGATAAACTGTAAGATGTCAAGATTGTAGAATTAAGGTGCTTACTTTATGGATGAACAAATAATGAACAAATATGTTGTGTGGTTTTGGATGAGCATGAGTTCTGAAAACCAGTGAGTACATATGTTTATCATCCAGTATACTTATAGTATATGCCTGAGAGAATGAGGGAGGGAGGAATATTTTTTTTTAAATGCTCTTGGTTGAGTTTCAGAAATGGATTTCGGATGCCAGGACTCAGCTTGTAACAAGAGGATGAGATCAGTTGGTATAATTGGAGCTACTCGGTAATCCTTCTACTCTGTTCTCTGAACATTTATGGTGTTCCTATTTCTGTACAAACATATGAGCTAGAAAATGACTAGGTCTCCATAGAAATGTCATGTGTCCGGCTGGGGCTGGAGGAGCATGTTGGGTGGAGCCAGCAGGCCATCCGCAGCCTTCATCTTTGCTAAGCTTCAGCCTGTAGTGGGTACCAGGGCAGTTTTGTTCTACTTAAATGCTTCTGGGGATTATTTTAGAATGTGATCTTTGGTTATACCCGAATTTGGGGAGAGGAACAGAGGGAAAGAAAGAAGAATCAAGAATATACTTTTAAAACTGAAAAAAAAAAGAAATGACCTGTGAGTTTCTACTTTGTGGGGTAGAGGTTGAGACTGCTGGGTTGTGTGGTTTTCACCACTGCTGCTTCCTGCTGTTGGAGAGCCAGCTACAACAACAGCGGTGACTGAGCCCAAGTGTGGTAGTCCAAAGTAGTTTTTTCATCTTATTCATGTCACTTAGAAGGAGCATCAGTAGCACTGAAGTTTTAACTTGGGCTTCCATGCTAGTGGTTAATTGAGTAGTCTCTTTCTTGAGGATTCTGCTGTGGCTGCCAAGTAAGGAGCAAGGATTTTGTTTCTTGGTGGTTCCCCATCTTGCCTTACTGTTTTTGGCTTCTTGGTTCTTCCAGGTCACGTGTTCCTGTTTGCTGGGTTTGTGTCCGTGAAGGACCAAGTTTGTCAAGTATCTTCTCTGTGTCACCACCACACTCAAGTGCTACCCACATTTATTTGATTTACAGCAGTTTTCAGAGGCCAATGATTATTAACTCTGTTTCAAACAGAGGAGAAAGGCCTCGTAGCTAGCCAGGGACTGGACTTCAGTGGCCTCCTCCCTCCTAACCTTCTGACTGGGGCCACAGTCGCTCACCTGTTTGTCAGTTGGCATGGGATGTGTGAGGTGTTGATTCATCGATTTGCCCACTTCAGGTCTTTGGAGCAATCTTGAGTTGGTTTTCCAGATCAGTCTGAATTCTGGCTTTCTATGAACCATGACCAGTCTAGCACAAATCAACTGTTTGCTGTAGTGGGGCACCTTCTGTAGGGCCTATTTAATTAGTGTGGANCCCGGGGCCCCCCCCCCCCCCCCGCCCCAAGAGTTTATTTGGACTACTTATAGTTTGTTGTTCTATCCATAGTCTGTGTCTAGAGTACACACTCAAATAGTTGTTGAATTGAATTATTTCCCTTTGTTGCATTTCAGATACCTTTGGTTTGCATGTTTTACATTTCCCCTTCTTCATCCCCTTGCACATCAAGTCAGTTTCTCAGTAGCCTGGGCTCTTTGAAGACACAGGTACAGGTACCTGCTCCCCATTCTCACCCTCACTCTTACTTACCAAAAGCAGTTTTACTTTTAGGACTGTATGTCTGGAAATTTTAGTCTTTTTCCCCTGAATTCCTTTTTCATTGTACAGATTTTCAGGGAGAATAGCCAGTTGAGGTGTTTGTTATGGCTAGATTATTAGCACTTGGGTCTTTCTATGATAACATTAATTTTATGAAACACCTATATATATTTTTAAATTTTCAAGTACTCTAATTGTACATAGTAGATGCCTTTCTCTACCTAGATTTTTGTGTATATTCCTCAACTACTAAGTATTTGAAGTCTTGTGTGCATAGTAACATGCTCTGTTTACTCGAAAAAAAACCCCAATTTATCAGTATGCATATCTATCATGTGCCATGTATCTCCTTACACACAGAAGTTAAATGTTTTAAGGCAACTGGTTTGTAGTTTTTATGGCAGCCTTATTTTTGGAATTAGTTCAGGTGGGAAAATTAATTTTCCATTTCTGCATTGTATAATAAGTTACTAACATTATGTGGCCCTCTAAGGGTTTCGTATTAAGGGGAATTCAGAAAATTTGAAATTCAAAGAATGATCTTTAAAGTTTCTCTTAAACTTGCTATTTCTAAATCCAGAACAAGTATAATATCATCCATATTTAGCCTGGCAATAGCCTTTTAGTAGTTTGATGAAAAGCTGCTTATTTAAATCATTCTTTAAGCCATTTTCAATTAATTGATCAAGTTAGAATTTGCGGGACTTTTTTTTTTTTTTAAAGATTTTATTTATTTATTTCACAGAGGGAGAGAGATCACAAGAAGGCAGAGAGGCAGGCGGGGGGGNGATTTTATTTATTTATTTCACAGAGGGAGAGAGATCACAAGAAGGCAGAGAGGCAGGCGGTGGGGGGGGGAAGCAGGCTCCCCGCTGAGCAGGGAGCCCGATGCGGGCCTCGATCCCAGGACCCTGGGATCATGACCTGAGCCAAAAGCAGAGGCTTTAACCCACTGAGCCACCCAGGCGCCCTGCAGGACTTTTTTTTTAACCTAGTAGTTGATAATTTAACCCAGTTGAGATCTAATCTTCCCAATTCTTTATCTTAGTATTGTCAAACACTTGTTCCGTTTGTTTTGTGAAGCAGTAGGTCTGAATTGAAAGTGAATGATCTTTATTGATGTTCAAACAGAATTAGCCACAACTGTTATATGAGTTATATTTTCAAGATGCGTAGGTACTTCCTCATCTCCACTCCTGAGGACAGACTCAGTTTCACCCTATGTGGTATGAGGAGGAGAGATTGCTGAGGGTTACCATTCCCATCTAGTGGTCGGGAAACAGTTCCGTTATTTCAGGACACTGATAAATTTTTATCTTTAGATAGCAAAGTTCTTTGCTAAAACTGTGAATCAAGTTATCAGAGGTTCTGTAGTATGTTATAGTTCTGTATGGCATCTAGATTGCTGGAGGTGGGGATGATGATTTTCATGTGCTGTTAGTTGGTGGATCCTAGTTCATTCCACCTAAATTTGATTTTTATTTAATTTTATAAAAGTATGCTCTGTGCCCAACATGGGAGTTAAACTCATTACCCTGAGATCTGTTAAGCCAGCCTATCAGTGATTTTTATTTTTATTTTTAAAAATTTTATTCATTATTTTATTTGTCTATTAAAGATAGAATATGCACTCGAGGGAGGGGAGAAGCAGAGAGAGGGAGGGGAGGAGCAGAGGGAGAGGGATGACAAGTAGACTCTGCTGAGTGTGGAGCCCGATGCGGGGTTCCATCCCACGACCCTGAGATCATGACCTGACTGACATCAAGAGTCAACCAACGGAGCCACCCAGGCACCCCTCCTCTCAGTGATTTTTAAATATACTCTGCTCATTGTGTGTTATAAAAACAAGAATGACTCCTCAGGGGATAACTCAGGTCAGGGATGTTTTACGAATAGAAATTCTCCTTTAAAAATAAAAATTTTCACTTAAGTTAATGATATTTAAAAGAAGCCTAAATAGAGGATTGCTGAAACTATTGAAGTTTCTTTGACTCTGTAGTATTTTCACTTAATTATGAAATATACTTATTTCTTTTATCTGAAGTCTTCGTTCAAAATTTTCCCTCTGATTTTGAGATGGTTTAAAAAAAAAGTCACTCCTCCCGTGTTTTAGTGTCATTGTTCTCAAGATGTTAAAGACTCAGTATTGAAGAACTACAACATTGAAGGCAGTGTTTATCCTTGAGATAAGAGAACCATTTTAGCAACTTAAAAGCTAACCTGGATGTTTCTAGCATCTGCTTGTAGTACCTCTTCCTCCTGGCACTTGTGGTAGTAATGTGGTAGTGCTCTTGTCATGTAATGTGTCCAAGAAGGTGGGCTGGGTGTCACTGTGAAATAATTCCTAACAGAGCAGCTACTCCAGGGCCTGGCCTTCGTCCAGGTGAGGTTGTCTGGCTTGGTCAGGTCTGCATGTGTGTGAGAGCCCACTTGCCTATATTTTTAGTCTTTCCAAGGGGTTTATCATCACTTTAGCCCATTGGGTTGCTTGCTCTTTGGGTGATAGAGGTTGGGAAGGTTGAAGGAAGTAGAAAGGCTTGAATTTGGCAGATTCTATTTTACCGGATGTCTATTTTAACCCCCACTGAAGTTAATTTACATAAAGTCCAGCTCTGCATGAATTTTTCTAAATTCAAAGTTTATTCTTATTACCATAGGGATAAGAATGTCAGCACTTACTGAATTGATGGTCTTGCTCTTCTGTGCCTGGACCTCCTGGCAGCTTGCAGTTCCGTTTCCTTTGGATAACAGGATACAGCTGGCGGCAAACTTCTCACCTGTAATAGCCATTTGGAGTTTTCTTCTCTGTACGGAAACCGTTTTCTTCTCTATAGAAGAAACCACTTTTGGCAGGAAACCACAAGGCTGTGTTAAGCAGCAAAAGAGAATTGAAATAACATGTGCGTGTGTTCTTCCCAGAGGTACCAGCCGTCACGTGAGAGCCTAGGTGTCGTGTTGAGCAGCTCTTTGCCCTCCCTTCTGCTTTGAGGTTTTCCAGTTAGATGATGCCAAATTCCCCCACTCTGGTCCCTATTACCTCTTTGGCCGATTAAGCAAATTGATCCAGGCTGGATTTCTTAACACTGGGCAGGATCCGTAGTACCTTTGATGAGCTACTAGGTGAACCTTCTGGGACTCGACTGACGAGTTATTTTGGCTTTGTTAGATTGGTTTTTGTTCTTAAAGCTAGAGCTGCAGATCCTTTGCCCTCAAATGGGGCAGTAAAGCTGCTGATCAGTTTCTGTCTCTGATGTTCATATCGAGTATGTTAGTATTTATTGCACGCGCAGCAGTGTGCCAGATGCAGTGGCAGGAGTGGGAGTGGTGTGGCAGAAGACATCCACAGTGTGACAGACTGGAAGAAGCAAGTTCAGGAGAAAAGGCAAGCATGGAAATGAAAGAGAAGAAAATGAAAGAAAAAAAGTGACTTATTGCTGACTGCTTGGCTTAGGTTATCAACAGTGATCCTGCTGTCAGAATCAGCAAGGGTGGGAGGGCATTCTCATGAGCACAGTGCGAGGACTGGACCTAGCACGGTGCACACCAGCAGTGTGTGCAGGGCAGGGTGGAGGGTGTGGGGCCAGAGTGCCAGTAGGGCTGCATAGACAAGCCAACTCAGCACTTTCAGGCAGCACCAGTTGGAATGGTGGGGGAGCCTGGAGGGCTTCTGAGAGTTCACCAGCAGTAAAGGGCATATTTGGTAGAGCACCTCATCTGCTGGGGTCTACATTTCCCTCTGGGACACCCTCCATTTAGAATTCAGGATCAGCACAGTGATGGCGGTGGTCCATGGGACGTGGAAGTTGCACATAATGTGAGGTCAGTGCGCACAGCTAATCCAGTCATTCATATCAGGCAGTGGGGACAGGAACTTACTGAATGTTTTCTTGTTGCTTACTACTGTGTTAAACATTTCACGCACATCTTTTATTCTCAGTCTCATGCATCTTACAGATGAAAATAAAGCGTGGCAGTTAAGTAATTTGTCCACAGTAGTAGAGCCAGAAGTGCCAGAGTTAAAACCCAAATCCAAGTCCGTCTGTCTCCTTCTCTGAATTATATTGGCATTTTCATTTTTATCCTTATGTTCTTCTACAGGGGATTAATGAATTCTTAAATGCTAGTAGATTGTCTCCAATCTAGCAGTCATCCATTCCTTTAACATGTTCATTGTTCAAAGTCGCTTTTACAGAGACTTAGTGTATAATAAATATGATGTATATTATATATGTATAATATATATATATTTCCCTTTTTAGAGAGAGAGCGCAGGGTGGGCGGGGAGAGGGAGAGAGAATCTTAAACAGGCTCCATGCTGAGCACGATGCCCAATGTGGGGCTCGATCTCAAGACCCTGAGATCATGACCTAAGCTGAAATCAAGAGTCGGATGCTCACCCAACTGAGCCACCAGGTGCCCCTGATTGTTTTTTTGTTTCTTGGTTTTTTTTACTGAGGAAATGTAGTGAGCGTCTCTCTCTGCTGGCAGCTGATGGTCC
The DNA here is from genome assembly GCA_002007465.1 of Ailurus styani. Lineage (NCBI taxonomy): Eukaryota > Metazoa > Chordata > Mammalia > Carnivora > Ailuridae > Ailurus > Ailurus styani. Next base: position 210,941 of record LNAC01000405.1, read on the forward strand.
CAAGGTGCCCCTGTGTGTCTGTGCAGTCTCCAAGTGTATGAGCCCCAGGATGCAGGGCTCTACCTTTAAGGCCTGGATGTTGGGAGCTCTGCCATAACTAAGACGGATTAAATGTGTTTCCAAAATTGGGATCACATTTTATTTTTAAGCTTTTCTCTCCTTTTCTTGAGTCAGGGCAGATCTTAGTGCCCTTCCCTAGAACTCCTTAAAAAAAAGAGATTAGTACCTCAGAAGAACCTTTCTAAAGGATTCCTTACTCCTGTGTAGGCAGAGAGTGAGCAACAGAAAGAAAATAGTATTTTAGGAGGGTTGAGTCAGAGGTGCAGGTGGAGCACGGAGAGATTTTCACAAGCTGATAAGGCCTGGCGCTCTGGTCTACAAGCCCAGGCGGGTAGACCGGCAGTGATTCCCACTTGGGGAACAAGGCTGCTTCTGAGACCCCCTTCTAATTATAAAGTCCTGTGGCCGACAGGATTCGGCTAGGGTTTGGGATGCGGACTCCAGGGCCCGAGGAACTTGACTGGGAAGGCAGCCATCGTGTGTGGCACCTCAGGGAAGCCGTGGTGGGAAGTTGGCTTGTTGCCTGTGACTCACAACACGGACTTGCTCGGTGTGAGTTTAGGCTACGTGATTGCAGACTTCTTCCAGTGCTACCTTTTGTGAATCTTTGAACCTGTAGTTGTGAAAGAACAGATATTTGAGCTGAACTTAAAAAAAGAAAGAAAGAAAGGATAAGGAAAGGAACAGAAAGAAAAGGAAAGAAACCAAACCAAAGACGGAGATTTGGTTGATTCCGGTGCCATCATAAGGCTGGCAGGTAGAGCGGGCTCGCGGTGCTCTGTTTTCCTCTCTCCCTTCGCTGGCTTTGAGGGCCTGGCATCTTTGAGGTGGGTGCACTTGCATGGGTGCCTCTCCCGTGTCCTCGCCCCCTTCGTGCCCTGCTTGCACTTCTCATTCTGATGAGTGCCCAGCAGCTCACTGTGCCCCCTTGTCCTTGCACATGCAGCTCTTTCTGCTCTGTTTCTCTTGTGTCCACTGGTGAGACTTGCCTTGCAGTTGACCTCCTCTAGTAAATTGTGTCGCGGCCTCCACTTGTTAGCAAGTTTGTCCTTCTTTCCTGACCCTTGTCACATTTTTATTATTGCGCTTACAATACTGTAGTATCATGATCTGTTTATATCTTTCTGTCCCTTACTAAATTGGTAGGGGCCATGGATTATTGATTTATCTCTGATGCTCAGCAGTTCTCTATACATGGAATATTTTGGGGGCTCCGAAGCATAAGGAGATTATCTACCACCATTGAGTCTTTTTGTGCCAGGCAGATAGTATAGAATATGTAGAAGAAAAGGAGGCCCTAAGTATTGAAAAGTTATGGTGTACTCTCCTCTGAATTTCAAAGTCAACTCCCAAGTATCAGAAGTGAGAAAACTGATTTTTAAATTAAATTTCTTTCATTATTGTTTTGGTAAGAGTTCTGATTTATCTATTATGTATTAATGACTTCGATTATTTGTATGTATGTTTTTGCCCTAAATTCAGCATCATTTTGCCTATTGGGTAGTCCAGCACTGATAAATAATAAATGAATGAACATGGGTGTTACTGTTTCGGTTGTTTGGGGTTTCTGTTTTAATCGGGTGTGTCCTTTAGTTTTACTGTGAGTTTTGCCCAGTGTTGGACTCTTCACTCTCCTACCTTCCTGTCTCCTCTTCCTGTCGTGGGTCTCCTTCTCCCTCTCACCCCGGTTGTGACCAGTGCTTTGCTTTTTTCTTGGTGATGTAGGAGTATTGTGTCATGAGATAGTGGGATACAGAAGCCCGGCTGTGCCACAAGGGCATCAGGCATGTGTTCTGGGTCTCAACACCATTGTTTCACAGAGTGTGGGCCATGATTCAAAAGCAGAAACATCACCAGGGTCTGATCTCCTGATTTGGACTCGCTGATGGTGGAAGGGGGTGTGGGCAGAGGGCAAGAATCTGTATTCTTTGACAAGGCCTCCAGCTGATGATCAGGTGCCCTGAAGTTTGAGAATCAGTGTTTAAAGCTAACTGCTCAATTATTAATTAGTACAACTTTAAACAGAAGAAGACAATTAGGCTCCTGTAAGATTTCCTCAGCCCCTTATTCAGGAAATGTATTTGGTACCTGTAGTAGTTTATATATACATATTTTGTAGAACTTGGCATCTGCAGCAGGAAACGCCTGTTCGCTCTTTGTACCCTGCTTCTTTTCTATTGTTGAGAATTCCCTGCTCCCACCCCCAGTGAGTGCATGACATGTTTATAGCCACCAGTCCAGACTCCTTAGGAATGAAGAAAAGAGTCTTTGGATCCTGTTATTTTCCTTGAAGAGCAGGACACTGTTTCACAAGAATCCAGAGTATGCATTGTCATTTCCATGTTAACCCTCACCCCAAATTTTTGTGGGTTTCGAAGGATTTACTGTAGCCCAGTTTTAGCAGGGTCCCTTGGCCATGGAGAGTCATTTGAAGCATATTCAGCAGTGCAAGTATCCTGCAGGTACAAATCCTCTGTTTACACTTGGCTGAGTCTCAAGCAGCTGCCCTCTTCCTTTCAGGACTGGGGTTGGTTGTGAAGGTGGTTTGCACTTCTTTTCTTGTGGATTTGGAAGCTTCCCTGTTGTGAATGACAAAAACCATGTCAATTGAAGTGATAGGTTCAGCAGATCTGGACAGCTGGTCTTTAGGAAATGGCTTGAGGTCAAGAAGCTAACAGATTTGGAGAGTTTGCAGGTCTCCATGTAATTCCTAATGCAAGGTTGGGCCTGTGAGCCCCCTCCGTCCCTTCATCCCTTCATCCCTTCATCCCTTCATCCCTTCATCCCTTCATCCCTTCATCCCTTCATCCCTTCATCCCTTCAGAGACGTTTCATTAAGAGTGGAGCACCTGTTAAAGGCTTCTTGAGTATAATATATGGGTATGGCTGAAGAGTAGTCCGATTGATTTGTATTTTACATACATGTGGGCACAGGCATTCTTACTTTAATTGCTTTTTTATCGGTTCTAGGGAACTTTAGTAAAGGTTGTAGATTTCTTCAGTTTGCACATTTTGGAAAACTGTCTTTTTATTTCCAGTTCACTTGTGGCACGTTGAATGACAGGGGACTTAAAACAGATGTGCTATGTATAATGTCTTCTTCCTGATTACAAAAGTAGTATCTGTTCATTGTCTGAATAGTTAGGATTAAGACACATAATTTAGGAATGAAAATTCCCTGCAGTTCTCAGAAATATGTATATTTAGTGTTTTGTTATTTGTTCTTCCAGATTCTTTTCTAGGGTTATTTTGTTATCTTAGAATTGTGATTTACCCACCAATGTGTTTTTGGGCAAATGTATCTCTGGATACTGATGCCTTTCATTTTGACCATGTACACTTTTCCAAGTACTTTCCTTGGTAGTCTCCTTGAGACCCAGAAGCTGTAAGAAAGATCTGTGTCTGGCAGTGGGCTTAAGCACTTCACTTGGAGTCTCTTTAATTCTTCCACCGACTCCATACTGTAGGCAGGAATTTTTATGCTCTTACTGCACTTAAAGAGACTGAGGTTAGACAGTCCACTGACTTACTTGCTCAAGGTCATACAGTTAATCACTAGGGAATTTAGGATGCCCGCCCATGTAATTTGATTGCTGATCTAGAATATATTGTATAGAACGCTAGGACTTTCCTGTGCTGGGAGGTCTTTTCTAGCTGAAAATATCTTTGAGACCTACAGAGCTATTGAATGGGGACACCCTGCTTCTTTAGCTTTATTAAGAGGTATTTTGTTACCTTTTGGTCAGGAGTTGGCACCTGGGCATACTGGCTGAATCTAGTCCACTGCCTCCTTTTGTAAAAAGAGTTTTATTGAAACATGGCCATAGCCATTCATTTACGCATTGCACCAGAGGGCGGATGACCTGCAAAGCCCAAAATATTTACCATCTAGCCCTTTTCAGAAAATGTTTGCCAGACCCTGCTTGTGGACACTGGTTATTATGAAGGCGTGTCATGTTTTGGTAGCTTCTCTGGTGTGGCATTCATTTGCTTAGGCACACCGATCAGTGGAAGTGCTTTCTGTCCCTTATTCCCCCCAATGCAACCAAACCTCTGTATCCCTTAGTATCTAAGTTTCCATGTGATCCTTAGGAGCAGCTGAGTTTCTTCACAATCCTTTGCAGGTAGTGTGACCTGCAGATGATTCCGGAACTCTTGCCACTGTTAACCTGTGTCAGCACTGATCCGTGCTGATGATGGTGTGCGCCTGGCACCCTGCGAGGGAAAGGCTGTTGAGGGTTTGTTCTCAAGTGCAGGGAGAGTTTTGCACCCCAGGTCCCCCTGTCGGTTTAGCAGCACTCCGAGAGCTGGCAGAGAATTGCAGACAGCTGGACTCACATCACTGAGGCCGTTACATTCGGGTGGAGGGGTCCTGCTCGGACATAAAGTGAATGTGTTACTCTTGTACAACAGTAAACTATTTCATTTGTTTTCTTTCAGCATTTTGCAACAAAATGGAAAATGTGAGAAGAATGAAAACACTTAATTACTGAGCTTGTTTTTATTCCTCACCCCACAGATTAATGACTCGTCAGAATTCTAGCTGGCTACCACTGAGTGGCAGATTTGGTGAACATATTTGAAATCACATCATTTTAAGTGTTTGTATTTTGATATTTCCTTTTCATCGTCTTTCAAATGGGGTGCGGCCTTTACAGTCCCCACTGGGTCTGTCACGCGTTGTACTTGTGTTACATGAAAGCAGCCCATGTAAATGTGGACTTGGTCAGAGTCCTGCACCAGTTCCCGAGTAAGGAGGAAATTGTAGGGGTTTTCTCTTTTAAAATTCCTTGATGAAATCATTCATGGACATAGTGCATTTCTTTCGTTTCCCTTTTGGGAAGGCTTGATCAAAAATCCATAGACAAAGCTAAGACTTTCAGTTGGGTCTAGAATAAATTTGGTTTTTAAGTGTGTTTAAAGTGATCCAAAGACTGCCTTCCTGCAATATGCTTTTTCCTTTAGAACTCAGTTCTCAAGTAAAGTGAGCTTACTTAAATAAAGTAAGTTGTGCATTGTATATAGCAAGTTTTCTGATGGTTTAGCATCAGAACTCTGAGTGCGGCGTTTTGGGGCCAGTTGGGGAGTCTGGAACCCTTTCCACCTTTCTTATTCTCTTTGATTTTGGGGGATAAATGTCACCTCAGAGAGGCCTTCCCTCAATATCATATGTAGAACATTTATTTTTTTCCTCTTTTTCATTTTCTCTGGAACTTATCACTGAAAACCACTTATTTTATTGTCGTATTTAAGTGTGTTGCTCCAACCTACAATAGGCTCTGTGAAGGTTGGGAATGTGTCTCCATTCCTTCTGTACCTTCAATGCCTCAGGGCCATGCCTGGCACTTTGTAGATGCATAGCGATAGTTGAATGAACAAGGTCAGGGGGAGTCTCTGGTGTTTGTAGAACAGGAGCTAGAGGTGGGACAAGTCAGTGTGTGGACTGAGGTCATTCAGGAGATCCTCTTAGGACATGGGGGAAAGCACATGTTTGGGCATCAGTTGGGGTTTGATTCTGGGCTCTCTTCTTAAAGTTGGTAAATAACTTAGTCATTGAAAGACTCCATTTTTCCCCCCAGTGAAATGGGGAAAATAATGTCTTTTTATGGGGATTAAAAATAGTATTGAATATAAAGCTCTGTCAATATTAGTCCTGTCTTTCCTCATGTGTGTCAGCGTTGAAGAAGCTTAAAGCACTCTGAATTTACCAATCTGTTGCTTCTGGGGTCATCGCCCTGATGACTTCGGACAGTTTCATTCTTTCAACAGCCTCTGTCGCCAGCATAAGTGCGACCTGTCCCTTTGACCAGTGTGGGAGGACAGACACTTTGTCATTCCTCTTCAATCCTCATATCAGAACAACTTGTCTGGGTTCTGGCTTTGATATATGTTTAGACGAGTTCATAACACCGAACAGTCGAGATGGCACCAGCCCTTCCTGAGAGCCAGCCATGTGGTTCCACCAGTTCTTCCCTGCAGACGCAGTGGGAGCCACTCAGGTGGCTTGCTGCTTGTGGTCCTTGCAGACGTAGTCAGGTTTCTTGGCAGATGAACCATCAGAGGGCCGATAAGTCACTATTGTGTCTCCCTAAATTTCTCCACTTGTTACGGATTACCAAAGTATTAATTCCTGTTTCAGTTTCCACAGATACTTCTTGAGAGGAACACTTCAGAAGTTAGTTAAGGCAAATTGGTTTATAAAGTTATAGGTTCTTTCAGTCCTTTGACCCAGGCAAGTCTGGACAGGACCTGGAAAGCTGATTAAAAGGCAAGTGAACACAGTGAGCTTAATTTTAAATTAAATGGATATTTAACGCATTGAAATAAAGTACTCAAGCACTTCAGTCTGTCTTTTCCACCCATGCTTGCTATTTGAATTTGATGGGCTGGAAATCTTTCTTTTTCTACTAAAAGAGATCGTTATTACTATGTTTCTCAAGCTTGGTTTTCACTGTGGATTCTTGTAGGTGATTTTAGAACCTAAGGTACAAAATGATTAAATGAAGATAGGCAGAAAGAAAAGAGTGCTACGAGCCGGGAGGTGTCCTACAGCGTGGGGAGTGGACCAGAGAATTAACAGGCGTGCATGTGGAGGTGGCCGGTCAGGGTGGCGAAGCTCCCGGGCTGTTGGCAAAACACGATGAAAAGCCTGTGGCCTGCAAGTGGTTTGGAGATGACTGGGTTTAGGAGCCCGATTACAGTTTTGGTTTTTGTTTTTTCCCCCCTAAGTGTGTGTTAACTGCGTTTTGGGTGAGCCTTAACGTTGGACATACACATGCACAGCCTGACCAAGCTGGCAGATCGGGGAGGATTTCAGTGTTGGGAGGATTCTTGTTCCTTAGGTTACACATAGTTGCTAAGGCGTCTGTTGCTCTTTATTCTAAACGTTTAGCCATTGATAAGCTGTCGTTTGTGCTGTTTGGATTTCAATTCACTGTCAGTGAGGTTTCTGTAATCTGCTAAAACACAAAGAATGTGATTTCATCTATTTTTTGCATGTGCGAATAACATTTCTGTACTGTTTAAATTACTGGCTAGTTACTGTGTGCCTTAATTTAATCCATTTAACCTATTACGAGTAAGAAACTTCCTTAGATCAATTATAATCAAGTCCCTTAGGGTCTGCCTCTCTGACCTCTATGAAGACAGGATCAGCTTATACTCAAATTCAGGGTGTTTAGCAAAGGGCCTGCCACCCTGAAGTCCACGATTTTGGACTGCAATGTTTTAGCTTGAAGCTCCTGGTCAGATCACCAAGTTAAACCTTTGAGAGCATGCTGTTCTTGGTATTCAGGAATCTATTAGACAATCCTTCGAGTCTTCTCTAATGTTCTTCCTAAGATTTTTGTGAGAATTCATTTAGTGAAGGTAACAGTCGGGAGCCCAGCTATTAATCTTGAGGAGGATAACAGCGCGTAGTTGGTGGACCACAGCCGTATTCTCCCTCCTCCGAGGGCTAAGAGGAAGAATGCACTTTGGTCCCCCTGAGGCCCCACCACCCACACTCCCTAGTGAGGCTGGAGGAGGCTCTAGCCAAGCACCACTTTGTGCATTTGGGGGATTATGTAAAAGTGTAACTGACCATATACTCTGTTTTTGCTTTGGTAACTGCGTTTATTATCCTATTGGTTGTTGAAAATTCTCCTAGGACAGTGGAGCCTTTTGTGTTTACTTTTCAATCAGAAATTCTCTCCCCAGTTGAAAAGATTGAATAGAGGGGCTGCAAGAAGCTTTGCAGTCCTTGACCTTCTGGCCTTCCCAAACCTCTCAGGAAAGCCAGGCGTCCAGTAATCTCAGACTTTTGATTGTGTTCGTATGACCATACTCGACATCTAGCATTTGTGGCTTTTTTATTTTTTGGCGATAGTTTTTAATTTTTTTCTCATTTATTTCTCCCTTTCCTGTTTCAGTGTCCTGGGTCATGAAACTTAATCCACAGCAAGCTCCATTATATGTAAGTAAATTGCGAGATTTCTCGTCCTTTCATACTCCTCTATGCTTTCACTTGTTATGAGAAAACTCAGAGAATGCTCTCCTGTGACTATCACAGGAATTTTTAACATCTACACAAGTAGTGTACCTCAGAAGTTGAGTTTGGGTCAGTGCATGCCTGGCCCTGAGCTGAGAACAAAAGATAGTTGTGAGATGTGGAGGGAAACTGGTCTGGTGGTAGGAGGCACCTGTAAATGGGCATGGCCCTGCCTGCAGAATGATGCCGGGGCTGGCTTCTGAATTTCACCGGCAGCACGTTCCTGTGAAAGTCCTTTGGAGATCTTCCTACTGCCGTTGAGTTACCCTGTGTTGCAACTAGGTGGCACTCTGTCATTGGCGAGTTGCTCTTTGCTTTGGGATTCTGGGTGGAAGCTGATTCATCGTCTCCCGCAAATGAGGGAACTATCAGATGACGTGGATAAATCAGTGAATCAAAGCTGGAAAAGGTGAAGTGTAGGTGACTCTTTTTTTTTTTTTAATTACTGTGAGAGTGCATTAGCTGCATGAGGGTGGTAAAAAGTGGTGAGGGGTCCCTTTAGGGGTGTGGAGAGTTAGAGCTGCCAAAGGCCAGTGGATGTGGGATTGGTATGGTCTGGAGAGAATGAGGAAACATGTCTTTGATGGGACAGGACCTTAAAGATGAAGAAGCATTTGGTCCAGACCTAAGGCAGATGATAGAGGGATAAGGGACAGTGAGCATAGTATTCAGCACGTGGTGGGAGGGTAGGTGGTGGAAGGTCTGGCCCCGCTGCATTTGTGTTGAGGAGTAATGAGAGATGAGTTTGAAAAGGTTATTGAAGGTCAGCTATGAAGGCAAGCAAAGATGTGGGGACCACTGAGGAGCCTTTGGGGTTTATTTTGAAATCTGTTCATTTTATGCATTTATTTCTAGCATAGGACATTCATGTGGTCACTCTTCTGCACAGACAATTTTTATGTTAAATGTAACCTATAAAGAAAAATATATGCATTCTTACAAGGTATTTTATGTGTTTATTTTCTTTCCAGACTACTTGGAGAACATTTATTATGTACAGCAGTGGGTTTGCACGTGAACTGAATACCGTGGACTTTTAAAAACAGCTTTTATTGAGATACAGTTCACACACCATAAAACTCACACATTTAAAGTCTACGATTCAGTAGTTTTTAGTATATTCACAGTTGTGTAATCATAACCATCATCTAACTTAAGATTTTCATCATCCCGAAGAGAAACGCCATACCGATTAGTAGTACTCACCATTCCCTCTCTTTCCCGAGCCCCTGGCAACCATTTGTCTACTTCCTGTCTTTATGGAGTTACTTATTGTGGAAATTTCATGTAAATGGAATCATACATCATGTGGCCTTTTGTGACTGGCTTTTTTCACATAGCGAGTATATTTAAGGTGCATGTCAGAGCAAGTATCAGTACTTTGTTCTTTTTATTGATGGATAATACTCCATTGTATGGCTGCACCACATTTTATTTCTCCATTCATCAGTTGATGGGCATTTGGCCTGTTTCCACTTTTTGACTATTATGACTAATGCTGCTGGGAGAAGCAGTTTTTGGTAGGCTTATGTTTCCATTTTTCTCAGGTATGGATTTAAGAGCACAGTTGCTTGCTTACATTGATGACTCTCTGTTTAACATTTTGAGGAGTTGCCATGCTGTTTCCTTAGTGGCTGCTGTTTTATGTCCTCACCACCAGTGTTGAGGGTCTCAGGTTCTCCACACTCTTGCCAGCGCTGGCCTGTTATCTGACTTTTGGATTGTTGCCTTCCTAGTGGGTATGAAATTATAACTCTTTGTGGTTTTGTTTTACATTTCCCTAATGGCTAATGATTGTGAGCATCCTTTTAGATGCTTTTGGCCATGTATGTGTCTTTGAAGAAATGTCTCTTCAGGTGCCTTGCTTATTTTTAAATAGGGGTTTTTTGTTTTTTTTCTTATTGTTTGGCTTTAAGTGTTCTTTGTGTATCCCGGATTCAAGTTCCCTATCAGATATGACTTTCTTCCGTTAAAAAGTTATCATATCATTTTGTTGATGGTACTCTTCAAAGCACAAAAGTTTTTAATTTTGATGATGTCCAGTTTGCCTGTTGCTTCTTTTACTGCTTATGCTTCTAGTATCATATCTACAAAGGCTTTGCCTAACTCAGGGTCACAAAAAATTATCCTCTACATTTTACTCTAGGAGTTTATAGTTTAAGCCCTTTTACGTTGAAGTATATGGTTCCAGAGGACATTTTTTGGTATGCTATAAGGGAGGTTTCCAACTTCATTTTTCACATGGACATCTAGCTGTCCCAGTACCATTTGTTGAAAAGACTATTCTTTCTACATTGAATTTTTGTGGGCAGCCTTGTTGAAAATCTATCATAAATGTAAGGAATTAAACTTCTGGACTGTTAATTCTCTTCCTTTCCTTTAGGTCATCTAAATTTTCTTTTAAGAATGATTTATAGTTTTCAGGGTGCCTGGGTGGCTCAGTGGGTTAAAGCCTCTGCTTTCGGCACAGGTCATGATCTCAGGGTCCTGGGATTGAGGCCCTCATCGGGCTCTCTGCTCGGCAGGGAGCCTGCTTCCTCCTCTCTCTCTGCCTACCTCTCTGCCTACTTGTGATCTCTCTCTCTCTGTGTCAAATAAATAAATAAAATCTTTAAAAAAAATGATTTATAGTTTTCAGTGTATAAACCTTATAGTTTTGTGAAATTTATTTCTAAGTATTTTAATTCTTTTTGATGCTATTGCAAATTATATTTTCTTAATTTCATTTTCAGATTGTTCATTGCTAGTGTATAGAAATGTAGTTGATTTTTGTATATTGATCTTATAACCTATAGTCTTGCTGAACTTGTTTATTGGTTAATAATTTTTTAGTGCATCCCTTAGATTTTTTTCTGTATACAATCATGTCCTCTGAAAATACAGATTGCTTTCTTGCTTTTTATTCTGAATGCCTTTTATTTTTCTTGCCTGATTGTCCCAGATAGAACTTCCAGCATAGTGTTGAGTAGAATTGGTAAGAGCAGACATCGTGGCTTTGTTGCTGATCTTAGAAAGTATTCAGTCTTTCACCATTAAGATTAGGTATGATATTGTTAGCTGCGAGTTCTTTATTGATACCTTTATCAGGCCGAAAAAGTTTCCTTCTATTCCTAGTCTGAGTATTTTTATTGTAAAAAAGCATTGGATATTGTCAGATGTTTTTTCTGTGTCTGTGAGATGATCATGTGGGGTTTTTTTCCCTTTCCTTTCATTAGTGTAATATATTAGATGGATTGGCTTTGAATGTTAAACCGACCTTGCATTGCTGGGGTAAATCCTATTTTGTCACAGTATATAATCCTTCTCATATGTCACTGGATTTGGTTTGTTAGTTGAGAAGTTTTGTGTCTGTATATAAAAGATAAGTCTAGGGGCACCTGGGGGGCTCAATCAGTTAAGCGTCTGCCTTTGGCTCAGGTCATGATCCCAGTGTCCTGGGATTGAGTCCCACATCAGGCTCCCTGCTCAGCGGGGAGCCTGCTTCTCCCTCTGCTTGCTGCTCCCTCTGCTTGTCCTCTCTCAAATAACTAACTAACTAACTAACTAACTAACTAACTAAATAAATAAATAAATAAATAAATAAAATCTTAAAAAATATATATATACATGGGTACCTGGGTGGCTCAGTGAGTTAAGTGTCTGCCCTCAGCTCAGGTCATGATCTCAGGGTCCTGGGATTGAGCCCGGCATCGGGCTCCCTGCTTGGCTGGGAGTCTGCTTCTCCCTCTCCCTTTGCCCCTCTCCCCCACTCATGCACATGCATTCTCTCTCTCAAATAAATACAATACAATAAAATAAAAAGATATAGTCTAGTTTTCTTTTGATGTCCTTGTCTGGCAGCATAATGTTTCCCAAATGTGTCTATTACTTAATCCCCAGAACCTGTGACTATTTTCCTTGACAAAAGGGACTTCACAGATTTGATTAAGTTAAGGGTCCTGAGATGCGAGCTGCTCCTGAATTATCCAGGTAGCCCAATATAATCACAAGTGTCCTTAGAGAGGAGAATCATGAGTCAGAGAGATTTGTAGATGCTATACTGCTGGATTTGGAGGAGGAGGAAGGGGCCAGCACCAAAGAATGCAACCTGTGCAGCCTCTGGAAACTGGAAAGAGCAAGGGAACAATTTTTCCTAGAGCCTCCTCAGTGAACCCAGCCCCGCAGACATCTTGATTGTATTGTATTGGTTTTTTATAAATGATTTTTTTTTTTTATTCATTTGAGGGAGAGACAGAGTGAGTACAAGCAAGGGGAGAGGCAGGCAGAGGGAGTGGGAGAAGCAGACTTCCCTGCTTGATCCGAGGACCTGGAGATCGTGACCTGAGCTGAAGGCAGATGTGCAGCCATCTGAGCCACCCAGGCGCCCCGGACAACTTTATTTTAGTGCAATGAAAGTTGTTTCAGACTTCTGACCTCCAGAACTGTAAGATAAGAAGTTTGTACTGTTTTAAGCCTCTGAGTTTGAGGAGATTTATTGTAATAGCAGTAGGAAATGAATACTGTTGTAGTTTAGAAAAATTAATTGGCGGTAGCATGAAGAATAATTTAGGGGAGAGTAGCAACAGAGAGATCAGTTAGAAGTTTGCCGATTTGCCATCATGGAATCTGAGAGCTCTAGAGTTCTTAAGGCTGGTGGGCATTATGTGCTTCAGCCTCCAAACATGTTGAAGGGCATCTTGTCGACGCATGGAGATGTGGGCATGGAACTGGGAATTCATTCTTTGATTCAGGTGCCTGCTTTGTTCCAAGCGTTGTCCTGGGTGCTGGAGACTTTGCCATGAACGAAAGGCAAGGGGCCCTGCTCTCAAGGTCCTTGCTCAGATATAGTGAGGAGAAGACAGACAACTCCTAAGCAGGAAACATCAGGTGGAAAAACTTTTTTTTTTTTTTTTTAACTTTTGAAAATTTATTTGACAGAGCACACACCCAAGTAGGGGGAACAGCAGAGGGAGAGGGAGAAGCAGGCTCTCCGCTGAGCAGGAGATGTGAGGCTCAACCCCAGGACCCTGGCATCATGACCCGAGCTGAAGGCAGACGGCTAACCGACTGAGCCACCCAGGTGCCCCAGGAGGAAACATTTTACAAAAATAAGTAAAACAAGAAGATGTGATGGTGCCAGACTAGGGACTATTTTAGGTTGCGTGGTCAGGGAAGGCCTCGGAGGGGCGTGCCATTTAGGCTAAGACCTGGGGGCGTGCCTGGGTGGCTCAGTTGGTTAAACATCTGACTCTTGTTTTCCACTCAGGTCATGATCTCAGGGTCATGGGATCAAGTCCCACATTGGGCTCCGTGCCCAGCAGGCCATCTACTGGAAGTTTTCCCTCTCCCTCCGCCCTTCCCCTGTCCCTAGATAAAATAAATCTTTAAGCTGAGACCTGAATGACCGGAAGGAGCCAGCCATGTGAAGATGTTGGCATGGTGTTCTAGTTCAGGGGAACAGGTGTACAACAGGTGTACAGGATCTAAACTGAGGCTGGCTTGATAGATTTGAGGAACAGAAAGGACAGTGGCTGAGGCTCAGAGAGAACACTGTGGGTGTGGGCACAGTCTTTCCTTCTGGAGGAGGTCAGCGACTGAGGGAGGAGATGAGGGAAAAGCCTGATGGAAGATTTCACGGACTATGGACCACCTCCCTGGGCCTGCCTGCCTTCATGTCCACCCATCTCTGAGTGTGCTCTGAAGACTGTAGCGCCTCCCATGGCTTGGGGTCAAGTCAGACCTCTTAGGGATTAGTGATTTATCCTAATGCTTGGAGATGCTGGCCTTGGGCAGTTTAAGCACAGTATTTTGGAAACAGGGTGTGAGAACATTGTAGTCATCTTTTAAGATCCATGGTTTTGATGTAAATTGGATATTCTTGAGTTGAAGAATGTTTTGATGTAAATTGGATATTCTTGAGTGGAGGAATGTTTTCTGTAGCAGATTCGGCTCTCACTTATCAGAGGAGTGTATTAAAAAAAAAAAGTGCCCGGTTTTAATACTCTTTCATGACTTGCTTCTTGGGGGAAAAAAAGCAACATTTCCAAATTACTTGTTACTGTTAGTCCACTTGTGAACCTAAATAAAAGATGTATGATATGATTCACTTTGTGGTTTGCTGTGAATACTTCCCCTGCTGGTGTGACACTCTTGCAAACACCTATATAACCTTTCTGCCTAACAGCATCTTAAAAACAAGAGCCCCCATTCCTTCTAGTTTACACAGCACTTGGGCATGTATTATGCCATTTGATTGTCACAGCAACCTTGTAAGGGTGGAAGAAGCTACATTGTGACCCTGATCATACTAAGGAAACAGAAGCTCAAGGTGGCTCATTTAGTAAATGCAAAAAGTACGGCTTTGCCCAGAAATTGTGATTCTCTAACCCATTTTCTTTCTTCTGTTAGACCAAGCTGTCTTACACAGTTGTTCCATCAAACACAAATATCATAGCACTTAATATGATAGAGACTTGTACAAGTAAAGCCCTTTTTTCTTATAAGTAACCCAAAATTAAAATTCCATTTCACGTGTTTTTAAAAATTTTTAATGTTTTATTTAAGTTCAGATTTACAGGAAGATTACAAGAATACCACTTTATCTCTACTCCTCCCTTACTAACAGCATTTAGTCACATTTACTTACCATTCTATTACATATATTTTGAACTGTTTTAAAGTTGTAGGCATCCTAACCCTATTCCCCCCTAAATATTTCAGCATACATTTCCTAAGAACTAGGACATTCTTTTTCATAACCACAGCGCAGTGAACAAAAACAGGAATTGTAACATTGACGTAATACTCTTATGTACTGTAAGTCCATATCCACATTTCTCCAGTTGTCCCAATAATGTCCTTTATAGCATCCTCCTGCTTGCCTCTCCCTTCCCTTCCCCTTCCCGATTCAGGATCTAATCCAGGATTACACACTGTATTTATTTATATCTCTTTAGTCTCTTAATCAGGAACAGTTCTTCTGCTTCTCTGTCTTTCATGATACTGACATTTTAGAAGTATATAGGTCAGTTGTTTTGTAGCAATTGGGGTTTATATGTTGTTTTTCTCCTGATTTTGGCTGGAATACTACTTAAAAGATGTCCTTTGGCATACCACATTAGGAGGACACATGACACACTCTTGTTTGATTTTTGGAAATGTTAACTTTGATCCCTCGGTTGGGGTGGTGTTGAATTTGCTAGTTTAATTTATCTGTTCTGCAGGAATTGGGCATTTTTTAAAGAAGATGGTGTAATTGTTCACATCTCCCCTCTAATGCTGTTTCTGGCTTGGAAATGCATTTTGCATATTGGATTCTTGTAAAATGGGCCCCCTTGTTCTTTGCACGGTATGCCCTTGAATGTCGGTAGAAGGGCTCATCTCATGTTAGCAGAGAGCTCACTGTGAGTGAGTAATTAATTAAATAGCTCACTCTGTTTGAAGAGCATTGTCTGTGCCCTCATGGATACACACAAGGTTTTTAAATAAATGTAATTCTCATGTAAGCTCTACCAAGCATATTTCACATGGAACATAGTATACACTCAGTGAACATTTGTTGAGTGAGTGAATGAAATACAATTTAGATAAAACTACTAAAATTTTAGTAAAATTTGCTTCGTTTTGTTAGAACAGCTGTCTTAAAGTTGCTCGTTATTTCACAGGTTTCATTATTAATTTACCTTATAAGGATCCTGAATAGTCAGGGATGCCATTTTTGTGATTGAAGGTGTTGATAACAAAGAAATAAATGTGCTTAACGGTGTCATTACTGTATACGTGTAACTTCTCTTGCAGTTGTGAGGAGGTCTGCAGTGTCCCTACAAAGTGTGCAGATGCGGAATGTCTGATAGAGTGTTATTTGAGAGATGTGTTCTTTGAGATGTTACTTAGTCATTTAGCACATTGAAAAGGCATACTAGAAATAGTCCCTCTATCTCTTGAGTCCTGAATTATGACCTCTAATCCTTAGGGGACTTACGGTCTGAGCTGTTTGTTTACAGCAGACTACATACAGCAAACCACGTGGCTGCTTGTATTTTTTTATGAACATAGTACATGTACCCTTTAGCTCCAGAGCCCTTCTCACTGTCAAGATAAAAGTAGAGGCTTTTCCCAGAAGAGGTAGGGGATGAGGGATGCTGTCAGATGATAAAAGAAAAAGCCAGGCACATGAAGCAAAGGTTGGTATTTATAAAACAAACAAAATAGAACCTACCACCACCCCCGCACACTAAGCACTACCGGACCTAGCAACCAAGCAACTGGACATTAGCAACAGTAAACAAATCCACCCCCAGACTAACAGCTGAAAAGGAAGCAGGGTTTTTACATTTCCGAGGGAGGAGGAGGAAAGGTCTTTGGATGCCTCTTATCTCAGGCCCCAGGCTCCTTCTGGAGGAGATCTGATGAGGTCAGGCCTTAAGCTGTACAGGGTGTAAGGAGACAATGGGTGTCAAATGTCAAGAATAAAGAGACCTGGATGAATCCATACTTTCTGTGCCAGTGAAAGTTGCTTCCTTTTTTCTCTTGTCATTTTACTTTTCTGGAGCAAAAGTTGTGCTGATGAACCCCAGTGAGTGTCCCATAGTTAACTCTGTGTGAGGGAATGAACTTTGTGGGAGAGGTCAGGACTGGGAAAAATTTGATGAATCATAGGAATCATTGTATTTAAGGGGTGATTGAGCCCCGTCATCTGGAAGAGTGAAGAAAACTGAGGCACAGAGAGATTGAGGGATCTGCCTTAAGTTTAATGGGGTTGTAATAGATCTGGTCAGGTAGCAGAAACTATAATTAATTAGCCTCACCCATGTGCTAAAGGCAGGTCAGGTCATTAGTTGGTTTGAACTTAAGATTCAAAGTACATGTGTAGAGAAGTCAAAGTACAAGACTTGGTGTAAGTGGGCTTAGTAAGGAAAAAAAAGGTAGCAATGGGAAAACTGGAGGGAGAGGAGTACTTGAAAAGATAGCATTAAGTTCTCTTTTTGGAGTGAACCCGTAAGGGTTAGAATGCCTTTATGGGCTGTAGACATATTGGAGAAGAATTTATAGTTACTACTTGAAATTCCCCTTAAGTAGACAAAGTAGTACTTAAAATGTGTGTTAGAGCTTTTTTTAAATAATATTTTTATTTATTTATTTGACAGAGAGATCATAAGTAGGCAGAGAGGCAGGCAGAGAGGGACGGGGGAAGCAGGCTCTCTGCTGAGCAGAGAGCCCAACGCAGGGCTCCATCCCAGGACTCTGGGATCATGACCTGAGCTGAAGGTAGAGCCTTAACCCACTGAACCACCCAGGCGTCCCGTGTTATAGCTTTTGATAGAGGGAGATCAGTAATAACCATCCCAATGAATTACTTGATTGGGTACTTACCATTATACTTAGAGCTTCCCCAAGAGGATGGGTGACATGGTGACTTCTCAGCCCCAGACCAGTGAGAGGAAGGCCAAGGCCCTGGAACAGGAAGGCGTTTGTCTCCTAAAGCACACCTCCTGCAGAGTTTTGATGCTTGTCTGTATTAGAATAATTTTTGTTACTGGTTTCGAAGAGTTGTAGTGGGCATCGGATGCTTCGTGGTGAATGATGCTGCAGAACAGATGGTTGTAGTGAACACTGACTGGGAAGGATTATATGGGTGGTGATTTGCGTTCTAAGGTGACTGTAAGAACACAACAAGAGGGACAGCTTAGGGTGCAATTATCAGATTCTTCAACCATAAACTCGGCTTTCTGTGCTCTTGAACACCTCTCTAGGTCTCCCTTAGGAAAGCGTTTCCTTCTGTAAATGAAATATTTAAGACCAGAGAGATACTCAGATGTGAGATGTAAATTGTGCTCCAAGGCATGCTCTGAGGCTAGATACGGGATAATTGTCATTTTATCCCATATGTTTGGGATACAACCCACATTTATTAGATTTTCGAGGGGAAGAGCCATTCTAATTACAAAACGAATTTCCAGAACCCAAACAGATCTCGTTTATTATGTCCTCCTCGCTTTCTTTTTCTTGAGTACTCAGTCATTTTGCATATTTCTGCTTCTGGGAGGAGGCAAAAGCATCCTGACAATAGAGGAACATCATTAGAAAGAGTATCTTTGGCACTGGATGCCTCTCATCATTTAAAATGTAGCAAATGTAGCAAAACAAAGCAGTATGTAATGATCAGAACCATTTCTGTTAGGACAGGGACCGTTTCTTTAAACGATGTTGTTCCTCACAAGGCACATGTTAAGATTTGGTTAATATTTGCACTTTAGAGCCAGAGAAGTGAGGATCAAAGGAGTGACTCACTTGTCTAAGGGTGCACAGCTGTGGTGGGTGAAGAGTTCAAATTTTGCGAATGACTCCAGAGCCCATTTTAACTAGGGGAGATCAAAAGAAACATATCCATTTGACTCACATTTAGATCTTGAGAAAATCTTATCGGAGTGATTTCCTGCCACCACTCTTGTTGACTCCGGACTTCGGTTTCCAGCCTTGGTAGAGGCCTTGGACTCTGTGCGGTGGATTAGTGTGCTCTGTGCGTGCCAGTCAGAGCCGCTCTCAGTGCAAACAGATCCAGAAGACGAAGGTGCTCGGGAAGGGGATGTACTTAGAAAGAAGAGGTTTTAAAAGTGTTATCAATTACAGCAGTTTATTCTTGAGTAAGTGTAGTTTGCATAAGTAATCACAATTTTGAAGGGCCACAGAATTTAGGTGGCCTCAGCTCAGTGTTCTCAGGGGGCTCGTTGTAGGGCAGAGGGCCTGTGTGGTAATGGCCACGTTTTATCAGTTCTTCCTGGGACATGTGTTTCCAGAGCAAGAGTTGAAATAACCTGGCTTTGCCCCCTGCTTGGCTGTTAAGTTCCATTTTGCTCCTACAAAGAGAACTTTATCAGCCTTCTGATCTCTTAAATGAATTACCTGCTTTTGCCTTAACAATACATGTCTGATGGGTTTGCTCCAACGTTTTGTAGACTGGTGGCCTTTTGCAGCCAGATCTGAGGACTCTAGCTATATAACAGCACTTTGTCACCAGTGCCAGAAGAAATAAGGAAGTCAAGTGTTCCTCAGTCTAGCTTTTGATGGTTTCACAGAGCAAGAACTTCAGTTTCCTTCTGTTGGGCTTTTTCATCAGTCTCCAGAAACTTGCTTAGAAGTCAGTAAGTCCTGCACTTGTGGGTAGCATTTTTTTATTTTCCTGTGGCAGTTGCAGAGTGGATGAAGATATATACACAGGGCAAGGCTTTTCAGGGCCTGTCTGCAGGATGCCTTTACAGCCAGTTGGTGTTTCCCAGGCGATCTGAATGACTGAATTTCCATGTGGGTCTTGTGAGGAAAGGTCTTGCTGTCCAAAGAAGACCAAGCCGTAGGGCTCTATACTTTTAATTCATTCAGCAAGTATTTGTGAATCACCTGTTAAGGGAATGGAGGGACTGGTCTTAGTGAGGTAGGTTGTTTCACAGGCGCTCCAGGGTGTGAGCCTGACCGTGCAAGTGCACTGCCTGTTTGGGTGTTGGAGGAGTTCTCGGCACTGAGGTTCATAGAAAGAGATTGAGATGTTGGCAGAAACAATTGGGAAGCCTTCGGGAAAGATGGGGGCTCTCTGAGCCTAGGTGGGCAAGATGTGGAGAGAGGGAAGAGCGGAGTGAGAAGGAAATACAATGTGTGAAGGGAGGCACGGACCTGGGGTTGTTGGGGGTGGTGAGGCATCTGGCTTAACTGGGGAGGACAGTTCACATGTGGGAGAATACCTGGAGATGATTTTCTGTAGAGCTGCTCTGTTCATCACAGTAGTCACCAGCTGCATGTGGTTATTTAAGTTAATACAAATGAAATAAAATTAAAAATTCAGTACCTCCACTGCAGAGTGCTCAGTTGTCACACATGGCTGTTGTTGCAGAAAATTCTATTGGCCAGCTCTGGTACAGGGGATGTGGGATTTTATATAACAGGGTAGAAAGTGGCTGGAGATCGTCTGACCTGGCAAACAATAGCTCAATGCCAGCAGTGCCCAAAGAACACTGATGGAGAGGGAGGTTGGAGTTGGGGGAGAGGAAGGCAGGGAGGGGCTGTCAGGTGGGTGAACCTGTTGCTTCACTGTTCCAGCACACTGGATGGAATGTGAGACTGGTTCAGCTGTTCCGAAGGAAGAACTTATGGGATTGGTCTGATAGAGCCACAAATGTTGTGACTGTTGAGGATGTCAGTGTGAGAGGCCAGAGAAAATGGTGCAGCACCAAGGGTGAGGCACATTCGGAAGGAGCTGCCCTGGAAGCCTGAGAGAGAACACATGTGTGCAGCAACCGTAGAGGGTGGGAGGGGGAGGGTAAAGCGAGGTGATACAAGCACATGTCACAGGTGATAGATAGAAACTTTAAATAGAAGTAGTTTTTGAAGAGACCTATCTTGGGGTGCCTGGGTGGCTCACTTGGTTGAGCGTCAGAGTCTTGATTTTGGTTCAGGTCATGATCTTAGGGTTGTGAGATCGAGCCCTGTGTCTGACTCCATGATCAGTGGGCAGTCTGCTTGAGATTCCGGTCTTTCTCTTTCCTTCTCCTCTGCCCCCACCTCAAATAAACAAACAAATCTAAAAAAAAAAAAAAAGGGTAGAGATCCATCTCTATTTTGGCGAAAGCAAATGATCTGTTATACCATGTGGCTTCCTCTTGCATCTTTGGCATATACACTTGTGCTGACATCTCTCTCCCTGGTGGGCCTAGAAAGGGAAGGCAGAACTACCGTTTACTTACATCCATTAAGATAACTCATATACATTATCTTCTCACCCTTGTGAGGCCCATGTGATCGATGAAGGAACATAGCTAGGGATAGGCGAAGCAGGGATTCAGACTCAAAACTCTCCCTCCTTTATCTGATATGTACAAATAAGGATGGCTTCCCTCTCAGTTGCTCAAATTAATACTACCTTCTCTGGACCTTGCTTGAAGCTTCATGCTTACATCACCTTCTACATTTGTGATTGTCTTTAGGACTGAATTCTGCATGTCATAATTTTGCCAAATTTAAGACATAGATCCTCTCCAGATTGTTTGTTCACAGCAGTTATTGGTATATGGGGTGACCTGGCCTGACTTCCAACTGAATTTTTCTAGAGTACTGGTTTTCGGAGTGTGGTCCTGAG
This sequence comes from Ailurus styani, assembly GCA_002007465.1. Classification (NCBI taxonomy): domain Eukaryota; kingdom Metazoa; phylum Chordata; class Mammalia; order Carnivora; family Ailuridae; genus Ailurus; species Ailurus styani. The sequence continues at coordinate 232,132 of LNAC01000405.1, forward strand.
CCCGTAGCATGAGCATCCCTCGAGATTTGTTAGAAATGCAGATTTTTCAGGCCCTACCCCAGACCCACTAAGTCAGAATGTATGGGGATTGGGCCCACCAAGCCATTTTTTTTTACAAGCCGTTCACAGTAAACTGATGTACCCCAAAGTGTAAGCATGAACCAGATAAACAAATTGGATAGTTTAAAAGCCCTTTTCTTATGGATTGAGGCCATTTGGATAGATTTAGGGATTTCTGCATGGCTCTTAATCCATCAGCAGTGTCTGACTGTGAAGGTATGTGGGAAGTGACACGTGTTTCAAAAGGACAGATCTGTGGTAGATTCCTAAGTAAATTATTGCTAGATTATTGACTCAAAAAAAAAAAAAAACCAAAACCAGAAAACCCAAGGCGTGTACTATTTATTGCACACAGGGCCAGTTACCTTTTAGCAGAGGTAGTAGTGATTTTCAGTTAAGAGAGTTAATGCTCCATGTTGTTTTTGACAATATTTTTATATCATTTGGATTTCCTGTGAGTTCTCCCTTATGTGTTGTGGATAATTAAAGCCAGATCTGCCTTGTAGCTAGTTAGCAGAGCAGGTCATGATGCAACTGGAACTGGTTAGAGCGCCTGGGTTTTGGAATGAGGTGTAGACAGGCTTCTTCTTCACCTGATTTTTGGACAGCGTAAATAAACTATTTTGAAGTCAGCCTTTGGGAGTTTAAAACTCCCTAGCTGTAGACCTCCTGCTGAGTCGGTGATGCTTCAGGTAAACCACTTCCCTCTCTGCGCTAGCCTTCAGCCATGCAAAAACAGTTTTTGCATCTCTTCCTCTCTGAAATACAGTAAATCCGTTCCACTACCCCCAACACACACGTGAGGAGAAGTATTCCTCTTTCAGCATTCATTTCCTGTCACTTGTCTCAGTGGAGTCTTTCCTGAACCTTCACCTGCCTGTGGAATATGCCACTCCTGCGTCCATGCCCCCGCCACTCCGTGCGGACTTCTTCATAAAATGCCTCAAATGCTTATGAGTATGCTTCTGTTTAGATGCCTTTTCTCCTTTACTGTGTGCATCTTGAGGGCAGAGATTATATTTAAGTTGTGGTTTTTTTGCTCTCATTTTAACTTCAGCTTCTGTCACAGTACCTTGCACATTATAAGTTCTCAGTGCATTTAGTTAAATAGAAGTAAAGCTGTTTGGGAAAGAGCTTTGCCCCATGCATGGATGGTTATAAATGTCTTCTAAGCCAGATGAGATTTTGGGGGGGGGAGATTTATGACCTCCAAAGAAAGGCCACTGTAAGTCAAGAGGTAAAACCACCCAGGGGGCTTTGTGACCTGGAACCAGTGACAAAAGTGTCACCTAGATGGGGCCTCTAGGAGAACTTGGTACTACTGACATTTGGTGAAAAACTGCGAACCACATAGTTAGATACTTGTGTGTTGTCTGTGGGCTGTTTACTTGGAACCTGCTTGTGTTTGCCTCTTTCTATACTAACCTCATTTTCTTGGCCTGAATTAAACCTGTGAATTAGAAGAAAGTATTTTCTTATTTTACAGTTGGGAACTGAGACAGCAAGGTTTATATTTTGAAGTGCTAGTCCATTCATTATAAGACTAAAGGTTTTTATTGCTGTCTTTGGAGTTTCTTCTGCCATCTGAGATGAAGCTGTTAGGTAGATTTATAAAGTCAGCCCACTGAATCTGTAATTCAGAAATCCACAAATAGCTCCATCCAGATAGAACACTAAGAATATATTTATATCAGCAGGGATGTAGAAGTTACATTTTCCTGAAAGGTACACTAATTTTTTGATTGATTGCTGGACAGGTGATGTGCATCTTCAGTGCCTTTTCTCATGACTACATAGTCTATGGCCAGGGATTCTGGTTGTTCCCTTTTATGTGGGGATTGTAACAAAGGGTCTTTATCCTTGAGTACAGAGAACATCATCTGTACTCCCAGGGTTTTTGCTTGTTTGTTTACTCCTTTTTAAACCTAGAAGGAGCCATTGGCCTTGTGCATCCTTGGAGCCCTCCAGAGAGTTCTGTGTTTGGATTATCTGCTGACCCCATGTGATATACAGAGCATCTGGCAGCTGGGGGTGGAATTCTCAGCTGTCTCTCTTTGTTATGTCCACAGAAGGAAATGTGAGTTTTATCTTACTGCTAAGGCATTGGTACATTCCTTTTTTGGTCCATGGGAGCCAGTAATATGATTGTGGGCTTATTTTCTACCATTCCTGTCATCTTCTTGAACTAGTTAGAGGCCAGAGGTGATCTTAACTTACCCGCATGACTATGAATTCCTTCTTGGTCACCTCCTTCATTCCTGAACACTCTACTTTTGAGTAGGTTTTGGCACCACCGCCTAGTTCATCCTGTCTTGTGTGGTTCAGGCGTCCCAAGCAGCATAATATTAAGAAGCTACTACAATGGATATTTCTCTTGGTTAGTATCTTTCCTCCCCACATCTCCCATTTTCCAGATCTCCGTGAAATTGTTTATTTTAACCTAGCTGCATCTGTGGTTATGATTATATGTCATACATAGCTTACTAAATCTCAGAATTAGAAGTCGGTCTTCTTGACTCTGAGACTAAGATGGGTGTTTTAAGAAATGGTGTAGTGAGATTCCAGCCCCCATCTTGCTGTTGGGTTGGGGTTGTGGTGGTGGTATGTCACTGGTCACAACATATGTGTGTGCAGTGGAGGGCGGCGGAAATGCATGTTACATGAAGATGGTCATCATCAGGCATACCATTTATTGAATACCTTCTGGTACTTAGTCCTCACACTCTATCTCCTGTGTTCATTTTCTCCTTTAATCACCCTGACAGCCTTGTGAGATAAGTATCGTTTTCTGTATCCTAAAGATGAAGAAGTAGGGTAGAGAACTCCAGTCATGTGCTGAGGTCCTGTAGCTAGTAAGTGCTAGAGCTGGAGTTTGTACCGGGCCTGGGCTCCTGTTATCAGTGTGTCACTGCCGGGTCTGCTATTCCCCTGCATGGTGTGGGAAGCGGGCTGTTGCTGAGGACCTGTAAAGTCAGGGTATTGATGGGTTATTGGAGATGGAATCAGGCACAGAAAAGTGGAATTAGCTGGGAAGAAGGGGAACCCTACAGGGACAGACACTAGACCTCCTCTGATAACTGCTCCAGTTGAGTGTAGTGCAGTGGGCCTGTGGTTCTCACACTTGTGCGACCATGGGAGTCAGATCGCTGGGCCACGGTCCCAGAGTTTCCTATTTACTACAGTTGGGGCAGGGCTGAAAATTTGCATTTCCAGTAAGTTTCCGCGTGATGCTTGCTGGTCCTGGGCATCACTTTGAGAGTCCTTGTAGAGAAACGAGACTCTGTGTAGGAGGCAAGTAGACATGGGTTTAAATTTCTGCTCTAGTACTAAGCAACTGTGGAAGCCTTAGCTTCTTCATCTGTAAAATTGAGCAGGGGGATACCTACATTATAGGGTTTCGTGAAGATTAAATATGATTTTTAAAATGACAATAATACTTAGCAGTTTAAAAAATTTTAAATTTCAGTAGAGGTAACATACAGTGTTATATTAGTTTCAGGTATCCAGTATAGTGATTCAGTAATTCCTTCCCTACATCACCTGGTGCTCATCCCAACATGTGCTTATCTAGAACTTAAATACTTACTAAGTACCAGGTACTTTGAAATGGGCTTCACATATACCATTTCTTCTTCAACAGTTAAATATTGTTGTCCCCGCATATGAAGATCTTAGCACATATAGTAGTTGCTCAGATATTTCTACCCTTCCCTGTCTATATTTAAGAAGGCTGGGAAATGGGTAAGGCACCTTAGATCGATTGTCATAAAAGTTATTTCTTTTTAAAATTTTGACAATTCAAAAGGAAAACTTAAAAAAATTGGGTATTTATGTGAAATGGCTTTACCAATAATATTGGATAAGAAAAATGTTGCTATCATTTGAAATGATAGAATATTCCTTCTTACTATCTTTACGGTTTTTAAGTACAGTGGATTGTGTAGTGCTCATATAGCTATTATTTATCACTTAGAATGCTTAACCTGCTTTTAAGAAATCTTTTTTTAAAGATTTTTTTAAAAATTTATTTATTTGACAGAGATTACAAGTAGGCAGAGAGGCAGAGAGAGGAGGAAACAGGCTCCCTGCTGAGCAGGAAGCCCGATGTGGGGCTCGATCCCAGGACCCCGAGATCATGACCTGAGCTGAAGGCAGAGGCTTTAACCCACTGAGCCACCCAGGTGCCCCAAGAAGTCTTTATAACTTACCTTTAAAATTAATCAAGTTTTTTACTCTTCCCCCGTTCCCGGAAAACTTCTCTTCTTGAGGGTAGGTTCCATAAAGCCAATTTTGACGTCTAGTTAAAATTCCCAAAATGAAATAAAACAAAAAATAATAAAATTTATAGCTTTATTTGGCTTTCTTGAGAAATAGTGTCTTACCAGCAGAGGCTATAAAGGAAGGTAAAGACGTGGAGATTCTGAAGTGTGGGATATTTTTATTGGGAATGAATGGGAACATTTATTTTGTACCCACTGTATGCTGCATACTTAGCATACCTTCTTAAAATACTGGCAGTACTTTATATGGTTGTTGAGGGGGGTTAAATGATGATGCTAATCAGTGTGAGACATTAAAACAGTGCTGGCATATAGTTAGCATTTGATGAAAAGTCATTACTATTGTTTCATGCTCTTCAGATATGTGAACAGAATAGATGCAGTTTCAATCCTCATAGAGTTTACAGTCTAACAGTTCCCAAAAAGGATTTGAGGTAGTCCCTAAAAGAATCACAAAGCTAGTAGCAAGTGAAGCTGGTCTTCCTTTTCATGTGATTGCAAAGCTTGAGGTCTTGCCTCTCAAAGCAATGCCTGCCATTCTGTACTGGAAGCTTCCCTTCTTCATCTTGATGTAGTTGACATGTGACCCACTTTCCAACTTTGAATATCTCCCCATGGTCTCATGGCTTGTTGTGTCCTGGGTTAGGAAGATTTGACCAGGTGTGGTTGAACTTGACCTGCTAGGTTCTCCCCCCTAGGCATTGTCCACACACATGCCCATTGTTCACATGGGGCAGGCTCAGGGAGTTGGAGGAAATCTTGACCTGCATGTAGTGGGTGAGGCATGCTAGGTTAGATCAGGAAAGGAGACCAGGTATCTATTCAGGAAAGAAAGCCATTGTCTTTCTTGTTTCGTGCTTTATTGTAATCATCTTGCTATGATGATCATGAGACAGGAGGATATGACAGGTAAAGGGAGCCAAAGGGCCAAGTAGTGACACAAGCAGTAAGAGTGAGGCTTCAGCTGTGTCTTCTTGACCTGCCAGTGGTTTGGTATGATCCAAGTGAGGGTTTGAGGAGAGGCTCTGAGCTCAGAGGAGGCTGGAGAGGGAGGCAAGGGCTAGGTCATGGAAGGCCTTGTGTGCCAGCAACTCCTGAGACATGCTCAGGAGTTAGGATGTGATCCTCTTGGCCACCCATGAGTTTTGGGTCAGTAACTTGGTCAGATTGTATTTTGGAGACTTCTGTGCCTTCTGTTGGGTGGTGGCCTGGCCTGGAACCCTGGAGACCCAGTTTCATGGATGACTTTAGAGGAAAACCAAGAGAACTGACTGAGGAATAATCAAGGAAGCTAAGTGAGTAAGATTGTGAGGCAGGTGAGGGCAGAAGTCAGGCTGGTAGATGGAAGTTACACAGTGTCTCTCTCCCCACTTCAATCATCTGCTCTGTGGTATGGAGACAGGGAGAGAGGGAGGGATGGGGAGCTAGAGACTGATTTATCCAATCCTCTCCATGCAGTTCTTTCAATAAATTTCCATCAAGAATTAATAAAAGTCCTTATATTCTCTTCATTTTAACCAAATAGCTGATCTTGTCAGCAAGAGGGAGACTGTCTCTTTAAGTGTTGGCCTGCTTATTCTAGCTGTTCCAGAGAGTTGTGAAACATTTGTGGAAGGGAGAGTTGTTCTGTTTTGTTTTTTTTTAAAAGCCACTAGCCCGTACCCTCTGACCAATTTAGTTTTGCTTATTAACAAGAATAGACTGAGAGGACTGGTTGTGCATTGAAACAAAAAGCTCATATCCTTTTAAAGTTTTCAAAAATTCTGTTTTAAGAAACACTTGCCATTAAAGAAACCATATATTCAGTGATTTCCAAAATTTTCTGTGATTTGATTCCTTTCCCATCTGAAGTTTCCAGAGTTTTACCCATTGGGGAGAATAGTCTATAAAACCACTCCATACTAAGAACTCAACCCGGAGCTCAGCAGGTTTATTGAGCGCCATCTACTGGTGGTGTGTTAGCGGACCAAAAAAGCAGTGCTTGGAAACTAAGAATTTGTATGTATCTTAGTGTTGCAAAATTACGAAGCTGGAAGACAGTATGAATTTTTATTAGTAGTAGTGGTATTTAAAATAATTGTTTTGTGTTTTGATTGGGAAGGGGTATACTTTTGGATGGACTACAGATGTGTGATTAAAAATGAAGAAAGCAGATTCACTGACCCATATCTTTATCTGGCAAAAGGTTAGCCTGGTGGAAATAAAAATTTAGTTTACAAAAGTGTAAAATAAAATTGTTAAATATTTTCTAGCATTGAAATCAGTCAGATTCTGTGTATATGGAATGAATTTAGTTTATGCCAAAAGTTAGTACATTTCTCAGTGGATTTCTGTTACGTTCTTTGAGGTACTTTGGGGCACCTTTTAAGGAAAGCTTTATAAACAGCTTTATAAACAGATAGCTTTGCTGTCCAGTCTGGAACGTGGGCTTTCTTAAGAGGGGAGTGGAGAATATCTGAATATTTTTCCACTTAAGAGAGAGATAAGCGTAAAGCTCCTTGGTAAAATAAATAGGGATGATGCCACTGTATTCTTTTCTTGTCACTGGTCTTTTTGAGCCTTAGTTCTATTTTAAGCCACTATTTTTTTTTTTTGCTTTGTTTTTCTTGTTGGTTTATTTTTAAGTGACTTTTTAAGGATCATTGACCTAAAAAGTTGGCATAGCTAGATCATTAGATTTTAGGTCTTTTAATTTCTCATCCAGTTGTTGGAAGTGTTTAAATTAATTGAAGACAGATTGTTTATAGGAAGAGAATCCAGTTAGGAGTTCATTCATTCATTCATTCATCCAACATTTACTGAGCACTTAAAACAACCATTTAAAAAAAAAACAACAACCATTTACACTTTTAGGCAATGATGTTGTATTGAATAAAATGAATATGCTCCCTGTCTTCATGAACCTTGCAAAGTCGTTGGGAGGAAAGGGAGGAATCAGGGAAATAAATAAATATGTATGTACTCTTAGAATTTATACACACACACACACATACTTATATACATATAAATATATGTTGTGCATATTTACAAATAAATATATATGCCAGATAGTAAAAAGTGCTATGAGGAAAAAAAAAGTCAAGATAGATAAGGAGAGCTGTAGCAGAGGAGTTCATAGTTCTTTATGATGGTCAGGGAAGACCTTAGTAATAAGAGGACACTTGAAGAATAATGATAATTAATGCTATATAAAAGTTGTTTGTCATTATCTTATTTGACCTTCAAACCTTGTATAAAAAAGTCTGCAGGGCAGCTAATGTTGTTAACCTTCCATGCTTCTCCTTCGAGTCTGGAGTATAAAGGCTGATATCCTTGGCATTTATGTTCTGTCTTCTGCTTGTGAATTCCCTATGCAGAAACTATGATCCATTACTCCTCTGATGGGCCATGTTTGTTTCAAACATGTAGGAATTGACCAGGCAGACAAAGGATAAAGTTATTCCAAGGAGAGGGAACCATAGTGATTCTTTTAAAACATGAATCAAGATGACTTCACTCTTTTCAAAACCTTCCAATGGCTTAGCATCACACAGAGAAAAAAAATCCAAACTCCACCCTCCTCTCCCATCCAGTGCTTATTCACTTGCTCCTCCAGATGGGCCTCCTTTGCTGTTCCTTGTACATGTCGATTTTATACTTGCTTTACATTTGTCCTTCTCTTGACCTGGAACTCTTGTACCTTGCCTCTTCTTTCAGGTTCCCACTCAAACGTGACTTCCTGTAGTAGCCCTCCCTGACCACCTATCTGAAACAGCCTCTCACCCCTACTTCAGAAACACTTGAACCCTCTATTCGGTCCTTTTCTTAGTAATGGAACTTTCCCCTGATGTTCCTTTTTATAATTGGATTGTCTTCCCTGCTGAAGTGTAAACTCTGTGAGGCCAGGAGCCTTGTTTATTTCGTGTTTATTTCATACTTCTTAAGAGTGCTTGACACATGTTTGATGATTTTGTAATGAATAAATTCCTTTGGCTGACAAGCAAAATGGACTTCAAGTGTTTATTTATCAGGTCTATAGCTATAAAATGACCGACTCTGATCTTATTCCTGAGCCTGTGTTTTTTCTACTTCACTATCCTGTGGGGGAATACTGTTAGAGTAGCATGTTTCATTTAATAAAGGTGGGTGCTCAATAAAATTGAAGCTGTGTGCATGTATCGGCACATGCTTTCTCTCTCTGTTTTGTAATGGTGTCAGTTGCCCAGAAAACTATACAAGCTACTTTGAGGAGATATTAAAAAAAATAAAATTGCACTATCCAGTGATTGGGCTTTGGGATTTTTTTTTTCCCTTCTGCAGGCCTCCTATTTTCTAGCTTGATGGCAACATCATATGTTTATGTTCATTCTTATTTTATTACAGATGCTTGGGGTACTACTTTGCCATGACTCTGACTTATAAATTTGCCTTTTATTTAGCTAGAACACTCTGGTAAAGTAAGCAGCATGAATGTAACTCATGTGTCCTCCAGTAATTAAAGTTTGTGGTGTTTTCCTTTTGAGTAAATTCTGTGTACAGAAGGCCAGGGAATGGCACTTCAGGTTGCTCACAAGGATGGAAATACAAGACCGATATTTCTTTGAGGTTTGCTTGTATATGTTATTTTGTTAGCTTCATTGTATCCAGTGTTTAGAAGCTCTCAAATCTGACCTGTTTCCTCAGTGATTTTGGATTTAGTTGGTAGCCTCTTTCCCCTCCTCCCACACGTCACCCCTGTCCACTCATTGCAGCTATCCTCTCTTTCAAACAGTATGAAATCAGGCAAGAGAAGATGCTAGCTGTGGCTCCTTCCAATGATCTGTGTTTGAGATGGCCCCGTGGGAAGCCTCTCTCCCCCGACTTAGCTCAGCATGGCATCCAGAGCCTCCTCTGCTTCCTGCAGTGTCTGGTCCTTGCTTTCCCTGCACTGCGCTTTACACAGCTGTAATCATTGTGTTTTATATTTCTTTCTTCCTTAAAAAGATTCTGAGCCCCAAGAGAGCAAGAACGGTCTTGTCTCAGTGTCTTTGGTATCTGCTCTAGTACCTCACCCAAGTGCCCAGCCAATGTTTAGCTAACTGAAGAAAGGGATGAGCAAAACAAGCTTAGTATTTTTGCTTATTGGTAACATTTTAAGTTTTGTTTATTTTAGAAGGATGGACTATTTTTTGTTCAACCCAACATTGAGCACTTTCTGTGTATCAGGCCCTTTGAAGGGATGTTGAATGTACAAAGATGAACTAGATCTACCAGTTTCTTCTCCAGCTTCACTTGTAAATGGTTTAGCTTTCAGAATGTATGTTCCAGCCAAAGATGATCTGTGTTGAGCCTTGAGCAGCATTGGGAATAGCCATTTCTCTGCAGAAGCTTTCTTGATCATTCCCCTCAAGGCCTAGTTTGGGCATCCATCTCCTCTGCCCCTAGAGTTGCCAAGTATATCACTTATCGGGCAGCATTCTGTCTCTACGTATGTCTGTCAAGGCTTCTGGAGGGCAGGCACCAGGAAGTATTTATAATTCTAGAACCTGGTTTATAGCAGAGACAAAATATATTAAACAGAAGTCCCTGTGTGCTTGTTTAGCACAAATGGATGAATGACTTTGGGCTGTGGTTATGAGAACAGAACAGAAAGCAAGGTAACAAACAAATTCATATTAATTATGTTTCTACTAATTCACTTATCTGCTTGATGAACCAGAACAGAAATTTTATACTAGCGGTAAAACACAATGAAGTAAGTAAGTAAGTAAGTAAGTGTGTGTGTGTGTGTCTGTGTGTGTGTGTGTGTGTGTGTGTGTGTGTGTGTGTAATGTATGCTAAAGGGAGCTTTGTTTTGTTTTGTTTTTTAATGTAGGCTTCACACCCAGTGTGGAGCTCACCGTGGGGCTTTGAGGTCACGAACCTGAAATCAAGACCCAGGCTAAAGATGAAGAGTCTGACACTTAACTGACTGAGCCACCCAGGCATCCCTAAAGGAATTTTTAAAATAATAAAATATTTTGAAACATTTCAAGGCTTATTCACATATCAACATTAATGTTTAATATAATATTCATATTTTCAAATATTCGTATTTCAAAAATAATGCCAATACTCATGACTAACAGTCCTTTGTATATTTGATAGCAAGGCGTTATTTGAAAGTCCATTAACTAACGTTCATTCAGCCTAGCTTTCTACCAAATTAGTATAGATTAACAGTTGTATTTTTCCTACATTATGTCATCTTCAAAGGCTTTTGTAGTTACTGAGGGTATTATTACCAATAAGATGGTTAAAATAGAGCCCTGAAATATTTTAGCTGGTGGAAATGAATTATATCATGAATCTAGGAAATGATATTTATTTTAGTTTATCAATTGAGCTCCCTGGAAGACTCGAGAAAATACATGTTCTAAGTTTTTCACTGCAGATGACTTAATTGCAGCTGTCGTTAACAAAGAGCGATATGGTAAGTCTCATCATCTTTCTTGGTGGAACTGGAATTTGGTTTTCTCTTGGGTCCACGGGTCCTGTTTTTGGATTTCGAGACATAGGGAAGGATAGATGAATGGTATGTTGTGCAGAGGCCCATTTACGGCTGGGATTTCACGCAAACTGGAAGCAGTTCTTGAATTTGCTGCGCTATGGTCTTTGAGTCTCTCCTCTATTGCCCACCCTGAGGATTGCTTAAAATTCATTGCTTTTCTGGGTGCACGTCCAGTCCTTGCTTCTTTCGGCACCACCGATCCGCCCTTCTCTGATTTCTCCTCTTCTCTGGCTGGCCTTTTCTTGTTCGGTCTGTTTCTCCGGATCACTTTCTTCTTCCTGCCCTCCCATGCAGAAACACCAGGGTCTAGGCCTTGGCTCTCTGTGACAGAGAGCTCGTCTGTGCTCAAGGCTTTCCCTCCGGTTGCCGGCTGACTCTCAGATCCGCCTCACCAGCCCAGACCTCCTCTGACAGCCTGTTCTGCTCGCCATTTGTTGGATGTGTGTTGTCTACTTTTTCATCCTGCCGATATGTGAAACTTCACATTTAAAGCTTATCGCCCTCTTTTTCACAAATCATTCCTCTAGCCCACCCCCACATTTTTTCCTCGTGAGATACTCCTTTTCATGTTTATTCTCTTCTTCTCTTTGTCCAGCACCCAGCCAGTCAGCTACCGTATTTCATCAAATTATTTTCAACACAGTGCCTTTCTCACATGTATTTCTTTTCAGATCGTCTTACCACTATAGGAGTTTTAAGCTCTTTTTGCTTCCTTAAGTCATGTTTTTTTTTTAATGTTTTCCCCATGTGGTTTCCTCGCCTCTGTTCTCTTTTTCCTTCTTTAGGACTCTACTGTGGGATAAAAACCTTTCATGAACATTTGCTGCTGTTAACACATCACCTTCCACCCCTCTCTCCAGAGTTTTCTTTCAATACAGAACACACAGGGCTTTATTTTTTCTTCTTGCCTATACAGGTCCAAGTATGAATCATTTGGTTTGCCATTAATATTCTCCATGAGCCGATCTCTGCCACCTTTATTCATTCATATAGTTGTTTAGAAACTTCCTGCACTAGATAGCACTGTGTGAAGTGCGTACAAGGACGCAGTTCTTGGTATCCACAAGCTTCATACAGTGACGGGAAGTACATATGGCTGGTCCTTGAACTGCATGGGTCCAGGTATACATGGATTTCTCTTTCATTAAATATATTGGGAAATTTTTTGGAGATTTGCTATAATTTAAAAAAACTCACAGACGAACCATATAACCCAGAAATACTAAAAAATCAAGAAGTTGGGTATGTCATGAATGCATAAAATATTTGTAGAGCCTAATCTATTTTATCATTAACTACCATAACATACACAAATCTGTTATAAAAAGTTAACACAAACATTTAGAGACTGTATATGGCACCATTTGTAGTCGAGAGAAGTGTAAATGAACGTGGAAATGAATATTGAATCATAATGGAATGAAATTAACTGTAGCAGAGTTTTGTAAGCCACCTCCAGGTGCTCTTGCCTCGAACTCAGCTATTGCCAGTATCTGCTTAAAACTCCACCTGAGGGGCGCCCGAGGTACACCATCACGTCACCACACGAGCATCCGGGCTCGCCAGTGAATTGCACATGGCAGTAAAAAGTAATCTCTGGCGGTTCTCATAGTAGTAGTTAAGTTGTTGGGGCATCCAAAGTTATGTGGATTTTTGACTGGAGCAGAGGCAGGTGGGGGGCAGTGCCCCCAACCCGCACGTTGTTCAGGGATCAGCTAATCACACGGTAGGGTTACATACTGCTTTTGGTTGTCATGTCTCTTAGCCTTCTTTGACCTGGAACACATCTGCAGCCTTTCTTTATCTTTCATGGCATTGACAGTTTGGAAGAATACAGTAATACTTTTGTTTCTTCAGAAGAATATTTCTTATTTTTAATTTTTCTGATGTTTCCTTGTGACTAGATGTGTTCTTGGCCAGAGTACTACATAGGTCCTTTTGTGTCCTTCTCAGAATATCCCTTCTGGAGGCACACAGTGTTCATCTGTCTTTATTGGGATGTTCATTTTGGTTACCTGGTCAAAGTATTGATAGATTTCTTCACTGAATAAATACTACATTTTTTCTTCCTTGCAACTAATAAGTCGTCTGTGGGAAGACATTTGAAGACAATGTAAACATCTTCTTCCTCCTTAGAATTTCTCCCCAGGTTGATAATTGATAATTTTTGCTAGAAGCAATTTTTACCAGTATGGTTGCAAGATGATTATTTTTCCACTCTAGCACTCTCTCTACCAGTCAGCCTTCATAGTTCGGTCATCTGCAGGAATTCTCCCTTCCCTGTTTAATTCATTTACCTGTACTAGTATAGACTCATGACTTCCTATTTTTTAATTATTTATAGTTCATTACTGTTTTTAATTGTCTTGGTTTTCAAATTGTCCCAGATTTGGCCAGAGGAAGCCACTTCAATGTGCAACATGTCCCCATCTTTGTTTCTTTTCTTCTTTTTTGAGTACTTCCTTATTTTCTGTCAAAAACAAAATGTTCCAGGATCCTCTTGTACATACCCTGACCCTAGGCCTGGAAATAGCCTTTCTTGGAGTAGCTTTGGTTCCTTTTAATAGAGAATAGTGTTTAGTGACCAAAAGCTGAGCATTAGGAAGCTCATTGCTACTGGGTGGCCCTCTGTTGTGTGAGCCTTTAATGAAATTGAAAACTAGCTACTTGATTTTCCAAGGGAGAGACTTTTGATTTCAGACTATGGAAAAGCTGTAGCTGACTATCAGTCTTTGGTTGCTTTAGGAAATGGTTGGGCAAAGTGGCTTGTCAATTGCCTGTTTTAAAGGAGAAAAGGAAGCTAATTGCATGAATGAATGCAAGTAAGTGTCTGAATTGTATAAGGACTCACTTTGAAACTACTCGTTTGGTACTATAATCATTTGCCACCTTGTGGAAAGATAATACTTGAATATTCAGTATTTACTTTGTATTACTTACCTGCTTTCACTTTCCCCATATGAACATTAAGTATAAATCTTGTTATTTTGACAGACTGGGAAATTGATTTGGGAAGGCCTTGAATGAAAGGCAGCTGTTGTTATAGGTCATAATTCTGGAACCCTGCAAGAATTTCTTTACTAAATATATACATGTCTGCAGGATGCAGAAAATAGCCTTAGAAGTTTTTTCTGCACCATTTAACTTTGAGTATTTGGTTACATAAATTATTTGAGAAATTGTTCCTTAGACATTTTTTATTTTGAAATAATTTCAAATTTACAGAAAAATTACACGAATAGTTTACATTAAACCCAGATTCACTGTAATATCCTGCCTTATTTGCTTAATCGTTGTCTTGTTTTTTGAGAGTGAGTTGCAGACGTCATGCTCTTTTACCCCAAATACTTAATTGTGTATTTCCCAAGAACAAGGATATACTCTTACAGAACCACAGCACAATGACCAAAACCAGGAGTTTTAACATCGATACAATGTTAAATCTGTAAGCCTCTCTGAAATGTTGCCGGTTGTCCAAATAATATCCTTAATAGCAATTTGTTTTACAATTCAGCTTCCAACCCAGAGTCCTGTGTTGCGTTAGTGAACAAGTCTCTAGTCTGAGTGGTACTTCAGTCTTTATTTGTGTTTCATTAGTGACATTTTGGAAGAGTACTGGCCAGTTTTTTTTATAGGCCTCTCAACTTGGGTCTGTGTGATCTCTTCCTATTACTAGATTGAGGTACTGCATTTTTGTTGGGGATGCTGTTAAGTGATGTTTTGTCCTCAGTGGGTGGCATCAGGTGTGGTGCTGGTTTGTTTCATTATTCATAATGTTACCTTTTTTGATCACTTGATTCAAATGGTATCTGCCAGGTTTCTAGCTTTCTCTTGTAATTTACAAGGAAGCTGACTATTTAAAAAATAAGGATTTTTAAAAAAATAATCCTTCTGTATTTGAAAATGCTAGAGGGATGCCTGAGTGGCTTAGTTGGCTAAGTGTCCAACTCTTGATTTTGGCTCAGGTTATGATCTCAGCGTCTTAGGATTGAGCTCCATGTTGGGTTCCCTGCTTAGCTAGGAGTCTGCTAGAGGTTCTCTCTCCCTCTCCCCCCGCCTCAGCTCACAAGTACATACACTCTCTCTCTCTCTCAAAAATAAATCTTTTTTAAAAAAATACTGGAAAACAAAAACATGGAGTACATTAAAATTTGCCTCAGCCACCATCTAGGAGTAGGTACCTGCTGTTAAAGTTTTGGTGTTTTCTTTTCAAATGTATGTTTTGAGCACGCTTCTTCCTATTCTAGACTAAGGGGTATCACAATGAATAAAAGGTGGGGCTTACATTCTGGTAAATAATAATAGGCTAGTATTTCTTTATTGAGATACAAATGACATATAACATTATATTAGTTTTAGGTGTACAAATGATTCGATATATGTATAAATTGCAAAACGATTACTACAATAAGTTTAGTTAACATCCATCACCACATATAGTTACAATTTTTTTTTTCTGGTGTTGAGAACTTTTAAAATTTACTCTTATTTGCAACTTTCAGATATATGATACGGTTATATTAACTGTAGTCACCATGTTATGTCACATCTAAAATCTGTTACACCTGCATTACATATATTAGAATTATCACTTATCGAACATGTGTTATGTCCCATGCACTGCTGTAGGTATTTCACTTTTTTTTTTAAGATTTATTTATTTGAGAGAGAGAAGGAAAGAGTGCGTATGTGTCGGGGAGGGGCAGAAGCAGAGGGAGAGGGAGAGAGAATCTCATGCAGACTCCACAGTGAGCACAGAGCCCGACACAGGGCTCAATCTCACGACCCTGAGATCATGACCTGATCCAAAACCAAGAGTCAGATGCTCAACCAACTGAGCCACCCAGGCATCCCCAGGTGCTTCACTTTTATCAGTTATTTAATTCTTACAACCATATGAGGTAAGTATGATTGTCCTCTCTTCCAGCTGAGAATTTAACGTAACAAAGAGGTTAAACAAAGCGATGTCCCTTGCTGTGATTCAGACCTAGACCATTCCTTTACCCACTGTGGTATATTAATAAGTTAAAAGCCAAATTTAAAAGTTAGAAAAGGAATTGACTTAAGGTGTGGTGATAATATTGATCTTTCATGAGCAGCATTCTGGCAGCGTTGTTACCTGTGGACCTGGGATGCTTTGTACTTGCCTCGGGTTTTCCCTGATGGCCAGTCCTCCACTCTGGTTCTCATTAGCAGTCACCTGTCTAGATCGGGCCTGCCATGGCATATCCTTGCCTTCCCTGTGGAAATCCTCTCACTTTCCCTCTCTCCCCTTCTGCTAATCTATTCTCAACAATATGATGATTAAAAAGAAAAAAGAAAAGCCCTGGTTTGTAGCGTTTGCCAATTTCAGTGGTATAAATACTGCTTTTATTGTTGATTTCAAGCTGTCAGTGCTACATCACTGAATGCAGGGTTGGTGAGGGGCGTGTGGCTGGGGAAAATGTGCAGTAGCACACCATCACAATAGAATTTCTGTCAGAGGGAGAAAATAGATAAGCTTCGAGATTATAGGTAACAGGAAGGTGTAGTAACAGGAAGGTGTGGTAAAATAATTAAAAAGTGATGAGTTTTGAGTATTAATCTGTTTTTAATATAATTTACTTAATTCTGAGCTTATTTTTTTGTTTATGAAATCTTTTTATTTTTCTTATTTTGTTTATGAAATTTATTTTTTATTCTTAAGCTTATTTAATTTTTAATAGTGGCTGTTAACAAGTGGCTTGCAGAAATAAATATAGGGAAAAATATAGCGATATATATATATATATATATATATATATATATATATATATATATAAAAATATAGCAATGGGCTCTCACGAGCCGGTACAGCCATCTCCAGCTTACCACGGCAGTTACCTTGCTGCTGACAGGGCCCACCGCCAGAAACCTTATGGCTGACACTGTTTTGCCATCTGAGACATCAGTGCTGGCCCTTCTTTGACCATTGCTCCCACAGAACTTCCTAACTGTCTCATTCCCCTCAACTCCAGCTAACATCTTCCCTGTTTCCAAGGCCTTGTTCATTTCCCACAGTGTAATTCGCTTCCTCCCTTTGCTCTGATGCTTATCCCCTGCCCATTCCTTTTTTCCCCTAATCAAGATACTGTCTCCAGTTTAAAGAAGGCCTCAGGCATAACTAATGGGACGTGGAGAGTCTGTCAGCAAGATGTTGGGTCTCAGGTGGAGTGAAAATCCTTGTTCTACAAAAGGAAGGTCTTTTCTTTGAATTCCAGGTTAGAAATCTGAGTAGGGAAAATTTTTGGTTTTGTCCTTAATAAATATGTAAAGGTGACTATAGCACCTTTACATATATGTTAATATGTACCTACTATATATCTGAGTTAAAGATGGGGAGAATTGAGACCACAGCTGTCATTTAAAATTATGTTTTTCCAGTGGGCATTAAGACAGGCACATGATGCGATGAGCACTGGGTGTTGTACACAACTAATGAACGTTACATTGAACATTACATCAAAAACTAGTGATATGTTGGCTAATTGAATTTAAATAAAAATAAATTTAAAAAAACAAAAATTTTTTTTTGTGGGGCAAGTAAGTGACTTATTGTGGCATATAGGACTACAGTGCGTTCATATTTTGGGCATCACCTGTACCTACAAAATGGGGCCTAGTATAGATTGTCACCTGTCAGCAAAAATAATCAGGACTCTGACAAAACTGTGAGGTTCAAGGATATGTTTCTTCAGTTTACTGGAGAAGTGAAGATTCAGATGCGTCTCTTCCTGGGGCTTTAGTCAGGAATGTCCGGAAAATTGTCCTTGTTAATAGTTCATCTGTTGTCTTCAGATGCATGACAGACTTGTTAACTGGGCAGCCAGATTGACCTGTGTGTTCATTCCATTGGGTGTGTCCTTCCCATGAGCAGCAAAATTATGTACCAGAATATTCCTCAGGGAAGGTGTGGTTAAAACAATAACCTCAACAAGAATTCTTATTTAGATTTGCTTTTCAGCCTTGTTTTTCAGTCAGCTCTGCTCTAGCTTAGTCTTTCGAGTCCATCTGCAGGGCCTCTAGGTGCCCCATACTGCTGGTGGGGGGGTGGGGGGTGGGGTCTTGTAGCCGACCTGTGGAGTGAGAGAGTGTGCATTGTTTGCTCCCAGGGACTTGGTGAGAGTGCAGAGGGCACTCCTTCAGGGAAAACAGGTACTTTCCTGCCAGGTGCCTTTGGAATCTGAATTTCAAGTAGTTTTTGAGGTGAATGAGGCTTCTGTGTTCCCGTCTATTTAGTATTTTGGGTAGTTTGACTTAACATTAAAAAACTATTGAAGCTTTGAGAACAGTTTAAAGCTTATTTATTTTTGTCTAGGGAATGAAGAAAGAAGCTGATGTCGAAAGCTTTTTTAAAAGGATTTAAACTGCCCCATAACCCTCTCCTCTGCCCTCAGTTAAAAGAAGGTCGCAGATACCACTTAATATCTTGGGCACAGAGTCTTCTAGCAAGATGTTGGTTCTCACATCTTCAGAGGAAATCCCTGATCTTGAGAAAGAAAATATATTCTTAGAATTTCTTTTTTTCCCCCCATCCCTGTAGAAGAAGGCAATACTGTAAGTAATTTAGGCTGGCAGGGCACACAGTCTCAGTGGGAACCGCTCAACTCTGCTGTGGCTCATTGTAGTGCCAAAGTAGCTACCAATCACTTGTAAACAAGTGAGCATGACTGGGTTCCAAGACTTTATGTATGGACACTGAAATTCAAATATCATGTCATTTTCACTTGTTAAAAGATACTTTTCTTTTGATTTTTTTTCTAACCACTTAAGCATGAAAACTTTTCTTAGCTTTTGAGCTAAGCAAGCAGAGAGCTGGATTGCCCCCACGGATCACAGTTTGCCAGCCTGCGCTCTGAAGGATGAAACTTAAGAGCTTTCTTTCACACACTCTCCCCCCACCCCCAGGTTGTAATGGTATTTCAATACCTTGAGAAATTTATTCTTCTCATGTGCTGCAGACATTTTAGCTGGTTGTGGTTTATCATGCCAAAGGGTATTAAATATTTTGCCAGCCTAAGCTTTTCAAAATGTTTCCAGGGAAGGGACTTACACATGAGTCTCAATTATAATTCTAAATAATGACTGCAGCCAGTGATAATTCTGTTTTACCAGCTGTGCTATTCCTTGTGGTAGGGTGCTTTGGAACTTTCCAGTTCAACATTTGTAGGAAGTCGCAGCTTATTCGTAGCTCATTCTGGCTTTTTACCTATTGCATTGAACAGATTTGAGCCCCTATCATGTACAGGGCACTGCACAAAGCACTGGGGATAGATGAAGAGACGGGCATTTGGGACTTTGGAAAGTATTTTGAACTCTGTTTCCAGAATCAACCTTTTGGAGCATTACTTGAGTTTGACATTATAATTTTTGGTTTTCAGTGTTGAATAAAATACTACCTGCTGGGCCTAATAAATTTTGGCCACAGGGTGGCATAGTTCTCTAAAAGGCTTCATTGTTGCTAAAATGGAAAAGAAAAACAATGCTGTAAGGAAGGAGCATTCTTGCCCCTATTTAATGCTAAAGTAGCCTGGCTTTCTCTAAATTGATTTTTCCATAGTGCATTCTTCTTCTTCTTCTTCTTTTTTCTTTTTTATAGTGCATTACTAAGATTTAGATGTCACTAAACCTCAGTGCTTTAATATCTTTTGTTTATGGTGCCAACATCAATTGTATAATGTTTATGATTGGAAGAATGGTAGTTAGGACTGTACTTTATAGAATATTTTTAATTTAGACACTAACCTAAAAAATGTGTAAAATCTAGGAAGAATATTTGCAAATAAATGACAGATATCTTCTCAGTAGTTGCAGAGTCATGGACAAAGGTACTGATAGGTTTGTCTAATTCCAAGGGTTTGATGGAGAGGTGGCTAAAGAAGAGTAGGGGTTCCAGATGGTCAGGAAACACATAACTGGAAAAGGGATTGTCCCATCCTTGTAGATAAAGAATATTATCATAGACAGAACTGAATGTGTTCTACGAGTTTTCATATAGTAGCTGCAGGAAGAGAAGGTATTGTCTCCATTTGTATAGCCAGGGAAAGTGGGCTTTTGAGGATTTAAGTAAAGTCTTGGTAGGTTTGACTAGAGCCCAAGTGCATATTCTTTGCACCTGCCACTTCCAGGGTAGCTCATTGGAGACTCCCCTTGTCGGTGAATGGGTGGATTTGGCGGCGATTTCTGGGGTGTAGGATTGAGAGTTATTACTGCCACTGGAACACGGCTCAAGGGGCATTCTGGCTCTAAGGATGTAACTGTTTATTATGCCTCCTCCTTCCTCTTGGCCTTATTTTTGGATTCTTTTGGATTTCTTTCCTTTTTACCTGTTCATCAAGTAGCTATCCAAACCAGCTATTACTATTACCTTGTTAGTTGACTCATTTGTCCAACCACCTCCACTAAAACCTAAGCTTTAAAGGGAGGACAGAGATCTCATTTTCAGATCATTTTGTATTCTTAGTGCCTACAGTACTTCCTGGCTCTGCTCAGTGTTTATATTTGTATAACCTACTAGAATGCGACCCAGTTAGATGAGACATTTGATTTTCCCTTGAATTTGATGTTTCGTGAAGACGGACTTCCAAGGGGAACCTGACTCTGTCTTTCCTTTCCTAGGGCGATTGTGTGGTTACCGTGTTGCTGGCTGAAGAAGATAAAGTTGAGGATGATGTAGTTTTTTACTTGGTATTTTCGGGTTCCACCCTCCATCACTGCACAAGTACTCGGAAGGTCAGTGCTGATACGCTGGAGACCATTGCTCCTGGTAAGTATTGGGTGGAATCTTCACTGGTCTTTACTGGTTCGTGAACACTTGTATTCTGTGTTCATTAATGTGGAGTGAGAAGAATGAAAGGAATGAATCAGGGCGATAGAACTCTTGTTAAATCTTTATTTTAAATATGCGTTAAAATTAGGCATTTTGTTTATATTTGCTTCTGTAAAAATCTGAGCCTCACTCTAGAAGTTAGTGAAATAAAATGGTGTCGCTAGTTTAAGAGATAAAAATCGTGATCAGCAGTATATTAATTTATTGGAATGTTGGGATTTGGGTAGAATTAAAACATGTGGGAGAGCACAAGTTCTAATGTGGTTCCCATGGTGTGACTACAGATTTGAATTCTGAACATCAGAGTGGCAAAAGCAAAGGTAAAAACACAATTAGTAACACATTGCTCAGTATCTGCGAGGGAAAGACCTAAAATGTTTCATAAAAGCCAAACTTTACCCAAATTAACAAATTATAATTCATGGTAGAATGAGTGCTTAATCACTATTGCAATTATAAGTTTAACAGAATTAAAAGGGGAAGATAGGTAGTTATTAAAAATGCTTTACAAAGTCATGAGATCATTGCTACTTCCACTAGAAGCGGCTCCTAAAATAATGACTGTCTCTTGACCTATCTGTCCCAGTATCTGAAGGTTTCTTGATTTGTGTTTGGAGATGAGCTGCTTTCCTTAATTGACCTGGCTTCAAAGTTAACAGTTGACCAGTTTTTATCAGGTTACAAAATAGGGCACATTTAGGGGGAGCCCCTAAAAAGTGTTGACAGTTAATTGTTTTCCTTTAGAGAATGCAGTGGATTTAGTTCTTACTAAACCATTTCCTTTTACCAGTGTTTTTATAGAACACTGACTCCACTGTGTTGAAATAGATGGTGTAAAAATTATTAGTTTATGAAGCACTTTTAATATCCAGTTTTGCTGGTATTGGTTCAGATTGCTGTGCCGTTTAATATAAATGAACTTCATGTCGATACCCACCAGCTCGTGGAAATTTTTCTGCAGTCTAGGACTGGGATTTATGACAGTTGAAAGCTGTATTTCTCCTCCTGCTTGGCATAAATGACTGAAAAATATAGGATTTAAAGACTTAATTCCTATGAACATCTCCCCCCCCCACCCCCTTACCTCCCACAAATTTTTAGGGATTGGAAATTAACCTGGAGTTCAGGATAGATACGGATTTCTCTTCTAAAGCATATTAAGTATCCTTCTTTGTAACTTAAAGCTCCAATCATCTCATTTCTTGTGATGTTTATCATGTCAGAAAGGCTTATCTGGAACTTGAGGTCTGCCCTGGAGCAGGTGTCATCCAGTATCACCATTGCAAAACCTCCGTCATGTGTGGGTGATGGTGAGAAACAGCTCCTCAGCAAGTAGAATCAGTCGGTGCCTGACTGGACTCTTAACTGGGAAAGGAATAGTGGTAATTTTTATAAACTTACTCCTTCCTGAATTAGAAACAGGTTAGAAGTTAAAGTTAG
Organism: Ailurus styani; assembly: GCA_002007465.1. Lineage (NCBI taxonomy): Eukaryota > Metazoa > Chordata > Mammalia > Carnivora > Ailuridae > Ailurus > Ailurus styani. The sequence goes on from LNAC01000405.1 coordinate 254,267, forward strand.
GAGGGGGGGGCGGTGTGTGTGCATATGTTTATGACTGTGTGTGCGCACCCCTAAGAAAGTATGGAAGTAGATGTGGAGGACGCAAGGAGCTCTAAGAGAACTCAGCTGTGACAGGATGTTGCCCTGTGCCCTGGTTGCAATCTTCAGTCACAAGTACTGGCCGAGTCCAGCCCCATGGAGAGGGATCTGCCTGGCAGCTCTTGTACCTTCGCTGGCAAGGCCTTGAGATTGGGATGGGCAGCTAGCAGTTCCTTTCCTTGGCTTCACAAGCCCACTGTACTTGTATGACAGCCTGGGACTCTGAGTTTGTTCCAGACCTTTTCTGATCTCCAGCCTACCTTTCTGAACTCTCGTTCCCATTTCTTCCCTTGCCTTTGGTTCTAAACCTTTCTGTATGTTTCTGCACCCCTTCTTCCCAGCCGCACCCATCTCTGAGTGTCCTTTTGTACTTACAGACTCAGAGGACCCTTACCCTGCCCGCCCCAGCAAACCAGAAGGGATACGGTGCTCTGCTCCTTTCTGCTAACTTGATCCACATCCCTGACCCACTTGCATGGGGCCTGGAGTCCTAGTACTTGCCTTCTCCATTTTCCACTAATCAACTACCCATCTTTAAATTATGATCTCTCACACCTCCCATGTCCGCTGTCATGCTTACAGGGCCCAACAACCCATCCCCTTCTCACCCCACTTGGCCTGCATAGTCTACTCCTCACTCATGTTCATTTGGGCTGATGATAGGAGGTGCCTGATCACAGCAGAGGTGACAGAGGCTTAGAGTCCCTGCAAGATCCTCCTGTTCAAGCAGGCCAAACAGAATGTAGAGCCAAACTCTAATGTATGAGCCTTTGGTATGGATGCAGGGCAGTGGCGAGGTCCTCGCTAGTGAGGTAGAAGCTCTGTGAACTGTTTAAGCAGAGGGGTTCCCGAGTGGACCCTGTTGCTCTGGTCATCGTGTGTGAGATCTTTCCATTCACTTGTTAAGCTGCCACATTTGCTGTAGTCATGTGTGGAGGTATAGGGATAGGGTCATTGAGGGCATTGAGTTAAATTTGAATTTCTTGTTACTATTATGGAGTTAATTTTAGTCTAGAATTAAATGCCTTAAATCTGTTTTTAGGGACATCTTAGACTTGTTCCTTCTCTTCCTTCAGCTCTTTACTGAGCTGTACCTTTTCAGGCCGTACCTGTCCACCTTATAAAAATACACAACAGCCTTCAAAGGGTGCCTGGGCGGCTCATTTGGTTAAGCGTCGACTCTTGATCTCAGCTCAGGTCTTGATCTCAGGGTCATGAGTTCAAGCCCCATAGGTCTCCATGCTGAGTGTGGAGCTTACTTAAAACAAACAAACAAATAAATAAACAAACAAACAAAAACCACACACACAATGGCCTCCTCTCTGTATTTCCTCGTGTCCTTCTCTGATTTATTTTTCAGCATTGCACTTACCAGCTTCTAACACATTGTATCTTTTACTTATCTTATTTGTTTTCTATCTGCCTCTACTAAAGTCAGCTTCATGAGGGCATAGATTTCTCTGTTTTGTTGGTGTATGCTAAGAAGGCTGTTCTAGGAATCCCAGCCATTTGATGGAAGAGTGTTTCTATTTTATCTGAATTCACCCTGGTTCTTGGAAGGCACTCCTCTAGAAAGGTTGAGCACACATGGGTGTGTGCCTGCGCGCGCACGCGCACACACACACACACACACACACACACACACACACACACACACCCCCTTTCTTTTGAAAAATGCAAAAGGAGTTTGCTCTGGCTTCTTGAGTTGAATTCTTACTTGGGGGTGGGAGTCTGTGTTCTCTTTCCAGAGCTACCTATGACGATTTCTGTGTGTCAGTCAGCTGTATTGATAGCCACAGATTTCCTGTCTGCTGTGGGCAGTGTCAGACTAATCAAGGTTCTTGATGGAAAGTCTGTGCTTGCTCGGTGCATCCCAGTCACCGGATAAATGTGCACAGTCTGTTTGCAGCAGCTGCTGCTGGGAGCCATGTCTGTGCACCCTTTCTGCTCACGTGTGGGATGAGCTCTGCCAGTCCTAGTCATTTGCGTTGACTCTGGGAAGAAAAAGAGCTTTGTGTCTTGTTCTTGCTTTTAATGTCATGTTTCATCCACATTGCTGGCTCTGATTTTTCTTTGAGTTCTCTGCATGTTTCACTGTCAGTGTTTTGTAACATTTTACTTTTTACTAAAACCAGATGATTGATTTGACCTTCAAAAGGCAGCTACTTCTTGATGTTAGTCTGTAACCTTTTATTATTAGGGGGTGGAAGGGAGAAAGAAACATTTCTAAATTGTGTCCTTTAAAAATATATTTTAACTTGGGATATGAAGATTATTTTTTTCTACTTTCTCACTTTCTTGCTTATTTTCTAATGAGATGTTTACAATCATTATGTGTGTTTAATTATAAATTCTAAAGGCTTTTTAAAATAATCTTTTCTTGCCTTACTGCCATCGAAAAGCTGTAGACATGATATGATTCCCCTTTTTTAATAAAGTAAGCACAGTAAAAGCATCTTGGGGGCAGTTAGGTGGAGACTTCGGTTTCTACTTTATTTGCCTTTAAATTGTTTGAGTGCTTTACAAATGAGCATGTTACTTTTTTAAGCACATATAAAGTAATTTTTAAAAAAAAACATTTTGAAGGCTGAAAACAATGACCTCTCTTCTGAAAATAAATCCATCCGGGTGCTGATTAACACTAGACACAGACAAGCTATATAATAAAATGTTACATTCAAAACACCTATGAATTTTCTGGTTAAGAATATAATTTGCTATGAAATACCACCAGAAGTGGATATACATCTCTAAAGATGAAAGGTATTGCCTTTGTTGTAAAGGAAAATATCTCCATTCTTTTCTCTTTGTATGAAACAAATCCGACTGCAAATCCCATCTTAACTAAACAGTGAGTTTCCTTTAGAGATAAAGCTGAGATTTTTCTTTAAAAGACTTGTGGAGAACTGGTAAGTAATATAAAGAAGTCTGAGTATCCTTGGAAGATAATTCTTGAGGGATACGGAGTACTGTCTTATTATGTTCATTTTTATTAGCTAAATGTGAATTTAGACCAAGCAAACCATGATTTCCGAATGGAAATAAGACAGGATGTTCACTGGATGCAGCATACTATTTTTATGCAAGGCTTTAGTTGAGGATCTCTCATAAAATGCAGTCGTTTTTCAGCATGTGTTATTTACTTTAAGAATTTACAGCAAAGGTTCTTTTTGGACAGGAAAACTACAAACATTCATTGACCTAAAATTTGACCCAGCTTTTGTTTTTCTTCCTCATTCATCAAAAGGAAGGTACTATATATAGTAGATTTGTCATTAAAAAAGGAAAAACAAAAAACTTATTTGCTGTGATCAAACCTCCTTTTGGGTTTATTAAAAATTAGTGCTCACAGCCCAGGTCCCAGTAAGTAGCTGTACAGGTAGATCACAATGTGTATCTCACTTCCTGTGAACCCAGACCTGTCTCTAGTAGCTGATGTCCAAGGTTGCCAGATTGAATTACACATTTGAAAAGAAGTTGTAGACTTTAAACTGGCCTAATCGCAGAATCCTGGACCCTCCCTCTGTGGCAAAGGAATAGTTGCTTTTGTGGTGGACACTTTCTAACAGTCTCCCCTGTTCTAAAATCCTCCTGCTGTAAGGCTATCCCTAGACAGGTATGACTGTAGTTTTTTTTTTTTTAAAGATTTTATTTATTTATTTGACAGAGAGAGATTACAAGTAGGCAGAGAGAGAGGAGGAAGCAGGCTCCCTGCTGAGCAGAGAGCCCAATGCGGGCCTCAATCCCAGGACCCTGAGATCATGACCTGAGCTGAAGGCAAAGGCTTTAACCCACTGAGCCACCCAGGTGCCCTAGATTTTTTTTTTTTTTTTAAGATTTTATTTATTTCACAGCGGGAGAGAGATCACAAGGAGGCAGAGAGGCAGGCAGAGAGAGGGGGGGAAGCAGGCTCCCTGCTGAGCAGAGAGCCTGATGGGGGCCTCGATCCCAGGACCCTGAGATCATGACCTGAGCCGAAAGCAGAGGCTTTAACCCACTGAGCCACCCAGGCGCCCGGTGCCCTAGATTTTAAAAATCTTAACTTACTGTCCCAGTGCTAGTCAGTATCTATAGTTGCTGTGCTGGAAAAACAAACTGAGAACTAGTTGAAGGGAAAACTGTCTGCCGTCTACTGTCCCAGCTGTCATGCTTATGTGGGCGTTGTGTACTTGGAGCTAAGGGTCCAGCGCCGGACTCTGAGCCGCATGCGTTACAGTGGAGGTGGTGACCCTGCTGAAGGAGGGGAAATTGGCTCTTGGGGGGGCAAAAAATCTCTGTCTCTGTAAGCACAGAGACACACGTACAGACAATGGGCTATATCTATAGAACTGAAGTTTCATTAGATGGGGGTGAATAGAGAAAAATGTCTACAAAGTCTCCTTGAGGGGATGACAGTGAATAAAACTCAGAGGAACACTGCCTTACAGTAATAGGCTGAAGTATGGCAGATCATGTTTTGTGTTAATTAGCCCCTTTCCCCCAAAAAATGTACATGATGAAATTCCTGTGCCTATTGTTTTTTTGCCCCATGCTGCTTAAATACTTTTACACAAAAAGAGATATTTTACACACATATGAAATTTGCACATCTGCCATTAGACCACCAAAAACTAACAGTAGGTGCTTTCTTTTTTTTTTTTTTAATTTTTTAAAAGATTTTACTTATTTATTTGACAGAGAGAGAGAGAGAGAGAGATCACAAGTAGGGAGAGAGGCAGACAGAGAGAGAGGAAGCAGGCTCCCTGCCGAGCAGAGAGCCCGATGTGGGGCTCGATCCCAGGACCTTGAGATCATGACCTGAGCCGAAGGCAGAGGCTTTAACCCACTGAGCCACCCAGGTGCCCAACAGTAGGTGCTTTCTGCACATAATCCTGAAGACCGAACCTTTCCTTTAACCCTCTATCCCCACTTCTCAAATACTTTGATGCCACACTGAAATAGTAAAATATAGTTTTCCACCATTGACTCCTTACCAGAGCCTTTCTCAAAGAACATGCTCTGAGTGGGGGTGCCTGGGTGACACAGTCCATTGAGCATCCGACTCTTGGTTTCAGCTTAGGTCCTGATCTCGGGATCATAGAATGAAGCCCTGTGCCAGGCTCTGAGCTCAGCGGAGAATCTCAGCTTGAGATTCTCTCTCTCTGCCCCTCCCTCCTCATTCTTTCTCTTTCTCTCTCTAATGAATAAATAAATCTTCCAAAAAAAAAAAAAGAAAGCCCATGCTATGAGTGGGGTTAGGCTGGGCTGGTCTAGCAAGCACTTTCAGCGTTCCTTTTTGCATAGTTGGTCAAACAAAGTCCCAATTGTTTCATCCTCAAAAGAGAAGGCCCGGATGGGATGTGTGCCACTTTTAGCTTAATAGGAAATGAAGTAATTCTTGGGTCATGCTTCAGCAGACTTGTTTATCTGTAGCAGTATTTCGTTTCCATGGGTACAGTGCTTCATAGGGCGATAAGGAGCCTGCAGAAATGCTCTCGAGCCTCATGAGCCCACATACCTCCTGACCCGCCAGCTTAAAAAAGGTTGGAATTTGACGCTTTTATGAGGAGGATTAGCAGTTAATTCTCAGCTAGGTGCTGCTGCTTCTTTTTCTTTCTTTCTTCCTTTCTTTCTTTCTTTCTTTCTTTCTTTTTTTTTTTAAGATTTTATTTATTTGACAGAGAGCACAAGCAGGGGCAGTGGGAGGGAGAGGGAGAAGCAGGCTCCCCAGTGAGCAGGGAGCTCCATCCCAGGGCCCCAGGATCATGACCGGAGCAGAAGGAGCAGAAGGCAGCCGCTTAATGACTGAGCCACCCAGGTGCCCCTCTGCTAGGTGCTTCTTGTTGTGTTTTTATTCTGCATTCCCCACCCCCCCCTTCTCTTTTATCTTTTCAGTTCTCCAGTGCCAAAGGCAACTTTTAGCTCCGGAACTTTACTGGGTACTGCCACAGAAGCTCTTTGTAGAGTATCAGGAATCTCTTTTCCTTGAGTGACCTAAACAGGAACATTTTTAATTTATTTCATTTTAGTTTAGTTTAGTTTTAGAGAGGGAGGGGAGGGAGGCTCAGAGGGAGAGAGAGAGAGAAAGAATTTTAAACAGGCTCCATGCTCAGCGTAGAGCTGGACGCAGGGCTCCGTCTCACAACCCCAAGATCATGACCTGAGCCAAAATCAAGAGTTGGATGTGTCATCCAGGCGCTCCCTCAAAAGGAACATTTTAATAGCTAAGATAATAACAATGATGATGCTGATAACTACCAGTCTTTGGTGCCTGTCTCAGGACAGGTGCTTTGTGCATGGCCATCTCTAATGGTTTCTAACAGTCGGGAAGGCGGGTGGCATTGGGCTTCAGGGTGGAGTGACTTGTTCAGGATGCTCCACCCTGTGCGAAGTGGAGGGTGAAGAGTTTGCCTGGTATTTCCTGACGGCTCAGCTAGTGGCCAGCATACCTCGGGACCCCTCAGTCAGTCAGAAGATCTCCCTCACCCCAGCATTTACTGTGTATTTCTGTTGTAGAAGAAAGACCTGGGCCTGAGGAGGCAGTTTAAGAAATGGAATTGAACTTTAGGCTTATTTCTTTACCGGTTGGTCTGTCTTCTCCCCTTCTTTAAATTCTCTGGGGCTACTTCCTTCAGAAGAAGCTCAGTAAGTTTTTCAGAACTTCCTTTTCTAAAAAGACTTGTGGTTCTTATTTTCCTTGTTACCAGGAGATTGAGTGGAAGGAGAAACACTGTGCGACTGGCTGAAAACCCGGCTGCTCTTCTTTCTGCTGCAGCTTGTGTTTTTGTGTAGAAAGAGGTTGAATTGTGGCGATTATATCAAACCGGATGTGGTTTCCATGTCTTTTCGGTATAGATGTGGGCATCTTAATACCATGCGTTTTATGTGTACAAAGGCAGTTAGAAGGCTGATGGCCCCTGGAGAGAGTTCTGTCTCTAGAGCAAATTTATGGCAACAAGACGTTTTATGTGTGCGTATGCAGCAGGTATTGTTTTATTACTGGGTCCATATTACATAGCTTTTTTTTTTAACATGTTGGTTCCCGCTCCCCAAATGCTTTATCTGAAAGGTTGTAGGGATTGAAAAATAGTCTTGAGACCCCCTTCAGCATAATAGAAAACAGCAGTGTGAGAGAGTAGTGCCGGCAGCCTCGTGTGCTGACCTCCAGACGTCGGGCGAGGCACTGTGGTTTTGAGCGGCCGTAGCTCTCCCTGTGTGCTCTAAGTGTCTAAAATAAAGGCCAGTCCAGGACACCCTCAGCCCTCCACTCCTCTTTTACTCCTCAATGTTTCTTTTGAAAAAGAAGCCTATAATCATACCAAACACATTCCAGATTTATGGCACATTTTACTTAGGATGATTCATAGTCTCTCCTTCAGATTGTGAGTTCGTATCTGATGTGAAAAATATTGGGCTAACAATCGGATAGCTGCTCCTGGGTTTCTGTTTTATGGCCTTTGCTGACATTCTCCCTCCTCTGATACACAGTTTTATTTTACACAAAAATGTATACACAGACAGCTGACAGTAGTTCACTCGTCCACCACCACCGTCCACCATCTACCTGCTAACCGATTTCTCCTGCTAAAGCAGCAGAGACAGGCACGCCTAGGCTGCCAGTAAACACACATGCGTGTGCATGAACGCGCACGCGCGCACACACACACACACACACACACACACACACTTTAGAACCACGCTTCTGTATCTCTCCCCTTTGTTTGTCTTCACCCTGTCCTAGCCAGATGGATTGCTGTGCAGACACTTCTACACTTTGCAGTTTTGAGTAAGGTGGTGTTGCTTCACCGTGACTTTTCTGCGCTCACTGCACCCGTGTGTGTGTGTGTGTGTGTGTGTGTGTGTGTGTGTGTGTGTGTGAGATGATGAAATTGAAGATCTGAAATATGGGACGAACTCTGTCTATATAGAAGGAGCTCTTGTAGGGTAGATGCCATTAGTGGCTTTGTGATTCCCTTTCTGATTCAAGCTTTTGGATTTCTCACCTTTGCACAGGCTTCAGGCTTTAATGCTATGCTGTAAATATTGGTTAGATTCATGAACCACACCATTCTTCCTTTAAAGTAATTCTTCCAACTGAAATACGTATTGTTAAACCTATTTGTCTTATTTAATTGGAAATGAATTGAGGCTAGATGTGATGTTGTTTTGGGTGATGGTATTAAAGAATTTGGGAAGACTCTTCTAAATTCTAGGTCTTAACTTATAAGACCAGGAGACTGTCTAGTTTTCACATAGAGGTGTTATCATTTACCTCAGGCCACAGAGCTGAGAAGTAAGGAAAATTGGTTTGAACCCAGGTATCTGCCGTCACTACGCATCCAGATGTAACCAAGTTAATATCTTCCCGAAACTTTAATTTCCAACCCTTGAACTTACCTTCTGCTTCCACTTTTATGCTTTTCAAACTGTTCTGTATTCTTGGAATCTCTTGTTAACTTTCTCTCTCTGTCCAGCTGCTGCCTAGCGACTCTACAGGCTTTGACCTTTGGAGAAATGCTGGGGCCTGTAGGGGCTGTACCCTCCTACAATAAATGGGGAAGTTGAAGCAGAGGTGCCCAGAGAAGCAGAGGTGACCTGGGGTCGCACAGTGTAAGAGTCTTACAGCCAGGGTTTGAGCATGGTGTGTTTATTCCTTCCCTGTTGATTCTTCCATGGCCCCCTTATTTCCTCTTCAAGTCTTCTTATACCCATAAATCTTGAGAGAAGGACTCTAGAGCAAGGAAGTGGGCTCAAGTTCTAATTCTGCCACCTAGGAGCTTTATCACAGTGGGCAAATTACTCAATATTTTTGTGCTTTGGCTTCTGCATCTGGCAGATGGTATAATAATAGTATTTGTCGCATAGAGTTGCTGTGAGGAGTTACATGAACTACTTGGAAGCACAGAGAACAGAGCCTAGCATGTCACAAGTATTATGTACATGTGTGTTAGGTAAGATAAGATAGGTGCCATGCATCTGAGTTCTGAGGGTTGCAGGGCTGGGAGCACGGTGCCTGTCAGAAAGCTGGGTCTTAGTGGCCACCTCCTTTGTGAAGTCTTCTTGCTTGTACTCACCTGTGAAATGTCCTGCTTCTCTTCCACCAGTTGCATTGTGTGTTTCTTCTAGAACCCATCCCACTCTGACTTCCTTGGCAGTTCTCTGCAAATTGTTTGATTCCCTCTTATAGACTGTAAACCTCTAGAAGGCTGAAACAGAGGGCTGAGTCCCTCACCCTTGTAATCACAGTGCCCTGGGCTTGGTGCATATCTAGCTGTTGGATGTTATAAAACAGTTTTGGTTTTTTTTAACCTTTTTAAAAAAAAAGATTTTTTTTATTTGAGAGAGAGAGCACAAATGAGCAGGGGTGGGGGATGTAGAGGAAGCAAGAGATGTGGGGCTCCATCCCAGGACCCTGGGATCATAACTTGAGCCAAGGGCAGATGATTAACTGATGGAGCCACCCAGGCACCCCATTATAGAACAGTTTAAAAGAAACACTTTCTGCCAGAAAAATCTCCAAACCTACTACTTGAATCAGTTGACTTGTTTCTGTTGACGTTGTTTTATATACTTAGGCTGGCTTCCCTTCAAAGGAAGATTAGAAGATTTTTTTCCTAATTTCATTTCATATGGTAAATGTATAAATTCAACATGTGTATTGAATCGAAGTACATACGTGGGTGTACACACAAGCATGTGCAGGCCCAGACATGCACCAGGCAGGGCATGCTTCCTTTCCTACAGCCTTCATAGAGAGAATTCAGCTCTGAAGGGAGGAGGTATACGTGGTAGAGTTACGTGTTTATATGGAAGCTGATCTCAGTGGTTAATGAACCTGTTCTTGTTGCTCAGTAGTCTTACTGGCCTGTCGTTCGAGTGTTAGGCTCCTTGCAGGCAAGGACAGAACTCTTGCATCATGACATGATAGGCCACGTCTTTTGGCAACAGACTTGAAGTTGAATAATGGATTCTGCTTCTTACAATATCTGTGTAACCTTTGGGCACTTTACTTCTTGAAGTCTCAGTTTTGCCATCTATAACATGAAGACAATACATACCTCATAAATCTCTTGTACAGAGAAAATGACATGTCCGGTGCCTGATAACGTAGTAGCTACTTGGTCAATAAATACTTGTAACCACCCTAAGGTTACACAACAGTGAGAGATTTCTTTTGTCACCAGGGTAAAGGGCTTATTAAAGAGGTCCCTGGAGAATCCTATGCGGAAAATCAATTTGCTTATTATTCTCATTGTTCACACAGGAAAAACAGTTACTGTTTTCTCTTTCAAAGGCAGCAGAAAGCTTAGTTTGTTCTGTCTACGTGTGAAGCCTCTCCTGGCCTTTGACCACAGTATGGAAAGTGAGATCTGTGGCCCTATAGAGGGCTTCCTCGGCCACTCCTGCTGTGGACAAGCAGTCTCTGCATGCAAGGGGGTGCAAGGAAACTAGGTGTGCAGGGCCCTGCGGTGAATCAGGCAAAGCACAAGGTGGCATCATGCACGCAGCAGAAAGACCTGACTCCAGTTTCTCTTCTGTTTTTCTCATCAGAGAGAGATTTTTTGGAAGAAGAATGATAATGTTAGGAGCATACTCCTTGCCAGTAGAGATCAGTATTGGAAAGTTGAGGGACAACAGGGTGTTTCAATGGCTATATTCTGCATGTTGTACATACTTAATTCTGTGAGGCTAAAAATCCAGCAGAGTCTGATTCTCCAGGAAGGGTTTACTTGCAGAAACGTGTGGATTTTACTCGAGTGGAGTTCTCTGGGGTGGCATGTATGTGGCAGCTCATGAGGTCTGCCCATCTGTACGGTGGGCACTGATTTCTGGCATGCTTGCTCTCCCTGAACTGGGCTTCTGGCCGCAGCATTGCATCATCCCTGTGTGAACAGGCGATTTTGTTGATGTCATTACATTACAGGAAAGAATGTGTATCTGACAGCAGAAGGCATTTTGTAGGCCTTGAATTGCTAATGATAGTGAAATAAAATCAAGTCGTTTTGTACTTTTCAAAATGTTTCATCATTTGATCGATTGCACCGTGGTGATAATAGGGCAGTGCTGGGGAATCTGTATAAATCCTCCTATATTATCAACCAGTCTGCATGGCTTTCTCCATGTTGGGTTTCCAGATCTAGCTCAGTTCAGTCATATCAGACTTGCTAGGCCTAACAAGATCCTTGAGCTTTCTTTCTTTCCTCTGTTCGAGTTGAACAGCCATAATTCAGTAGATCCTGAGATCTCAGGACTGTTCAGTGCCAGATGTTAACTAGAGGGGATACATTCAGGGTACAGAGTTATTTGCTGGCAGTAAGGGAACTAATTCATAGTTGCAAATAAGAGTTCACAAAAAGAGCTGAAAGTAAGTATAAAGTTTGGATTGCTGTCAGAGCAGAGGAAGTAGTTTCTTTTAGGAAGGAGAACTTGTGTATTGTGCAAGAAGAGCAAAGAGGACCCACTAGTATCCTCCTCCTAGCGGGAGGACTCTGAGGCTGTCCTCCTCCCAGCGGGAGGACCCTGAGGCTGCCCTCCTCCCAGCGGGAGCATTTGGAGACTGTCCTCCTCCCAGCGGGAGCACTTGGAGACTGTCCTCCTCCCAAGCAGGAGGACCCTGAGATTGTCCTCCTCCCCGTGGGAGCATTCAGAGACTGTCCTCCTTCCAGCGGGAGCACTTGGAGACTGTCCTCCTCCCAAGCAGGAGGACTCTGAGACTGTCTTCCTTCCAGCGGGAGGGCTCTGAGACTGTCCTCCTCCCAAGCGGGAGGACTCGGAGACTGTCCTCCTCCCAAGCAGGAGGACCCTGAGACTGTCCTCCTCCCAGCGGGAGCACTCGGAGACTGTCCTCCTTCCAGCAGGAGGACTCTTAAGACTGTTTTCTTTGGGCGCCTGGGTGGCTCAGTAGGTTAAAGCCTCTGCTTTCGGCTCAGGTCATGATCTCAGGGTCCTGGGATCGAGGCCCACATCGGGCTCCCTGCTCAGCGGGGAGCCTGCTTCCCCTCTCTCTCTCTGCCTGCCTCTCTGCCTCCTTGTGATCTCTCTCCCTCTGTGAAATAAATAAATAAAATCTTTAAAAAAAAAAAAAAAGACTGTTTTCTTTGCTCTCTGTATTTTGTTTAGGTCATGACTGCTGTGAGACTGTGAAGGTGCTGCTGTGTGCTTCCAAGGAGGGCCTTCCCGTGTTTGTGGTGGCTGAAGAAGACTTCCAGTTCATCCAGGATGAGGCGTACGATGCAGCCCAGTTCTTGGCGACCAGTGCTGGGAATCAGCAGGCTCTGAACTTCACCCGTTTTCTTGACCGGTCAGGACCCCCGTCTGGGGATGTAAATTCCCTTGATGAGAAGGTCGCCTTGGCATTCAGACACCTGAAGCTGCCTGCGGAGTGGAATGTGTTGGGGACAGATCAAACTTTGCATGGTAAGCATTTAAATGACCCACAAACAGACCAAGTTTGGAATACTTCTATTTCTCAGTGGGGCTGCTTCTATATGATCATTGTCCTCAAGCCTTTCACAGTGGCTGGATAAATCTTGCAGTTACTGGAGTAGAATGGCCTTGATGGCTTCTCTTCTCAGAGCTGTTAAACCTGTTCTTGCAGTGAAATGTCCCAAGCAGGAGCTTGGTGTGGCTGTTTGCAATTCCCATTTCCAGCAGAGAGTAGCACACACAGCACCTTGCTGCAGGTCTGGAGTTCTCGCTTGTTCTCCCAAGCATAGAAAGTGACCTGTCCTTCGTGAGGACAGTAGCAGAGTAACTTTTGGTCATCCTTTTGATATTTAATTATCAAAGACAGGGCTTTCATTATTGTATTCTGAAGTTTTTGAGAGACTCCATGGAATTGGAGGAAAGAAAAGATGGGGGATTGAGATAAGAGGGGAGCGCCAGAGCTGCCTGGGTTCTGAGAAACCCCACACTTCTTCAGCCAGGGCAATTTCACTCTTAACTTATTTTATCTACTGGCTTTCCATGTAAGAGTTCACTGAAGGAAGGGTTCCACTTAAAACAAAAAAAAGTACTGGTGTAGTAACTGTATGTTCCTCTTACTCAGGTTTTCCTACATAATCATTCCTGTAGCAGACACATGTCTACTAGATGTCATGGTTTTATGACTGTATTTAAATGAAAGAGTATATGCTTCGGGTCCAATAAATAACACCCTCTTTCCCTCCTGAGTTCAAATCAAATGGAAAGGTTTAGGAGTTACGCAGATGGAGGTCAGAATGTTTGCTTTGCTACTGATGACAGCTCATTGGGCTCCTGATGCTGCGTCTGTTGGAAGGGTTTGCTCCTCTTTGCTTTATCCCTGAAAGAGCTGGACAGTCACAGGACTGCCCTTCAGTGGCCCCCCAGCTCTGATCATCGTATTCCATAGGGAGAGCAGGCCAGAAGTCACCCTTTCTGCCTGAGAGCAGATCCTGAGTAGGAACACCCAGAGGGGGCTGAGGCAGGGGCATGCTCAGTGCCTGCTCTCACATACTTCCTCCCATGGAAGAATGCTGCAGAGGTATTTGCTAGCTTTGGGTCCCTTAAATGCTATGACCAGCTGCAGGAATGGTGTCCCTCGGTGTCAGGGGCTGGCCGCAGCAAACTACTGCAGTAGTCTGGCCTCAGTAAAATAAAAGAGTAAGTGTGGACTCTAAACTCCAGTCAAGGAAGAAAGTATTTATCCTTTTCTCTAATTAATATAGTGACAAAGAACCCCTGCTCTGTTAAGATCTATAGATCAAAGTATTTGCCATCTTATAGGGCATGAGCACCTTTTCAGAAACCTCCCGTTGAGGCTTTATACCGCGAGTCCCTACTCTTCTGTATTGGTGTGGCAGCTGTAACTCGTGTACACATCAGTGTCAAGACGGGATTTCATTCGTTATTTATGGGGCTTATGGTGTTTTAATGGTTTTGTTTTTGTCTTCTTGAAAGAAGGCACAGGAGTTGAATCATTTGTTCATGTTACCACAGTTAAAAAGAACTGTTAGAGGACAGGTCTGAAACTTTGGGCCTGTCACTTCCCCTCTCTGGGCCGTAGCTTCCCTGTCTTAAATAAGGAACTGGCCAGCTTTGATATTTTTGTGGATTTGCCATGTGCTGCTTCGGTTTCTGTTGCACAAAATTGCCCAAGCGGTACTAGCAAAGGCTGAATCAAGTTTGAATAGTTGGGGAAGTGCGTTAAGACTACAGTGAGGTGGGCTCCTGAGTGGCTCAGTGGGTTAAAGCCTCTGCTTTCGGCTCAGGTCATGATCTCAGCGTCCTGGGATCGAGCCCCACATCGGGCTTTCTGCTCAGCAGGGAGCCTGCTTCCTCCTCTCTCTCTGCCTACTTGTAATCTCTCTCTGTCAAATAAATAAATAAAATCTTAAAAAAAAAGACTACAGTGAGGTACCATTACCTACCTGTTAGAAAGGGTAAAATCAAAAAATACCAGGGGCTGGCAAGGCCACAGAACAATGTCTCCTACATTGCTAGTGGGAGACAGTTTGGCAGTTCTTACAAGGTTAAGTGTACATTTATTATATGACCTAGCAGTTCCATATTTGGCTGTTTATTCTAGAGAAATGAAAACTTCTATTTACTCAGAAAATCTTTGCACAGATAAACCTACACCAGCGTTATTTATAATCACTCAAAACTGCAAACAACCCAGATCTCTGTCATTGGGTGAATATGTAAACCAATAATGATATACCCATACAATGGGACACTACTCATCAATGAAAAAGAGGGATACAAAATTTAAAAATAATAAAGGGGACAAATTATTGGGGGTCCACATACAACAACCTGGATGAATTTTGCTAAGAAAAACAAGTCCATTTCCAAAGGTTATGTAGTGTACGATTCTACTTATATAATAGTCTAAAAAGGGCAAAACTATAGGAACAGAAAATAGATGAGTAGTTGCCAGGGACTAGGAGTGGGGATAAGGTCTGACTGCAGAGGGCTGTCATGAGGGAGTTTTTTGGATGTTGGAATGGTTTCATGTCTTGGTGGTGGTGGTTATAACAATCTGTGTATTCAAACTCATAGGACTGTATGCCCCCCACAAGTGAATTTTATTGTACATAAATTACAAATAATTAAAAGAACAAAAAGAAATTGAACAAGTTAGGTATATATACGTTGCAAGGTGAAACACATGCATGGAACCCGATAGACCTACCTGTAAGTCAACAACTGGTATCAGGAAGCTGATTTCAAGTGCCAGATTTGCATTCTGCAGTGTAAGTTGTTCCCTTACTTGTGGGTTAGATGTTACACCACAATTAAGTGTGGCATCAGTTAAGAGATGTGTATTGCTGAGGTACGAATGTAAAGGAACATTCTGCTCACATCAGTGAACTGCAAAAGTACTTAAAGGGAGAAGGTACGAAGCAGGCTTGTCGCCTGGGATAATGAGACAGGTAAACAGGGCAGCCTGTAACATAACAGGACTACTTGCTGTCAAAAGTCAGGATGTTTACAGTTGTCCCAGCCTGATACTTGCACAGAGGGCTCATAGAAGGTTTGTAGTTAACCCTCCCACTCTGTGTTTAGATGCAGTGCTTTTTAACTTTCTTCAGGTCAGCGACTCTTTTGAAAATAGCTTAGATTTCTCCTCAGGAGGAAGTGTATCTGGGTGCCTACCTGAGACACTTGACATGTTATTTCAGGGCTTCTTGGTGTCCCTGCACAGCAGGCGTGAACATGACGTTGAGAACTCTTGGTTTAGAGTTGACACGGTAATATGAGCAGGAGGCTCCACTTCTTTATGGCGTTGCTTCACTGCAAGAGTTTGTGCAAAGTACTTCATCTCTGGTTCCCGGTTTCTTTATCTGTAAAATGGAGGAAGACCTACTGGCAGAGTGTGTATGGGTGGATAAGCTTTTTGTTTTGAATATACCTTGACCACCATGCAGTAACCTGTTAGAGACAGAACACTGAGGAGCTCTGTGAGGGACAGTAACCTGTCCTGTAGAGGGCCGCCACAGGACAGCACTAGAAAGAATGGTTCTTTGAAGCAGAATGAGACTGTTTTGCTTTTATGATCTCTAAAGTTACTCTTTACTTTAAACCAGGAACAGGAGGGAGTTTGCCTATCTAGTCCTTCCGTCCCCAGTTACACAAAGGAGCTTCTCTGCTGTACTTTTGGCCTCAGTTCTGCTTTAAATATCAGTAGTAAGGATGCATCTGGGTGGAGGGTGAATGGTGGGGCAGGGAGATCTTCCCTGTGAGTGACCAAGTCTCACTTCCTTGCCCCTGCTCCTCAGCCGCTAGTGAAGGTGGTGAATTGAGGTGATTTGCACCTGAAGGGCCTTCTAGAGTAGCAGGGGCCAGCCCACTGCAGACCAGCTCTGAAGAAAGGGGAGGAGAAGAAATGTCCTGGGGAGTCTTCGTTCTCAGTCACGGTATTGTATGACCAAATGAAACGATCTTATTTTTTGGGGTGGGAATCCTCCCCACAAGGAGAAGTTTGGGTGGAGAGAAGGCTTAGACAGGTTTAAAAAAGACTGCCCCCAAAACAGCCAGGGCGTTCTCAAATCTCTGTATCTGATGTTGGTTACTAGAACCTCAGCCTTAATTGTTTGGTGTTTTAGTTCCCACACCCCTTCCATAGGACTTCTTCCTTAGCTACACTCACTAATATTTGTATCTTTTTTCAGCTATTGTAGTTGCTAAATAATAAAATAATAAAACATAAAAAGACCACTGGGGGTTTTTTTCTTGGCAGAGGATTAATGGCCGGACTTCAGCTCCAAAAGGTTTTGTTGCCTCTCAAACCTTGATTCTGTGACAAGGCTACAGGTGTCCTTTTCTCTAAGCCCATTGCTCACACCGGCCCACCGTTTTCCTTCCCCGTGGAGCTCGAGAATTCCAGCAGAATGTGGGACTGCAGGTTTATCCAGAAGGCAGTTCAGAACAGTAGACAGAATGGTGATTTTGGAATCTCATAGGTATGGATTCACAGAGTACTGTGAGCAGGGCATTTAGGTGGATTGATGGGGAAGGAAAGACATGTAGTCTTTGATGGCTATATTATTCACAGAATTTAGAACATTTTGCTTCATCAGAAAATCTGACTTTGAAAAAGTCGCTGCCATCTAGCATGCTCATTGTGAATGTCTGCTAGCTACATGAGCTTTCTCTGCAGGTCGGAGTGAATGGGTGTGGAAGGTGCTTCCAGCATACAAGTGGATAGCAAGTGGGACTTAAGACATTTTCTGCTACCTTCTCTATGGGTGGAAGCCAGGCCTCCATGGAGATTTTTCCAGTTGAGCATGGTTAAGTGGGAAAGCCAGCCAACCAACATATGCACTATGAAATAAATTACAGCCTAAAGGAAACAAAAGTTTCATGAATATTCAGATGGAAGACTCCCTGAGTATAATTTTCTTTAAGAAACCAAAAAAAAAAATTTTAGAATAGCGTTCCCATTTGTCCTTTAAAAGCTCAAAGAAGTAAGGTCTATTATGCAATCAGAAAAGGAAGCAAGCAGGAGAAAAATAAGTTTAGGGAGTATCTACTTAATATGCCGGAAGCCCCTCAGGGTTCAACCAGAGAATCAGAACCAGCAGAAGAAATATGCGTTAAGATTTATTTCAGGGCATGGCTTACATGATTGTGGGGGCTGGTTAAGCAAGTCCAAGATTCATAGGGCAGGAGTAGAGGAGAAGATCATGGGTAAGACCAGACCCACTGAAACGAGCCAAAGCTGTCATCCTCGGTGAGTCAGGAAGGGGAGATCCGGAGTAGGCTGGAGTCCCAAGAGCACAGGCTCAGGCCATCCTCCAGGGGAAACCTCAGCCCTGCTTTTAAAGCCTTTCAGCTGATTCAGTTAGACCTACCCAGATTATCCGGGATAATCTTCCTTATTAAATCAACTGATTAGGGGCTTTAATTACATCTGCAAAAAGCCATCACAGTGAGGGCAAAGATGGAAAGGGAGTTGCTTGAAATGATGCAGGGACATCCAGAATCCCATAGCATAATTAAATTCAAATTGGGGACAAAGGACTCAGTTGACATCACAGGAAATGCAGTTAGTGATCTGAAGAACAAAGTTGAGTAACTCACAGAATACGGAGGGAAAAGACAAAGGATCACGAGAGGAAAAAGTACAGAATATAGAGACCAGAGAACAGAAATTGGTCCTAAATTGTGGGCATGCCGGAGTTTAAACTGAAACAAAAGGAATAAAAACATTAACAAAGAATAAGTTGGGTAAACATTTTTATTTATTGGAGGAAAACATGAAAAGGTGCTTTATAAATCCGCATGAGCTTGCTTGCCTGATTGCTTGATTTTTACAAAAAGATGATGGAGTTAATGGAGAGTATGGTCTCTAGACTTGACAGAATAATTTTCAAATCTTGATGATTTTTGTGGGTAAGTTGTTAACCTGTCTGCCTCAACCTGAGGATAATGAGACCTCATTGTGAGTGGGAAAGGCGTTAATACAAAATACATAGCCTAGAGCGTGACATCTCTCCGATCGTGACCACGAGTTACACTTCTGGTCGTCTGTTAACTGCAGAAAGGGGTCAACCTACAAGTACCTGTGGCACCTTCTGCTTAGGACCTTAGCATCAGATCTGGAGAGGACACAGGTGCTGGAACCAAGGTACCAGCTTTGAGCAGGTGCATGGCTTTGTTGTTGGAACTGGTAAATACGGAGCCGACTCAGCAAATCAGGGATCGGAAAGGGTGAGGCTGTAGAGAAAACTGCTTTGAGGAGGTGTCCCCTAGTAAGGGAAGAATTGACCGGTCTCTAGAAAGTCAACATAGTTCCTGGTCAGTGCCTTATTAGCTCTTTGGTTTTGATAAGGATTTCAGAATGCTTGTGAACAACTAGAAGGCCCAAGTTAGGTGGTGATATTTGATCTTCAGTGAAGGTTCTTCCTGCCCTTTTGTCTGGCCCTGCCACCTGCTCTGAGGTGTGGATTATTACAGTTCGTACCTGCACATGCAGTGGTTTCTTCTGGGGGTGTTGATCTCTTTCAAGCCATGTGCCTCTGCTCAACACCCTGTAAATCCTTGAATTAGTCGGTGTATGTAGTTCTGTAGGAAAAATGTAAAATACGAAAGATAGCTTTTGGATCTAAGAAAATTTACCTTGGCGATAGGGAGACTAGACTGAAAGACATGTGACACTGGAAAGCAGTGAGGATCAGTGTAAAATCACAGGTTCATTCTTCACTGCTAGTCACGTGAGAAGCACGGAGGACTTGAGTGTAAGGAGAAAACTGGGGTCCAAGAAGTCTGGGAATGCCCAGGGAAGAAATTGGAGGCAGGCACAGCTCTTGGGCACCATTCCCATTGCAGTGTCTGAGTGGCGCCCCCCCCCCCGGAGGTGAGTCCCGCCCAGCCTGTGGGGCCTGTGGGGCCGGGTACCGCAGCCCTGCTGAGGTTGTCCCAGGTTGGGCACAGGAGAAGACCTGAGGAAGAGAGAGGTTGTTGGTGAACCTGGAATGGAATTTGAAGTCAGAGAGGAGAAAGCAGGGAAAGGGAGAGAGCCGGGAAAGGGAGGGAACCTGGCTTTGACTGAGGATCTTGTGCAGCTGGTCTTTATCCCCGCCCTCTGCCTGCCTCTGCCCCTGGGTGTGAGGTGGAGGTGCACCCCCACCCCACCCCGCCCCAGGGATGCAGAAATGAAGCTCAGAGAGGTTAGAATGGATCAGGCCCGGTCTCAGATGGTAAATGGCCACTTCTGAACCCGGATTTGTCTGACTCCTGAGCCCTTCCTCATTCCATCACTTTCAGCGTGACTCGCTGTACCAAAGAGGGGCCTTCCCCTTAATAATAAGCCCAAGTGCATGTTTTTCTTACTGAACTTACTAGTATATTATCTTAAAATTAGTCTTATTGTGCCTGGAGATGCATTTCTTTCTTTCGTTAAAACAAAAGCTGGCGGTGCTGGCAATTTAATTTGCCCTTAATGTGAGGGAATAGAAAGACCTGTGTGTACTTAACAAGCAGAACCTGTTCTTAGTGTTTACCTAGCCATCTCCTGTCTGGGTGTTATTTTTTCTTTAATTATACCTTTTATGATACACCCATCTAAGCCCTAACAACTCTTCCCCGTGGGTCCCCACATTGTGAGTCTGCATTTCCCCCACCTTCTCGTTTAAGGAAAAGATTATGTGTGAATTCACCCTTATAAACCTGCCCATATAAATGGGTTGCACAGATGTGTTAAATCAGGATATAGAAATGGCATGGTTCTCTTCAGAGGCTTTGCTTCTCGAACTGTGTTCCAGCTTTGTTCCGTTTTACGCAAGAGCTGGCGGTAGCCCGCCACAGTCAAGACTGTTTATGTTGTGGTTTAATTTTAGGATCGTAGGTACTTGGAGGCGGCATTGCTCATGTAACTTGTTCTTCTGTTTGATTACTTGTTGTTTTCATGTTCTCTGTACTGATTTTCTCTCCCGTGTACAGATGGTGGTCCCCGGGAGACACTGATGCATTTTGCCGTGCGGCTGGGGCTGCTGAGGTTGACGTGGTTCCTGTTGCAGAAGCCAGGTGGCCGAGGGGCTCTCAGTGTCCACAACCAAGAAGGCGCGACACCTGTGAGCTTGGCCTTAGAGCGGGGTTATCACAAGCTACACCAGCTTCTAACTGAGTAAGTGCTCCTTCTCCCTGTTTCCTTCCCCTCATGCCGGCCCCACCCCCTGATTCATAGCAGCACCGCCCACTCCGCATCTCCAAGTGAGTTTGCCAGGAATTAAAACCTCAACTCTGTGCTTGCCTTCTGCGGGAGGCTTGTAAGCTTGCTCCTGCTAACCACTTCATTGTCTGAGAGACGCAAACGTAAGTCATGTTACCAGCTTCTCTCCCTGCCTCACTGTTTCTTGCCTCTTAATATTTTACTGAAAACTCAGAATAGGTCTTGTCTGTGGGGGTAGCATTCCATTACTGTGTATTGTAGCCTATCCTGGTTTGGTACAAGAAAAAAGTTTTTCTCTGCCATACATTTTTTTCTATTATGTCTTCAAGACTTAAGTTAATTAGAAACAAATATTTTAATGTAATGATTGTGTGCTGAAAATATGCTGAACCACTGGGTTTTGGTCTGAGTATAATTTCTATGAATAAAATCAAGAGCCGTGGTCTCTTCATATGAGTAGCAAGAGAAAGCAACTGAGTTGTCCTGGAAACGGGCAGTAGGAAATCCTGTGTGTGCACTCGTTCAGTTGTGAAGCATTCTGACTCTTTAAGGAGTCCTTTGAAGGAAGGTTGTTAGTCAAAACATTTGAAGAGTCCTTTTTTCTTGTGTAAATAGAGAAAGAAATGCATACAACAGCCGACTTTTTTCACTGGAATATTTATGGAAGGCAGAAACTTCAGTTGTAGTTTCTTTTGTTTAATACATAGTTTTTACTATTTTCTGGTCACATCTTTTCAGCCACATAATCTGAACATCAGTAAACCCTATGGGATTCATGTTCTTCACTAATCGAAGGACCCTCGTGAGTTAAGTGGATATTCCCAAATTCTCCGATCTTTTGCTCCTGTTAGACTTAATTTAGTTGCTTTTTATTTTATTTTATTTTTTTTCATTTGTAGCTGTGTGTGGGGAGTGGGTGGGGAGTTTAGATGGGGCCAGAAGAGATTTCAGAATGTAATTACCTACTGTTACTTAAACAGGTTGATTTTTTTATTATTGACTTCACCTGCCCAGTTGATAACTTTTCTAGTCGAGTCAGACAGAAGGTTCTTTTCGGGTGCTTTCTAATGGGTGCTTCGGATACCATGACAGTAGGAGGGGCTCCCCTCATCTCACATGAGCTCAGGATACTTGAGCTGTCCTGCGACAGTATTCCAGGGAGTGAACAGTTCCGTTCCTTCCTACTTCCCATCTGGCCAGTGATTCGATTCCTTCTGCTGTTTGCCTCAGGGCTTTCGGACAAAAAGCCCTGCTCCAGAAGTTGAAACAGTTAACTCTGTATATAACTGTACTGCCATTCAAGAGCAGTTCCTCTAAGTGTAATCTTGTAGCTCAGAGTTTTTGCTGGGAAGCAGAGTTGGTTAAGGATTGGCATTCAAATGGGGAAATAAAGTGATTACAACAGCTTTATTATATGGCTGGTGAGGATGTCATAAGACTTACTGCAGCGCAGCTTTAAGGAAACAAGAGTGTTTGTTCTTGGAGAAGATTTTTTGGCTTGCTTTATAGTATGAGCTCTGTTCCATATGTGAAAGCCACTTACCTTTTGAAGGGAAAGCGAACTTGAGAAATCTTCAAGGACCGCAGTAGGACATTAAAATTAGTAAATTAAAAAAAATGGTAAGGAGGTGATTTTATTAAATCACTTGATCTTACCGTGATGTTGATAGACTTTGCTAGAATTTCAACTGTAGGGTCAGGAAAGATCATTAATGGATGAGGAGGAAAGCGAGATCCAGAGAGGCAGTGACAGGATCAGGGTGACAAGGTCGCCCAGCCAGAACCAGAAGCCGGATCACCCAAGAAGCTGTGCAGAGATCCTTCCACTCCTAGGATTCTGAACGAGGGGTGCAAGAATAGACTGCGTGGGGTCTGTGGCCTTTAAAGTTATAGGCAAAAGTTTATGCACATGTGTTTCTGAGCGAGGAGTTTGCCTTGTGAAGCAGGGTGGTTTATGAAAAGGTATGAATTGTTCCACTGTGTGACGCCATCTAATACTTCACTAAAATCTTTAGACTTGGGGATTCTTACCTCTCCCCTTATTTAAATTAATAAAATGTTCCATATAGGCCCATTTTGTTTTATTCTGTCTTTTCAGTTAACATGAAATTGAGGTAGGGGTTACATACATTTTTACCCTTAGAAAATAACTATTTGCATGCCAGTCTTCACTGAAAATTCGAGTTTATTTCAATCCTTTTATATGTCTCCCAAAGTAAATGTGTTGTTTTCATTCCTTGCTTGCTTACCCTGGTGCTTTTTTATTTTTTAAATTTTTTTGTTTTTGGAGGCAGGGGAGGAAGACATGGTGCTGATTAGGGTCCAAGTTCTGTTTGTGTTTATGTCTAAGGCTTGTTTTGATAATTCATTTTGATAAACGGAGTAACTTCTGTGTGAAAATCGATTCTGCTGTGCTTGGAAGTAGAAAGATTATCTAAATAAGACCCATGTCTTTAGAGAACTCGAATTGATACTGAATCCTAGCAGATAGCAGTAATTCTTTAGGACGTTTTTGACAGCTTCCCTCCTCTGTAATCTGATATTATTAACTTCCACTGAGTTTAGTAACAGGGAACGGAGAGATGTTCATATTTTGATCTCGCATTATGAATATGGATGTATTTGTAATCTGAAAATTAACCTTAGACAAAATGTTACCAATCTTGCCTGAGAAGAAATCTTACCCATCACACTTAGACCTACCCTTGCTTTTAGGTAGATGCACAGTTGTCTCCCCCATTTTGAAGAGAAGTTAGTTGAACATCCCCCTGCCTGAGGTCCCCTAATTAATGATGGGTAGAAGAGGGAGGGAACCCAAATTTTGAGGCTCTTGGTTGAGCTAAGACTAGGAGGTGACATTAGATGGTTATCCAGAAGGAGATTGTGAGAGCCGGGTGCTGTGAGACCTCTCACACACAACACACAAGCCATCTGGGGACTTGGATCACTCCTTTGGGGGAGGGAAAGAGCTGAGACCAAGTAGTGGCTACGTGTGCAGACTTTGGAGTCAACCAGAGTTTGCGGTTTGGCTCTGCCATTTGTAGCCATGTTACTGTGGGTACATCACATAACTTGACTCTCTCAGCCTCAGTTTCTCTCTCTGTTTAAAAAGAAACGAGGTCATAATACCTGCATCCTAGAATTACAACCAAGTGCCTGACATGTGTGCTGTGAAGAATCGGGTGTTACTTGTCACACACATGATGGTTACTGCTTGGAGCAGGTATAGGGGCAATAAATACCGTAGCTCAAAGAGCCAACAGTATGGTCTAGTGGACCTGCTTAGGGATAAAGAGCTTAGTTAAAATTGAAGTTCTCCCCACTTAGTAGCCTATGTGACTTGGAAGAAAGTGGGTAGTCGCCTGCCCATCCTGAGTTTCTCATCCCTTGGATGATACCTACTTGGCCTGTGTCACTAGGTTGTTAGAACCGAGTGAGATTTGTGTGGATACTTTGTTAGACTCTCAGGTGGTCTGTGTAAAAGTTTCTCATAGTTGCATAGTCAGTAGGATGGTAGTTCACTGATCAGTGAAACCTAAATTCCAGTTGGTTGGTCTACCTAGAGTATCTTTTTGTGGTTATTTATTGTAGCTGTCTGTGAATTGAAGTTGGTAGAAAATTGGCAGAATTTGTGTTGAGGCAGGCGAGCCTTGACCCCAAGATCTGCCTCTGTGAAGCTATGGTCTTAGGTGATCCTCTTACCCTCTTGAAGCCCCAGCCCTGTTTGTAACATGGGAGACACAAGAGGGCCAACTCCAATGTGAGTTGCTTTGAGAAATAAATGAAGGAATGTACGTAGAGCGCCAACACAGTGACTGATATAAATGGTGTCCATTATTGCCCTTTCCTTGATTTCCCATTACTTCTAAAGCCATAACAATTTTTCATACATTAAGGAAATTTTGCCAAAGTCTTAAAAGGATTTCTGGGCAGCGTGTGGTTGTCCCTGCTTTTGATAAGAGTTTGAAATCATTCCCTAGTGTAATAGATTTTCCTTCTGAAACAATCAGTTTGGTTCTCTCTCCATGCTGTGATGTGATGCCCTGGGTGACAGAGCAGGGAGCTCCAGATGGACGAGGGATCGTGGCCGTCGTCGTCACCCTTACAGGAAGAGAATTCCTGTAGAGAATGTCAGCTCTGGAATGGGACATGAAAGTGTTGAAATATTTCATTTGCCCAGAAAGCATGTTTCAAAGTGTTCATCCTCATGTCGTTTTCTGTATCAGTTCCATAAATCTCTGTATTTAGTGAATGCCTGCAGCACACTAGACATCATGGTCAGTACATTACAGCTAATGGTTCACTTCAGTGTTAGGACAACCTTTCTGAAATCAGCCTTATTTGTGTTGTATGGGTGAAGTATGAAGGCTCAGAGAGCTGAGGCAACTAGCCTGAGGCTTTATGGAAAGTGGTAGAGCTCCTGTCTCACACACACAACCGTGGCATTCTGTGGCCCATAATCTTCCCTGTATAAAAACCTGACTGGAGGAAAGAGGAAGAGGCCACCAGAGACAGGAGGATGAATACTTAATTTGGAAAGGGTTAACAGTTTTCTCTTTGGTCCTAGCCTCTACTTTCCATTCATATTACCCAGGGTATGGTTTTAAAAGTAGTGTTGTTTACACTCGAGCTGTCTTTTTACATTGGTTCTCACAACAGCCTAATGAGTAGACAGGTCAGGTGTTGTTATCCCTATTATATAACGGAGGATATTGATTTAAAGTGAGTTGCCCGAAGTCATAAGGCTACAGAGTAACAGAACCAGGCTCAAGCTCAAAGTCCAAGGACCTGTCCAGGTCCAGAGGACATGCGTGCATATGCAGGGCACCGACCCATCCTGACAGACTGGAGACACTAGGGGGTGGTTTGTTACTGTACGGCACTATCGGCTCCTCTCACAGAGATTCTATTCTCAGGTCCTTCTATTCACACAATTACACTTAAAACCTGGGTCCAGGGTCAGAGGGTAAAGTAACTACTCATGTTTACTTATTGCACAGTGGAGCAGAGTGCTGTTGAGCAAGACCTTCTGTGAATGTAGTGATTGCCTCTTCAGGGTCCTCTTTACGTCCTTGACAAGTGGGTCTTCAGTAGCCCATCTGGCACAAAACAAGTTTGGAGCCTTTGCTTTTGCTTAAGAAGAGAAAGAATGAAGCAAATACACAAACTTACCTTCAAAAAAGTAGCCAGAGAGGAGGATTTTTTTTTTTTTAACTTTGCATTTCTCTGGCTCAAGTCCCATCTGTCTGTCCCTCTTGATGTTTGTCCATTCATCCATCCCCCTTTTGCACTGTGTGATCTGGGTCTCTGTTCTGGTAAAGATAAGGTGGTAGAACTGAGTGGAAACTGGAAGTGGGGTGTGGGCATACACATTTTTTGGATACCTGCTACTTTGGTGCTTCAGTGTGATCTCATTTAGAACCTTCCAGCAGATGTTCTAAGGTGTAATTAATATAGTCAGTATTCCTCTAGAAATGGGGATATTTCTAGAGGCTAGATAGCCTGCCCAAGGCCATCTAGAGAGTAAATTGCTGTCCTTCACAAGCCTGTCCTTAGGATATTTTTAAACTTTGATAGAATTTTGTGAGGAAGCATGTTTGATAACATTGTCAGTCTTCTAAACAAGGTCGTTTAATTATGATGCATTGATCTGATTTTCAATGACTTTTTTTCTTTTTTGGTAAATTCTGAATGGGAGCATTTTAAGAATTCTGACATTTCCTAGTTTTTTTAGAAAGCCATTTAGCTGGTAATCTCAGGCTTGTTGATCTGTGTGCAAAGTGCACTTTCTGAGAATAATATATGTATATATAACAATAGCACTAGCTGCCATTTATTGTATTTGTGCTAGGCACTTTGCATAAATTCTTATATATTCTGTCTCCAACCCTTCGGGTGGGTGGACATATTCTCCTTGTTTCAGAAGGTAATCGCCACAGCTGCTAAGTCATGGACCAGTAATTTGAACCAGTTTATAACTGTAAAACCTCTGAACTTTTACACCCATTGGACTTTATAAGAAGATGGATTGGTGTTGCAAGTTGGTTGGAATCATGAAGCCATTCCATATGTTTTGTGTTCCCTTGTGTGCACTGCTTGTATATGCATGCAAATGGCCCTATCCTGTGTTTGCTCTTGGTGCCCTGTAACTTCAGGCCTTGCATTTTTCTTTAGAGAGCTGTAAAGTCACACAGCTTAACCTCTGGTAGCAGATTCTCTGTGGCAACAGCACGTGCCCTTGACAACATTTCTGACTTCACTATGGACCCAGGTGGAAGAAAACACGAGCCTAGAGGATGGGACATGATGGGCAAGTCCTCCACACTCTAGAGGGCATAAACCTTTCATAACCATTCTATGTTATTTGTATTTGGTCAGTTTGGGAGTTTCCTTAAAGGAATACCTACAGAAAGAATGACTTGGAAATTTTATATGCGTGTATTATTAACAGAAATTTAAAAATGATTCTTAAGGAAAAAAACTAAGCATGTCAAAAAGTCCTTTTGGCCAAAGTCATTACTGGGCCAAGGCCTCTGGCTGTTCAGCCTTCACCATCAGAAAGTCAAACATGGGTGTGTCCCGATTGAGTATCGCCTAGAAGCCTCACTTTTCTCGTCTGTACAATGGGAAATGCTAGCATGTACTTCCTAGGTCTCTTAGGATAAAATGGGAATATGCTTGTGAAGTTCTTAGAAACTGGGCGTGTCCCTCTGCCTGGAGAGCTAGGGAGGAAGACTCATTGGAAATAAGATGACCACTCAGCTCTGTGTACAGAGCACCTTTCTTTGCCACCATCCAGTTTCTGACATGTTTTATCCTGGTCAGCCTCACCCACAACCATAACAGTCCCTTGACACAGCTGCGAAGAAGAGCCCGATTTTCCTTTTGGATTTTTGGGAGTAAATAGTGGTAGGGTGATGTGGGTGTGGTTTTAGTTGTCTGACAGTTAACCCACAAACAAGAGTTCTGTGCCCTTTTTAAAAACATACAACTCCAAAACTGCCTTCTTTTTTGTTCTTTAGAATTACACCAGCCCTATAGTATCCCAGATAGTCACAGTTTATTGAGCACTTTGGGAGAGCCAGACACTGTGCTGACACTTTACATGTTTATTTGCTCTCACAGCAAACCCAGTGTTCCCACTTCACAAATGAGGAAATTGAGCCACAGAGAACTTTCAGTAACTGACCCAAGATCATACAGGTGGCACCATCAGAGTAAAGAATTGAAGCAAGCCTGTTTAACTTTCCAGCATGTTCTGACCATTACCTCAGAAAAGTTTCATTTTTAGTTATTTAACATCACAGAATTTATAGCAAATTGCTGATACACAGTTGTTGCTCAGATTATGTGCCTTCTTTCCTCTACATTCTTTCTGTATTAGTTAAGGGCAGAGTGACACTACTAGGTCAAAAAAAAAAAAAAAAAAGAAGAGAAGAACCGAGTCTCGTGTGCGTGGATGCGAACTATTCTAGTGGTGAGTTCCTTACAAGCACCTAAGCTAGTAGCCTCCTATCCGCTGTGAGGGGCATTGGTGACTCCCTTTGCCGCCCCTCCCCGCCCCCGTTTCTGGCATTTCGCCTCTCCCACTCCATTTTTGTGTGGTTGTAGTTGATTTTGTAGGACTCCTTAAGGCTCAGCACTGTTACTGCGAGGTGGCTTCATGGGCGAGATTGCAGCAGCCCTCAGACAAGGAACTAGATGCTGCAGTTCCTGTCAGAGGGAGACTCAGCAAAACACGCCTTTGGGAGGGCTGCCTTTCTCTGCTCTGAAAGCTGCAGTATGGAGCCAGGACCCGGATAGGATGGGCTCGCGATACTCGTGGTGTTGGAGCAGCCGCCAGTGAGTATCTGCTTCCAGACCGGTGTACCGTCAGTCTTCAGTGTTGCTTCTCTGGCATCTGACCTGGCTTTTGCTGATCTCAAGAAGACGCATCTTTGAACTTCCCCCCTGTGAATGACTCCTGTTGTTAGTACCGGGAAAATGGTTTTTTTCTGCACTTGATTTGACAGGATTTTGCATGTATGTTAGCATCAGCTCCAACTTTTTGCTTGAGTTGCATCATGCTAGATAAGGTGAGGAGGCAGAGACTGACTAGTTGTTGATTGGTGCATAGCAGTGGGAATGCTGAAATGAGGTGAACTGCACTCTGTGATTGTTGAATTTTGTTGTTCCACGTACATAAACCTTGAGTTTGCGGACCAGCCATGGATACTCTGTTTGGATGCTGTAACCCCATCTCTGAGGAGTGGCTTCTTAATATACGGGTTTTTTTGGCTATGGATCCTAAAAAAAACTTGTAACAGAAGATCTAATATACCTGATTAGCTTCTGATAAATATCTTATCAGACTTACAGTGTGTATAATTGGAATGTGGTCATCGTTTGACAGTGTTAGAGGGCCAGTTTCACAGTGGACGGTGGAAGAAGGTACAGAAGTTTCAGGATTAGGTCCAGGTAAAATTCTGGCCTTTTCACTTACTGGCCATATACTTGAACAAATTATTCCTTATGCCTGTCGTTTCCTCACATGAAAAATGGAATTACACTGATCCCTGCCTCAAAGTTGTTCAGAGGATTAATAGTAAGTTATATTCATCTGGTACCAAACTAATAATATTGTTCTTTTCTTTTGTATTTTTCATCTTTGCTCTCCTCTTCCTCACATTTTCTCACCCAACTCAAGAGTAGGATCCTAGTTGGTGCCATGGTCTATAGAGCCCCATGAGATCCGAACCCTGTCCAGCTCTGACGTCTCATTTCCTGACGTTTGCCTTCTTCCGTTACTTTCTCTATACAGGATCCTTGCACTTTGCTGTACCCTTTGCCTGTTCCGTCCTGTCCCTAACTCCATATGCTGGCTCTTTCCTACTGGTCCCCTCTCCTCAGAGATTTTCCTGACCACCTGTCTGAAGAATGCACTCTCTCCCCCCACAGGAGGTTTCTGCCATAAGCACCAGCTTTTATTTTTTCAAAAGACGTCTCTCTAACTGTAACTATACCCTTTTCTAATAGAAGCTCTGATAGCGATAGTAGGAATTTTGGCTCTTATTTATTCATTCTTCTATTCCTTGCATCCAGGAACATAGTAGATACTGCGTGAATATATGTTGAAGGTTTGAATGAATAAGTGTATAACCTAGGTCATTAAATTTCTGGAAATGTGGTATTTTGAGATACCTTGAAATAAGAACTTAAGTACAATGTAGAGAAGACCAGTTTCCAGGTGGGATTCGTGTTTAATAAAAGGAGTCCCATCTGTAGTATTATCTTTTTGATGGGCTTTTGGAGACATTTTGTCAATAATGGAAAAATACCGATATGGACACTTGCAAGCAAGTATTCATATAGAGCCTAAGGCATTTTCATGTACTGAGAAGTAGTATCTTTTTGTCCATGCGTATGCTCTTATTTCTTTTAAGATTTTATTTATTTATATGCGTATGCTTTTAGAAAATATGTGCTAATGTGAAAATGATTTTGTTGGTTAAGATAAGAGTGTTAGAGGTAGAATACCTCTTAACACCTTTTTTAATGTAATCTAAGAGAAACATTTTGCTCTTAGCTTTTCTTACAGCTCATTAATCCACGTTTAAGTTTAATACTAAATTGTTTAATTAAAGTTTACTACTAAATTGCTTGGAATAGATTTTAAAAATTTATCTTTCAGGGGTGTTTGGGTGGCTCAGTCGATTAAGCATCTGCCTTTGTCTCAGGTCGTGGTCTCGGGGTCCTGGGATTGAGCCCCACATCGGGCTCCCTGCTCAGTGGGGAGTCTGCTTCTCCCTCTCCCTCTGTGCTGGTGTGTGCACTTGCTCTCTCAAATAAGTAAAATCTCAAAAAAATGTTATCTTTTAGCCCCCGTTCAGCCCTTAGCTGTGTGAAACCTTGGTTCGTTTATCTATGCTTTTGGTCTTCATCTATATGCAGGTCATTGGCCCTTGTCACTTGGAAGAGTAAAAATGGTATTTATCGTTAAAGTCCCCTGAAAAATTGAATCCTGCTCTACCGTGTATTGTTTTTATTATGTACTGTGATTAATTCCTAGTATTTCACATTCGGTTCAGGGAAATCGTGTCAGTGAATTAATTATAGCTCTTTGTGACATGGCTGTTAAAAGTGGTTATTTGGATGCCTTTGACTTTATAAGAAAAATAATAAACACCAGCTGGGATTGAACTTTTAAAATACTCTTGACTGGTATTGAGTAAGTGTTCAGCTTTGCCTGGGCCTCTGTGAGGTGTATACCTCAGGAGAAAAGGACATGTGGTCCAGAGCATCTGTCTGTAACTGGTTCCATGTTCCGTGTCGTCTGTGCCATGACTTTTCTTTCTCCTGCTTGCCTGTCTCGCCAGGGTCTGTAGATGTTAGGAATGTAAAACGTGGTTCCTGGCAGTCTTCAGGAATCTCTGTTGTAACCCACTACTGCTCACAAGGAGGCAGGCCTGGCTAAGCGCTGAGTGGCCCGTTCTTTGTCACTATCTGTGGTGAAATCAGTGTGAAGTGGAGAGAATGTGTTTAGAAACTTTTATGGTAAGTTGACAGAGTCCTTTTATATCGATTGAATCTAACAAGAATTTGGGGCTTCAGTTGTGTAGCTTGTGTATTTTACTTTTCTAGTAATTCATTTTTAGAATTTTCGCTTCTGTAATGAATTGGAATTTTTTAAATTATTATTATTTTTAATCTGGTCCTTCATCAGTAGTTTGAGCAGCTGTCCTGGAACCCACCTGACCACAGATGGTACAGCACTGTGCACAGGGAGAGCGGAGCGGTGTTCTGTGTCGCTGCACAAGGGGCTCCCTAGATAAGGGAGACCTGAAAAAAGTCCCATCTAATCTGTGAAGGAGACATGGTCTCTTTATTTTGACATATGTTATTTGTTTAACTGCTTCTAAATCAGATGAATCCATTTCAACAATGACTTAGGAAAAATGCTGCCTCAGGGCAGTGGATTATATAAAAACACACGAGCTCATTAGAAGCTTATTGGACTTAGTAAGCGTTGGTTTTTTCCTTAAATTTTAATGACAGTAAGCTTATGTAAAGTCAAGTGAACTTCATGTCTGAAGAGTCCTGCCCAGACTAATGAGGAAGAATGCTTTTTATTTTTTCCCTGAACTGGAAAAAGCTAGTTACAGAGTGATGACTTCCTTGTGATTAAAGTTACCAATTTTTGTAAGTAGAACAAATCACTTATCTGTAGGATTGTGGCAGCCTCCCTATTGGAAGCTTGTTAATCCACTGGTTTTAATGGTCGCCATTACCCGGGAGTTACAAAATCATATTTAAGTCTTAATGTTTTATGTTGAGTTTCAAATGCTTTTCAGAAGTAAGACCGGGAGAAATGGACGTGCATTCCTTGCCCTCTGTCATGATTAGATGATTTAAGTTGGTGAACATCTAGGGTTGCTGTTTGATTTTTGTTCTGTGTATTTGCTTCATGAGAAAGCTAAAGAAACATTTTAAAGATGTGTTATCTCTCTTCTGGTGGTTGGATAGCAGACTTTTCTTCCTGATCTGTTTTCTGTCATCAGTCTCAAATTACTTTATCCAGATAGTTCTATTATTCTTTCCAAGTTTCAGATTATTTTGTAAGCATTTCTGTCTCTTTCCCTGGCCTGGAATTTGATGTTAGTCACAGTGATAATGGTTTTCTTTCAGGGCAGTTCTCACGTACCTGTATTTCTCCTCTCATTAAGTACACTTTGTAGGCAGAGAACAGTAAGTACTTACGAAGTCAGTAACTGTCATGGAATATTCAAAGAATCATATGTTGTGCAAGAGATCAACCTAGCTTTATAGAAATAAAGATCCAAGTAATACTTAAATAGAAATCTCTGTGTCATCACTTAGATGGCCTCAGTCATCTGGGGAAAGAGAGGGTAGAAAAAGAAAGTGCTTCACTGAGTGAATGGGGATCGGTCAGTTGGGTTATTTCTTAGATGAGGATCCATTTGGTGTTGGTCTGGTGTTGGTCTGGGGATGAGTTCTCTGTGCTCCCCCGGAGTGGAGCTCTTGGTGACACCTGCACTGTACTGTGTCCTCTGATTCAGGCCAGAAGCAAGAATGATAACAGAATTAGCATTGATTTTTTTAATGACTAAGACATAATAATATTCGTAATGCTGCCACCAAGAAGACAGATTTATTTCATTTTCAGATATTACCTCCCACATTGCATTGTTTTTTAAGCGGTGCAGCTGATTTTTTGTGTTCTGATGTATTTACTTTATCCTCTTCTCATCTATTTCTCTGGTCTTATAATTATTTTTGAGCCCCTCTAAAATACTTTATCTTGAGTATATAAACCATTTTACCCAGTGTTAAATGTTAGTTTTAATATTTAAAAAATCAGAAGTTACGTAATGAATGCTGCAGTGAGCCTCATTTTTGCTTCTGTTAAATTATTTCTATAAGCTAAATTCCAAGGACTTGTATAATTAGGTCAAAGGATACAGTACTTCAGTATTTATTGCAGACTTGTCAGCCTTGACTGTGCTTTTCTTGTTAAAATGAACTGGCACCTGTAGGTTACTTTAATGTGGTGTTTTATAACTTTGGCTGTACATTAGAATCCTCTTGAGGATTCTAATTACACATTAGAATCTCCTGGAGAGCTTTAAAAACTACTGATGCCTAAGGGCCACCTCTAGAGGTTTTTATATAATTGGTGTGAGGTGTGATCTGGACATCAGGATTTTAAAAAGCTCTCCAGGTAGTTCTAAAATGCAGTTAAGGTTTAAGAACTTTGCCTTGGTGGGAAAATGAGACTTCACATTACATCTGAAAATTAATTCCTAAGAGTTATTTGAATTAGGTTGGTGGCTTAAATCTGATTCAATTAAAAACAAAATCAACAACTAAGTAGGTTGATCACATCAGTAAATGTTTTAGATGTCAGTATGGTATAAATTTGACTTAACTTTAATTTTTACTTATCCTGTGAATGTTGGTATGTTAGATATTTATGCAAATAGTATCATGTAAGATACTAAAAATCGTTTTTTTTTTTTTAAGATCTTGTAAACCATGCAGTAAGGTGAGACTAGAAAATGGCAGGATGGCTGTCAGAGGAGCAAGGTATTCCAGAAGTCACGGAGCCATTGAGTTAGCCCAAGTAGCCTCCAAGTGAAGAGAGAAATGACCATGGAAGCTCTGGGCCACAAACTGTAACCTCGGATCTGTCACACACAGTAATCTAGAATCTTGCACCCCCAAAACTTAACCCCCCAAAGAGCATATGCTAAAAATACTCCATGAGCTTCACTGGTCTGCATTTTCTGGTGCAAAATAGCAGAGGTGGTTTTGTGTGGTGGTTTAGAGCATCGGCTCTAATCCTGGCTCCATGACGTATTAGCTGCAAGGCAGGTCATTAAACTTCTCACACCTTCAGTTTCCTCATCTGCAAATTGGGGTAATATCTTCCTTCCCAGCGTAGTTGTAACAATAAATGCGGTGATAACATAGAAAACACATAGCTCAATGTTGGGTAGATTGTTAAACCCATTAATGAACACAGCTGTAAGAGGAAGTGACTAGGGTGTGTACCCCTTGCTTGTAGAAGGAAACAGAAACTAAATGTAATAGTATCTCTGATCCCTAAAACAACTCTGTAAGAAAGCTATATTATTACCACTTTTTTGTAAACAGGTGAAAAAAATGGCTCGTGGAAGCTATCTAAGCCTAGACCAGACCATGATAAAAGGGGATTCCACTCACACCTCAGCAGCCTTTGTCATCTTATCACCGGGTGATTTTGCCTCCAGGGAAATCTACATTCAGTGCAATGAGATAAATTTGTGGGGATTTGTTACGGCAAGTAGAATATTTTTTTCCCCTTAGGGAAAGGTAGGTGCCAGTTAGTGTCCGTTTTGTGACAAATGCAGTGAACAATTTGAGTGTGCCATTTTTTTTTTAAGATTGAAGGAATAAATGTCACAGTTGGCACTGTCTTTCATTTGAGAGGAACATGCTTATTTTGAAAGGAGCGAGGCAGTGAGAATGTGGGCTCTGCAGTTTTCCCTGCGTGTTGTCTGGGTCTCACCAGGCACCTGAGAATGGCTGTGGCTGCTGTGGAGTAAGCGGGGGTAAGTGGGCAAATGGGGGAGTTCGGAACGTCTCACCAGAGAATGCCTGTGTGGTGGAAAACATTGGGCTGGGAATGGACATTCTTTGAATTTGTGTAGAAGTTTTTCTCCTGAAGGCCTCTGTGCTCCATACAGACTTCAGATGACTCCAGGTGCTTCCTGCTGTGGCAGCTGGGGGTGGGGGAGTCCCATGAAGAGTAGCCCCCTGCCACCTAGCGCAGTGCTGCAGGAGATTGTGGGAGAGCCCGGGCTTGGAGGTCCATCCAGCCCGGATTCAGATCCAGCACTCCAGGGCCTGCTAGCTGAGTGCTCGGGAAGGAGGTACTGATGCTTGCTGACCGCCTACTGTGTGCCCGGCAGTGTTGGACAATTTGTTTTCCTGCCCCCTATAATCGCCACAGCAACTTTGTAGAGGGTCTGTGACCGTCTTCTTATAGATCAGAATTCATGCTCAAAGAAGCTAATAAGCATGTTGCCCATTCTCTCACTTCTTAAGTGGTGAAGCTTGTTGTTTGAAGCCAGGCTTATCAGGCTGCTGATGGAAGTGGTAGAGCTCGAGCAAAGGAGTTAGTATTTCTGAGTCTCCCGTTTCCTCTCCTCTGAAATAAGAATAGCAGTACTTCCTTGAAGGATTCTTACGAGGATCAAATAGTGTACCGAAAAGCACCTGCCCATTTCTTCGTAGATTCCCAAATCATGCTAGTTTGTTACTTGTCTCAACTGCCCCACTTAACTGCCCAGCCGGTCAGGAGGAGGATGGTCGTTGTCCCCAGTGTTCGTCAGGGTCATGGAAGAGCGAAGAGAACATCAAGGTGCAGTGCAGCCAGGCTTTCAGAGCTCAGCGGGAGGCTGCCCTGGGGGTTGTGCTGCAAACTCCGGATGAAGTGGAACCAGCCTGAGAATGGCTGAAAACTTATGTAAATCGTGTTAGGACAGGATAATTGCAAGTTTCAAGGTAATAATCATGGTGTCAGCTGGCCTTTTCTGTCTTGTAGTCTGCTCTGGGGTCTGGCTGAATGTGGCTGTCTAAGAACTTCTTGGAGGCTTCAGTACTGTCTGATGGAGTAGGAATGAAGCAGTCCCCATTATGCATAACTGTCACAATTAGTAGAAAATACCCCTCTCTTCAGAGGGGTGGTGTCCTCCTTGGGAGGAGAAATGAAATGAGGAGAGATTGTGGCCCACAGCATTTACATGTCCTCATATGTAGCTCTCCCATTTGCTCATTTAAAAAACAAAACAAAACAAAAAACCCTCAGCTGAGGCTGTGGTGCCTATTAATTCACCAGTAGAAACAACCAGAATTTCAAGTCAGCTTGTGGGTGTGCTTTTCTGTCTTGCCAGACTTGATTTGGTTGCAATAAAATCTTTGTGTAATATTTCTAAGGCAAATTTTAGATTCTCAGGCATATTCCCCTCTGTGGCAGAAATACAAAACCGAGGGACAACTTAATTACTAAATGTAGACCCAGAAAGGGCTTCTTGTCAAGAGAAGGCTGAGTAGTTCTTCTCCAAGTCCAGAGGAGACTAAACAAGGAAAATGGCGTAAAGGGGGAACCACTGTAGTTACACATAAAGAAAGTCTGTGCTTTCAGAATTAGAGCGTTTAGCTCTTTCCCGGGTTCCAGGTGGGAGCCTGCCAGCCCACCTGCGAGGGAAGGTGGATGGAGAGAGAGCAGGGCTCTGCCTTCCCTTCCCTTACTGGCTCCACCATCAAGCAGTTCTTTTTTTTGCAAATGATTTCATTCGAAGATGTTCACCTACCTAAAATTAGTTTAAAAACAGCGCGTTACTTATTTTACCTTTTTATTTTACCTTTTATATATTTAACTGAACACTATATAATTATTTAGTTTTAATGTTGAAAGCTACGATCTTTAAATATAATTTCAGCCATATCGTAATGTTTCATCCTCTTTATTTTTATGAAAATTGTTCAGTTTGAAGATATTCTCAACATTAGAAAAATGTTGCAATCATCAGTTGACACTTAATTGAAACATAAAACAATAGTAAATCACGACTACATGGTTGTGATTATGAAAATAAAAGGCTACACAATACTATCCTCAAAGGAAAAAAAACAAACAAACAGCGTGTTAGATGTTTCTTGGAAGTGTACCAAGTACAGTCCCCTTGCAGCTCAGTCCACAGCCCTGGGGCTGCTTTCTTCACACATTCTTGCTATCCATTTGTTGCGTACTTCAGGAACTCAAGCGAATGTTAACATTAGTGGGAGCATATGGTGGAAGCAGATGAGTGCAGGCTCGTTGGAACAGCTCACTCGAACTGTCGATGCTGCTGCCGGGATGCAGAAGGGTGGGTGGCTGAGTTTCTACCCTGGGTTAATCTCTCTTCAGTTGTCATTTTCTGGCTGTGAGATCGGATGCATTTTGATCAGCACTGCTCCAGTGCTGTGTCATAATTCACGGAAGTTTTTTCCTTCTTAGCGGTACATAAAGTAATGGTACTTTTACGAGTGATAGCACTGTAATTTTGATCAAATGCGGTGTATTTAGTGCATCAAATGCTGCATTTGTAAGTGTAAAACTCTTAATTGGTTATTTCCTGACCACCAATATGCCAACCTGTGGCTCTCTCACAGTAATTCGTGTTTGACCTCTGACTCTGTGTTTGCATTTATCCTTGAGGAAAGCGGTCCTATTTACCCTTGTAGCCCTGGCATCTAGCACAGGGCCTACCACTTATTAGGTATTCAGGAAATGTTTCATTGAATGATCTTTGAATATCACCTTGTGAAGCAAGACCATACAAACCAGGTTCTAGTTAGGAGTAATTAGAAAAAAGAAAGTAACTTAATTCAAGTGAAAATACTAAATCATGCAAGGAAGGGAGAGTACTCCTAGGACGTTCCATGGAATAGCTATGAGCAGCACTTCTAGATGCCGAATAATGGAGACACCGAAGGCAGCAGCACAGTTAGAACTGCTCTGAGGAGAACAGAACAGGCTGCAGGACAGACTGCATGCATGTGGTTTTAGGGAGGGGGCAGGTAGGGAGCTAAACACTCCCTCTTTGTGTCAGGAAGTCAGTTTCTAATGCCTCATCAGCCCTAGGCCCCTCATTCCCCTTCTGTGTGCATGTGTGTCTCCTCAGTGATTCTGTTCTTTGGAAGAGTATAGTTTTTTCTGTAACATAGGCCCAAAATGATAGGCCGCATTTTCATTGGTTACTAAGCCGAAGAAAACAACGATAAAGAGAGATTCTCCATACACTTATTTTTGCACCCTGTGCTGATTTTCTGTCTTAAACCTTCAGTAAGTCAGAACTCCAATAAACACCATTGTTCTCTTGAGGAGCCTTGTATCCTGGTGAGAGGGGTAAGACTATTAAAGAGGCCAGAGGCTTTGGTTAGTTTGTTTTAAAGACACTTCACTGCCACAGGACAGTAATAGAATAAGGTCTTGTGTAGTTAGAGGGGAGGAAAGACTGTATCACTGGAGAGAAGGATGGAAGAAGTTTGGAAACCAGACTGAGAGATGGGTGGATTTCGGATAGGCTGGCATTGCTGGCTGATGAAGTGTGCTTGGGGTGGGCATACAGGCTGACTGCAGAATCGGGTGTAAGAAGAAGAGAGGACAAGAGTAAGGCGGGGGGGCGGGGGGGAGCCTGGCTGGCTCAGTCAGTTGAGCATGCGACTCTGGATCTCGGCGTTGTATGGTTGAGCCCCATGCTGGGCATAGAGATGACTTAGAAAAAGAACAGGGCACGAGAAGGTAAGCGACATGAAGAACACAGGTCCCTTACCGCGGAAGCCTTGCTGGCTAGTTAGAAGCGTCATTGCTATGGTGCGCTGATGCAGTTGTCATTGCAGAGTGGAAAGAGATGGTTGTCGTTCTGGTGTTCTTACTAGCTCCGTGGCCTTGGTCGTGAAGTTCTGTAGGTTTCTGTTTTATATCTCCATATAGGACAGATGGGATGCTGGGATGCTTCATAGAATGTGTAAGATTAAAAGGGAAAGCCTAGGTGATAGGGGCACACACATGCGCATGCCTTACTCCCGATGTGAAGAGAAGAACAAGAAGCACAGCAGAACTTTTGGGCAAGAGGCAAATTATTGGTGGATGAAGATTGTTTTAGCTCACGTCATGTGGCCTCAAGGTTCTCACTGAGAAGGGCAAAAAAGTCACCTGAGAATGAAGTAGACAGAGTTAAGATTGGGCCTTTGAGGAAATTATAGAATGTTTCACTAACCCACAAGTGAGAGAAAGCATTCTGGAGCAGCGAGTCCTAGCTCAATAGAGAACTCTAAAAAGTTTGTTTAAAATGTTAATTGAAATATTGGGGAAGAAAACCTACAGCCCAACCACTGTAATACTATTTTATTTGTGTATTTTACCATCTAGACTTAACTAAATTTTTGCCCTTTTTATTTTGCTTATTTCCCTGCACGTTGTACATTTTAGCGTTACTGGACTGTTACTTCCATTATTTTTAATGGCTGTGTAGTAGTCCAGAGATCTGTTCTTCATTTTACCAAACAGCCCTCTAATTACTGACCTGGTGGTGTTCACTTTTTTAATACCATTATACCTAAAGTTTTAGTAAACATTCTTATGCCCAGAGCTTTGGTACATTTTATTAATGGCCACAGGACAAGTCTTACACAGTGCTAAACACAGAACACCAAACATGTTGGCTTAAAATGCCACCTCAGGGGGTGCCTGGGTGGCTCAGTGGGTTAAGCCTCTGCCTTTGGCTCAGGTCATGATCTCAGGGTCCTGGGATTGAGCCCCGAATCAGGCTCTCTGCTCAGCAGGGAGCCTGCTTCCCCGCCACTCTTTGCCTGCCTCTCTGCCTACTTGTGATCTCTCTCTCTCTCTGTGTCAAATAAATAAAATCTTTAAAAAAAAAAAATGCCACCTCAGGAGGCACCTGGGTGGCTCAGTCAGTTAAGACTCTGACTCGATTTTGGCTCAGGGACATGATCATGAGATTGAGCCCCATATCAGGGTCTGTGTTCAGTGCAGAGTCTGCTTGGGATTCTCTCTCCCTTTCCCTTTGTCCTTCCCACTCATTCTCTCTCTCTCTATCTCAAATAAATAGATAAACCTTTTTTTTTTTTTTAAAGCCACCTCCATGAGTCCTTCCACATTTAAAATTACAACCCTCAGGGAAGCAAAAGCAAAAATGAACTATTGGGACTTCATCAAGATAAAAAACTTTTGCATAGCAAAGGAAACAGTTGGCAAAACCAAAAAACAAACAAAAAAACAAACCTACAGAATGGGAGGACATATTTGCAAATGTCTTACCAAATAAAGGGCTAGTATCCAAAATCTATAAAGAATTTATCAAACTCAACACCCATAAAACAAATAACCCAGTCAAGAAATTAGCAGAAGACATTTCTCCAAAGAAGACATACAAATGGCCAACAAACACATGAAAAACATCACTCGGCATCAGGGAAATACAAATCAAACCACAGTGAGATACCACCACCTCACACCAGTCAGAATGGCTAAAATCAACAAGTCAGGAAATGACAAGTGTTGGCGAGGATGCGGAGAAAGGGGAACCCTCCTACACTGTTGGTGGGAATGCAAGCTGGTGTAGCCACTCTGGAAAACAGTATGGAGGTTCCTCAGAAAGTTGAAAATAGAGCTACCCTACGACCCAGCAATCACACTACTAGGTATTTACCCATAAAATACAAATGTAGTGATCCGAAGGGGCACGTGCACCTAAGTGTTTATAGCAGCAATGTCCACAATAGCCAAATATGGAAAGAGTGCATATGTCCACCAACAGATGAATGGATAAAGAAGATGTGCATATGTACAATGGCACACTACTTAGCCATCAAAAAAACGAAATCTTAACCATTTGCAGCAACGTGAATGAAACTAGAGGGTATTATGCTAAGCTAAATAAGTCAATCAGAGAAAGACAATTATATGATCTCACTCGTGGAATTTAAGAAACAAAACAAAGGCTCATAGGGGAAGGGAGGGAAAAATAAAACAAAATCAGAGAGAGACACAAACAGTAAGAGATTAAGTATAAGAAACAAACTGAGGGTTGCTGGAGGGGAAGGGGGTTGAGGGGACGGGTAACTGGGTGATGGACATTAAGAGGGCAGGTGATGTAATGAGCACTGGGTGTTAAATACAACTGATGAATCACTGAACTCTACTGAAACTAATAACACTATGTGTTAATTGAATTTAAATAAAATAAAGTTAAATTAAAAAATTGCAACCCTCATCTCATCTCTGCTTTATTTTTCTCTGTAGCACTTGCTCTCTCAGAAATGCCAGATGTTTTATTTAATCTGACTGCTCTTGTCTCCCTTGCTAGGTATATAAATTCCCAGTAAGCTAAGAATTTTGGTTTGTATCACCAGCACCTCGAATACTGCCTGGCCCATAAATACTTGCTGAACAGTGGAGTTTACCCAAACCTTCAAGCAAAATGTTTTTGGAAGAGTGTCAGTTGCACCAGATATTCATGAAGTCTGTAAGAGGATAATTTCATTGACTAGTTGTTGGTATCTAGACAGACTAGGAAGCAACACAAACTCACAGGGACAAGGAATTGGGAGATTGAAGGGTTAGCACTCGGGGTTAGTTGTGGGAACAAAAGCACATTCTTCTGGAAGGAGAGCATGGAGCTGTAGAAGGTTAAATAGTTGTGGTTACAGATGGGAATTTCTCAAGGTTTAGATAGTAGAAAGGTAACAGTTTGAGAAATAGTAGTGGCAAGGTTGGTAGAAAACTCCATTTTGCTGGGAATGGATTGTGTCACTTTTTGATCGCTCCTGCTTTGGCAGACAGTCCTTTCTTATTTGGTTCACAGTGGAGTGGTATATAAATCAAGTTGTGTTTTCAGAGGCCTTTTCTTTATTAGAGTATGGCTGTATGTGACAGTCCGAGCAATCAGGTGTGTTGGCTATGTCTGTCAGACAGTTAATTACCCAGAGTTAGTGGCAGTGTCAACCCATGCTTCGAAGATGAATTTACAGAGAAGTTATGTCCCCCCTCATTTGGTGTAGCTGATTGGCTTCTTACTTGAGTCATTCAGTTGAACTTTTAAGTGACTGTCTTAGAATTGGCCCTTGAACAATGGGAAGGTTAGGGGCACCAACCCCCTTCGCCGGCAAATATCCAAATATAACTTTTGACTCCCCCAAAACTTAATAGCCTGCTGTTGACTGAAAGCCTTGCCAATGACATAAACAGCCAATTGACACAAATTTTGTGTGTTAGGTGTGTTATATACTGTATTCTTATAATCCAGTAAGCTAGAGAAAAGATGTCAGTTAATAAAGTCATAAGAAGAGAAAATGTGTACAGAACTGTACTGTATTTATGAGGGGGAAAAAAAAACTGTGTGAATGGACCTGTGGAGCTCAAACCCGTGTTGCTCAAGAGTCAACTGTACTTTTCTACTTGAGGTCACTTTACTCCGAGTAGAGCAGCTTGGTTAAGTATTAAGTATGTAAAAGATAGAGCGCAGCATATGCTAGGTTCATTTAAAGCAACTGCTGGGGTGTCACTCCTGAAAATGGACCTTACAGTAGTTTTCTTTTGGAGCAGCCTTCATCATGACCTTCAGCCAGCGCATGATTACTCAGTTCTAGACTTCGTAATACAGCATATAGTTATTTTCAAATTCCAGTTACTATCTGGTGAGTTGTTACTAACAAGTATGATTTAGTAAATAAAACACTGCAGAGAGGGTTTCCTTCTCCTGTTTGTCAGTGTGTGGCATGTCTGTTACTTCTTCATGCTTGATTCTGTTTACTTCTTCCATTTTAAAATGTAATCTCAATGGAACCAGAAAAGACCCCGAATAGCCAAAGGAATGTTGAAAAAAAAAAAAGCAAAGTTGGCGGCATCACAATTCCAGATTTCAAGCTCTATTACAAAGCTGTCATCATCAAGACAGTATGGTACTGGCACAAAAACAGACACATAGACCAGTGGAACAGAATAGAGAACCCAAAAATGGACCCTCAACTCTATGGTCAACTAATCTTCGACAAAGCAGGAAAGAATGTCCAGTGGGAAAAAGACAGTCTCTTCAACAAATGGTGTTGGGAAAACTGGTCAGCCACATGCAGAAAAATGAAACTGGATCATTTCCTGACACCACACACAAAAATAGACTCAAAATGGATAAAAGACCTCAATGTGAGAAAGGAATCCATCAAAATCCTCGAGGAGAACACAGGCAGCAACCTCTTCGACCTCAACCGCAGCAACTTCTTCCTAGGAACCTCACCAAAGGCAAGGGAAGCAAGGGCAAAAATGAACTATTGGGACTTCATCAAGATTAAAAGCTTTTGCACAGCAAAGGAAACAGTCAACAAAACCAAAAGACAACTGACAGAATGGGAGAAGATATTTGCAAATGACATATCAGATAAAGGGCTAGTATCCAAAATCTATAAAGAGCTTCTCAAACTCAACACCCATAAAACAAATAACCCAGTCAAGAAATGGGCAGAAGACATGAACAGACATTTCTCCAAAGAAGACATCCAAATGGCCAACAGACACATGAGAAAGTGCTCAACATCACTCGGCATCAGAGAAATA
This sequence comes from Ailurus styani, assembly GCA_002007465.1. NCBI lineage: Eukaryota > Metazoa > Chordata > Mammalia > Carnivora > Ailuridae > Ailurus > Ailurus styani. The sequence continues at coordinate 297,619 of LNAC01000405.1, forward strand.
CAAATTAAAACCACAGCGAGATACCACCTTACACCAGTCAGAATGGCTAAAATCAACAAGTCAGGAAATGACAGATGTTGGCGAGGTTGCGGAGAAAGGGGAACCCTCCTACACTGTTGGTGGGAATGCAAACTGGTGCAGCCACTCTGGAAAACAGTATGGAGATTCCTCAAAAAGTTGAAAATGGAGCTACCCTACGACCCAGCAATCGCACTACTGGGTATTTATCCTAAAGACAGAAAGGTAGTGATCCTCAAGGGCACGTGCACCCAAATGTTTATAGCACCAGTGTCCACAATAGCCAAACTATGGAAAGAACCTAGATGTCCATCAACAGATGAATGGATAAAGAAGATGTGGTATATATATACAATGGAATATTATGCAGCTATCAAAAGAAACGAAATCTTGCCATTCGCAACGACATGGATGGAACTGGAGGGTATTATGCTGAGCGAAATAAGTCAATCAGAGAAAGACAATTATCATATGATCTCTCTGATATGAGGAACTTGAGGG
>LNAC01000405.1:298219-460175 GCA_002007465.1 Ailurus styani
GGGGTCGTGGGGGGTAGGGAGGGAAAAATAATGAAACAAGATGGGATGGGGAAGGAGACAAACCATAAGAGACTCCTAATCTCACAAAACAAACTGAGGGTTACTGGGGGGTGGGAGGGTAGGGATAGGGTGGATGGGTTATGGACATTGGGGAGGGTTTGTGCTTTGGTGAATGCTGTGAAAGATGTAATCCTGATGATTCACAGACCTGTACCCCTTGGGCAAAGAATAAAAATAAAATTAAAAATAAAAAAATAAAAAATAAAAGTGTAACTAATTGAAAAAAAATATATAATCTCAAATATCACCTTCCTCGTCCTTCCAGAATCTCTGGGATACTTTACCAGTCTGCTGGTTCATAGAGAGATACCATGTTTTGAGGCCTGTCCCAGAAGTGTTTCTTTACATACCTGTGCCTTTGTCGGCTTTATTTGTAGATGAGGTATGTTTATGATAATGTGAGTTGAGCAAGGTCTTTCGCTTTTTTAAATTAAAAGAAAATTTAACTTGAAGTTCTTAGAGCCACGGGCTGCTTCTTCATGATTGTATTGACAAGTATAATATGACATGACATCATAGTCTTTGTCTATATAGTTGACTTTGAGAGTTGTTCATGAAAGTTGGAGTGCCCTTGAATGGGGCATAGTGATTCCTTCTTCCCTTCTCAGCATAATCGACTGCAGTTAGCATACGGTACAACCCAGTTTAAGAGAAATGCTTAATATAAGCCTTACTTCTGTTGAAAACCAGGCTAAGGCCATCCTCCTTACATTTCCTCATTAGTTGGTTGTTAGCATAATGTTAACTATTTTAAGGTCCCAGATCTCTCTTTATCTGGATCAAAAGAACATTCTTAGGGAGGAATCCTGCAGTGTTCATTTAATCCATCTGTGACCTCTTATGAGCCGGATGGAGCAGTTAGTTATATGCCTGGATCATTGGGGAACTGTACAAACCAGATTTCTGCTCCACAGCTTCCAAAGCAGTGGGGGCAGGCTGGGAGGGAAGAGCTGTGCCACGGCTGAGGGAGCAGAACATAAGTGGACTAACCAGAGACTGCTTGCTTACAGGGAGAATGCTGGGGAACCAGACTCCTGGAGCAGTTTATCCTATGAAATCCCGTATGGAGACTGTTCTGTGAGGCATCATCGAGAATTGGATGTCTATACATTAACCTCTGAGTCTGAATCACATCATGAAGCCCCATTTCCTGGAGACAGTTGCACTGGACATATTTTTAAACTTATGAACATCCAACAGCAGCTAATGGTAAGGAAGAAAATGTCCGTTTTCAGGCTCTTGTGTCCTCACTCTTTCCCCCACTGAACTTTCCTGTAATTAGAACACAGAAATGCTTTCCTCAAAGGTTGTGAAACCTAAAGCAGTTTTAGCAGTGTTAGATATTACTGCTTACAGGTACAGAACAGCAACAGGGGACTGGGAATTTTTCTTTTCTTTTTTTTTCTTTTTTTGGCCAGGTTTTCGAAATAATGAAAGATAACACATACACACTGCAGATACAGAAATATGCAACAGCTAGAACTCAGTTTTCCTGTCATAAGAGGTAATTTTTAAATTTGTCAGTTTAGCTTTATAAAGCTTAAATGAGCAAAACAGTTCCTGAGATTGTTGCTGAAGAACGAGGACCACATTTACTTAAAAATAAAGCCTTTTCACAACTGTTTCAATGAGTGATGATAATGTTACTATATTTAAATTGATAGTTGTATGGTAAAAAGATCACTAAAAAAATAAAGATTTTATAATCCACTCAACCCTTCAAGATAAAGTTGTTGCCAGACATAAAAACATTACAGACTCCCTAGTAGCATTTGTTATGGATAATATAAACGTCATATGGGTACATGTCTCTTGGCCATAACATCTGAAAGGCTAAGTTTAGATAATTTTTCCACCCAGTTTATTTCAGAGCTGATTTGATTTGGAAAAAGCTTGACAATAATTTCATTTAAGGTCCTCTTGGGTCAGCTCGATACCAGAGGCATCTTTGGGAGCAGGTCTTATTTTTGAGGCCAGCAGGCCAAGACACTTCACAGTAGGGATGCGTGACGTGCCTGCCTTTCCCTTTCCCAGTCGTGTTCACGCTGGGACAGGTATCATTTTCTTTTCCTCTGAACGGCTTGCCAAGAAGCTCGATTTTCCCTTGGACCTCTTCTTCCTAGGTGAATGATAGTCCAGCTTGCAGGTGCCAGAGTTCCTGCACAATATGGGAATATTTGACAGGAAACTATGAGAAGCTAAAACTCTGACAGGATGCGTGTGTTAGGAGCTTCTACAACAACACTTGTTTCCCTGAATCTCTGTTCTGTAATGTGCACCCTTTATTAAATGGAATGACCTGCTGTCATGATCTTTAGGAGACGGTTACAGTCTCAGAGGAATGGGTGCAAGCTAAATTTGAACACACTACGGAGCATAGTACAGAAGCTTTTAGTGAAAGTCCATTTTTCTTGTACTTTCCTAGCAGAAAGACTTTAGTTGAGCACAACACATTGTATACTTGTATGTGTAAACTTTTACGATAGAGCCGGTGGGTAGACAGGACTAGTCTGATGTTGGAGAACTATGAGTATTCTTAGGGAGTAAGCGAACAAGAACAGTGCATGGTAGATATGCCTGAGATTATCGCAGTAGGTCAGAGAATGGGGAAGAACAAACAGATGTTTTAAAAATCATTTGTATTTGTTGAACGAATTGTAGCAGTGTGAGAATTTCTGAAATCTTGATAGAAAGGCAAACCCACTGTAAAGATGAACTGTATTTTGTTTTTTTTCCATTTTTCTTAGCCTTGTCTACATGTACATGTGAATTTTGCATACTTATGACCTTAGATTAACCATAGGTTTTTTTTGTTTTTTTCAGCATTGTATCATAAATCTGTATTTCAGCCTTTACCATGGTCTTTATAGTTAACAGCATGGTCTTGCCCTCAGGTTGACCAACCATGATTTTTTACAACCACTCCCACCCATATCGTTGGTAATACCTGTTTTTTAAAATACTGTAAAGTTGCAAAAAGCAGTTTTGACATGACCTATAGTATTTTCAAGCCACAGTACTAAGAATAATCAGGAATTGGATCCTAGTAGTTTGATATGTTCTAATTTCATACTCAGTACTAGACAACAGAGGAACTGCTTTTATCAAAAACAAAAGAATATCTGCCATGCCACTGTTCTTGAAATTATGAACCTGTAATGAAAGGTGGTAACCTAGATTGAATGGAGCCTGTCTGGGGAGTTAAAGAAAAGTGTGTAACTTCTCAGTAAGAATTTCAGGGTCAGGAGCTTCAGCCTGCACCTTGCAAATGACGAGACTTTACCACACTGGTTAGGACTTCCTTTTACTCATACACAAGAGGTGGAATGGAAGCACCTCTATTCCTCTCAAGACCCTATAAAAATATCTTTCTCAGCTGAAGATAGTTTGTTCTTGTAAATAAGGTTTTTGAGGGTCACCTTTCTAAAATAGGTTCATAATTTAGGAAATAGCCATGTTGTATATTCTTGACCATTTTATCATTCCAGTGGGTATGTAGCCACAAGAGAGGAAAGTGTTATCAGGAATAAGCGAAAATATATTTGTATTTCTTGATCAGCTTTTCACGTGATCTTAGGAGGGCGGGAACGGCAGGCAGCGAGTTCTCTCCAGCAGGAGTTTTGCTCCTAGATTTCGGGGACATCTTTTTTCCACGGGCAGCTTTTATAACTACCTTTGATTTCCTCCTAGAAAACAAACCTTAAGCAGATGGACAGTCCTGTGCCCTTGATGGTGACAGCACAAGACCCTTCACGTCTGCCCAGTGCCCGAGACCCAGATGGCCAGTTTCTTTGCTGCACATCGGATCCTGGGGGCAGCCAGCAGCGCACGTCTCTGCCCGAAGACCCTGAGCCCCATCCGTGTGGCCACGGGAGCACCGTGGGGGAGATCAAAAGTTCCTCCGATTTGTCAAGTGTGGCTGAGGAAGGGAATACAGACTGTTCCTGTAAGAAGGAAACTAAACATGTGGGGAGAGCAGGGGAAGAGGCGGAGCCATCACTCACGGTGGACTGTGGAGCCGTGTCTGATCCCAGCAGCAGCCTTCGGAGCCTGCCTGCTTGTGGAGGAGAGGACACAGGAGACTTTCCATCCACTGAAATCAGAAATGGGGAGACTGGAACAAAATCTTCTGCACTAGCCACAGACCAGGAGTCTCCAAGCACTGGAGACCGTGTGGCACGGGGAGATGTGGGCATGCACCCCGGCCTCGCTCCCACTCCGCATTTCTCTGGAGGTGAGCTGGCAGTCAGCGTCCCAGTGACGGCAGGGGAGACAGAATGTGGTCTCCCGAATACCGATGCCGCCATCTGGAAGGACGGGCCTGAAGTAAGGGAAGGTACAAAGGAAACGTTTGAGAAGTCTCCTATCAGCACAGCTGGAGCCTCTGACGTGAAAGTCACGAGGCAGCCTGCAGATAAAGCCGCTGTTCCAAACTGTGTCTCTGCCCCCAGCTCTCTGGGCAGTAACAAACCTACTGAGTCTTTACTTGCTTCTGGGAAGGGAGAAGCCTCCCCTGTGAAAACTGCAGAAACAGAAGCTTCAAGAGGTTGTGAAGGGAGTGCTGGGGCTCCAGTGGGTCAGAGCTCCCCGGTAGTTCCAGCTGCTGCAGAAGACACGACTTCAGATGGGCTCCATCCTTCTGCTCCTGTGGCCGGCACAAGTGAGGCAGCGTCGCCCTCCGATTTGACCTTTCCTGGGCCACAAAAAGACGCACCAAACCAGAAATCAGAAACTGATTCGTCTCACGTGCACAGCCAAAACAGCCGCTCGCCGCTCTGTTCTGTACCTGGAGAGGACACTGTGTGTGCTGTCACTGCCTGTGGGCAGAGCACAGGGACTGCTGGTGGCGTGCTGGCTGCGGAGCACTGTGACAGCATAGGTACCCGGCCCGAGAGCACTGGCCTGGCACTACCTCCCACACAGCATCCAGCCCCGGCCTTCTGCTCGGAAGGTCCACAGACCCACACAGCCACCCCTGGCCCTCTAAGAGGCACCCACGAACAGGCGGAATTTGGTCCTCTTGAAGTTTCAGATAAAAAAGGCCAGGGAAAAGATTTGAACCTAGAAACAGCTTTAACAAATATGCTTGAGGTGCAGCCACAGGCAGTTGTCCCCAAAGCCAAGAAAGAACTGGTGCCAGACCAGGCAGTGACATCAGACAAGATTTCTCTGGCAAGCAGGCGAGGCAGTGAATCAGTAACCAAAGATGACGCACTTTCTCTTGTCCCTTCCCAGAAAGAAAAGGGAACAGCAACTTCTGAACTTCATAGGGCTGCAGATAGTGGAGATGGCCCTGGGGGAGATTCTAGCGACCCTGATAAGCAGCCGTCAGGAGACGGTGCCCTAGGCCTATCTGCTCCCTCCACGGCTCTCCATCATCAGCCCAGAATGGGGAATACCAGTCCCATGGGACTTGGTGGGGAACATGGGGGTCCCTGCCTCTCAGCAGCCCCCGAAGTTCTGGATATCGAGGGGGGCGCTGACGTTTCTCTGCTGCGTGCGGGTAAGGCCCCTGTGGCCTCCAATGCCATTCTGACTGAGGAAGGAAAAAATCTGGTGGTTTCAGAAAGCTCTGAACCTCAGAGACAAGATGGCAAGGATAAAGCAGTGACTTGTGCCTCTGTTAAGGAAGACACTTGTTCCTTAGGAATGTTTCAGGAAGAGCAGAGAACAGTACCTCCCGGACAGGAGGCACTGGGGTTCTGCAGAGAGCCAAGCTCGGCTGCCTGTGCTGAGGACAGAGCACTTGAGCACGGCAGTCCCCTGGGCACACCCTCAGCCTGCCTGAACGCAGAAACGGAGCAGAACAAGGAAGCGGCCCCACCAGTCTCGCTGCTGACTGAAGGTGGGGCCACACACAGCCTGCTGCCACGGGGAGCAAGTCTGGCTGCAGACCCACGCCAGGAAGCCTTGGGTGCAGAGCAGAGCAGCTCAGCCGCGTTGCCAGGTCTGTTACCAGATGGGGCTGGGGCTCTTACCTGCAATCAGTCTATTGCTGTGGACGTCGGGGTGCGAAACCCTGAATCCCAGGGTAGAAGCAGTGCTGGCGAGGTGAGCAGAAATGTGGGGTTGGATGTTGCCGTGGTTGATGCCACACAAGATACTGTCGAGGCCAGAAGAGAGGTTGTGTCACACATTGCCCAAGACCTCCCGATTTCAGAAGTCTTGAGCCAGGAGAGGACTCTGATCCTGGGTTTGCCGAGAGCTTCAGCAGACAAAGGTGTGACTGACCTACAGGGTGCCGCAGCTCCCGAGATGGTACCTGTCGGCTGGAAGGAAGCAGACCATGGCGGTGGCGTGGCCGACTCCAGGGAGGCACAGGTGGACACTGCCGCACATCACGTCCTCCAGCAGCCACCTGCCAGAGAGCTCCCCAACGAGACCGGACTCTCAAGCAGTGGTGAGCAGGCCCCAGGCAGGGCGGAGGGCACTCCCCCTCCACCCCGTGCTGTGCCTCTGCCCGAGGGAGCAGACTCCATCGAGGAGGCTGCAAGTCGCATAGTGGAGGCCGTCCTGGACCAAGTCAGGTCCTCAGGAGCACAGATCACTGGGCAGGGAATTGGTTACATGTCACCGTCTAGTCCTTCAGCGTCAGGCCCAGTGACTGAGCAGCCAGAGAGTGCTTCTGGAGGGAAAAGGAGCTCTTTTCTGCCTGGGCGCACCCCACCCGTGGGCAGTATCTGTGAAGAAGCCCCTGGGAACCTTGCAGGGGGTTTGGCTGAAAGGGAGGAGCCGGAGAAGATGGTTGTGCCCGCTGAAGGACCCGAGCCAGCAATAGGTAAGCAAAGCAGAATATAGAAGTAACAGTGTGAGGGAAAAACTCTTTTAAGATCCTTGGAGTTATGCTGGTATAAAAAAGAGGCCTCTGTGGTTTAGAAGCGTCTTTTCATTCATTGGGTAAGTTGCCAAGTTAATAGTCACCACCGTCAGGAGAGGGATGTCTTCTCAGGGTTGGACAGATTTTGCTTCCTGTATTGTAGACTCTGGGCTTGATTGATTAAGCCTGTAAACACTATGTCTGCCACACCAGAGCAGTTGGAGTTTTGCTACCTGAGAAAAGTGTCTTGATCGCAGATGCTTTACAATTATAAAGGAATTTAGCAGTTGTTTTTATTCACATGGCTTAGTCATTTTTTCTAGAACTGGGAAAAGCAGTGCTGAAAAAGTATGTTTTGCTTATAAGCCTGGAACAGTTTTCTTTCCCGGTCATCCTAGTCTGTGTTCTGAGCAAATTTAGAGTCAGGGTGGTTTCATGAAACAGCTCTAAGTGTCGTTCTACGCGAATGACCCTACATCCAAAATGGTGGTATTAGGTCATTGGGGAGGGCGGGGGCTGGGACCAGGGAGGGGAACCTAGAGAACGCCCTCCTTTTCCTGCCTGTGGAGCTGACTTCCAGTTCCATTGCCTGTTGCTTTTGGGCAGCAGTCTGGGAATTCAGGACCGTGTGCAGTGCAGAGGATGGGATGCAGGATGTCCGCCCAAGTCTGCTGAGCTGCTGTCATAGGGCACACGTTGTGTCTGCTTATCTTGGTGAAGCAGCTGCACCGAGCAGATTGCTCACACAGCAGCCTGTTCCATCTGTGGGTAACCATGTCCAGAAAGAGCAAAGAGAAACCGCTGTGGCTTGGGGGAAATAAAGTGTGAATAAGACTTCTTCTCGGGGTTTGAGGCTAACGCCGAAGCTGGAGTCCAAGGGGGTATTGAGTCCTGTTCGATTCGTACTTGGATGCCACCGCCTGTTACCAGGTGTAGACAGACGACCAGTCTCCATGCTCACCCCCAGGCTGTGTAGGTAAGAAGTAGCCTGAATTGTTTTTATTGTTCGTTTGTTTTTGCTGCTCTTCCAGTGTTTGAAAATCTCCTTAAGTGTAGTATGTGTTTAAAGTGTGGGGGTGGGGCATGCAGAGAAACGACAAACAGAACCAGAAAAGAAGTTGCTTAGGAGAAAGAGCAACTTAAACACAGTGGTCCTCCCCCCCACCCTGCCCCCGATAAAGGGTTTTTAACCATTCATGATCTTTTTTTCCAGTTGAGGAATTTAAGAAGTGGTAGGTATTATAGTATTTTTGGTGACTTGACGTTTTTAGTTTTATTCGTGTTTTGGATCATTAGTACTAGAAATTTGTTGGCTGCTATCTCAGGATTTAAATGAAAAGGTCTCTAACTTTTAAAAGAAGATACAACAACAAGTCTATTTTGGGGGCCCTGGCAGGTTGACATTTCAGAAGAATGGGAGTGGCTGTAAGCTGACCCTGGCTGTGTTCATCTCAGTGCTGTATCTTTGGCCACATGGGCTGGAATTCTTTGTCCTTCTGGCTCACTAGTCCCAACTTAACCCAAGCAAGTGCAAATTATGTGAAGTTTGGGTCTCTAATACCCGGAGAGAAAAGGTAGAAACCGGGGAGAATTTCAGACTTTGATTTTTAGTAGTATATAGATAGGGTATAGATGCTAAGAAATGATTTTTAAGATTTTAAGGTTTTAGGAAGGAAAATGAGTTGTATGTAGTTTCCACAGTATCTCTGGGTATAGGGTTGTTGGTGTGTGTGGGCGAATTACTGGTTCTGCTACCAAGAGGAGTCATATGTGTTCAGTGCTCGTGGTCTTATGTTACAGAGAGAAGTAGCCAGTGACCGAGAAGTAGGTGCTTTCTTCAGAAAAAAAAAAAAAAAAAAAACCAGAATTAGGGAAAGTCCCGGGTCACATTGCCCTAGAGAAAAAGCACCTGAGTGTGATCTCAGCCAAAGGGTAATTTCTGGGAGTTAACCATACTGTGTTATGAGTGAAGAGACATCGGTGTAACTGCTGACTTGGAAGGAGCCACATGGCTCTGGCTTCTGTTTGTAGATGCAACCAAACAGAAATTAACTTGAGAAAACACAAAACTGCCCGTCATAAGGAAGGGATGTGGCCCTTCACTCATCCTGAGAGTCCATCACTGTCGTTTGGGAAGTTAGTCATCTGTGACTGAGCCAGGCCAGGCCCGCAGAGTGGCCAGTGCCCCTCGTGTCTCAGTAATCGCTGTTCACGGTCATGATTGGTTGCTGCTTGCCAAGATACATATTTTCACTTGCTCGGTATAGGATAATAAGGTTGTGCCAAAAATCACATCCCTGAATAAAATAGAAGTCATCAACAACAACAGAAATTACTCTTATTTAGAAATGTTTTGATCAGTGAGTACTTCTAAGGTGCTTGCACAGATTTTTTTTAAACTTTATTTACATTTTATGAAATGTAACATAGATTTTTGTTCTTTGGACAAGGAAACTTGTTTAAATTGCTAGTAAGATTGTATAATTATAAATAAGGGAATTTATAAATGCTTATCTGTAGGACTGTAACTTTCCTAAAGCTGAAGTAGACCTTTGGACATGCCACAGTGTGCTGTAGAATAAACTCTGTTCTTTGGTGAAAGAAACTTCTCCGCCCTTTGGTGTATGGAACATTTTTTTTCTGCCAGAGTAGTGGCATGACAAGATTAAAACCAGCCGCAGAAAAAGTTCCACATGAAATTGAGATGATAGTTCTAATTTTATTTGTATTATCAAGGTGGATTTTAAACATTCAGTCATCAGCCCCCTTAAAAAAAAAAGTCAAAGTCTAAATTTGCCCCAGACATCAAGTTAGCACTTCCTTCCTCTATTTGCTTGACCATATGGTGGTCAGGTAACAAAAAGCACTCCTGTTTGGTCTAGTGAGTATAATTCTAAAGAAAACTTATGAAAACATTTTCTTAAGAAAAGAAATTCCTTGGGGTGCCTGGCTGGCTCAGTTGGTGGAGTGTATGACTTTTGATCTCGTGGTTGTAAGTTCGAGCCCCATGTTGAGTGTAGGGATTACTTAAAAATAAAAATCATTAAAAGAAAACTCTTTGTGATTATGTTTTGGTTGGGGAAGAAATAAAAATTAAAATATAAAAAATATATTATTTACTAGAATATTTCAGTCTTGTCCGTTGCAGTGTTGGTTAGTTGAGAGTGTGCAGTATGTTTTTAAAGAAAATCAGACTCTTCTGAAGGTTTTATCTCATTCTCAACAGATCTTTCCTCTTTGTCCTGTGCAAATATAAACACCTCTGGCTTCTTTGATGATGATCGAGATGGACTACCTAGCTTTAGCTATTAATCTGTTTCCTTAACACCTTGGATTTACTCTTCCATATGCAGTCAGCACCACACTCATGGATTTGTCAGGAAAAGTCAGTAGTGAAAATGGAAGTTCAGTAGACATTGAATTGCACCTCTGCTTAGCTACAAACCCATACAGAGGCTAGGGGAAAACTATGTGGACCTTGTGATAAAGGAACAGCTCAGCGCGGGCCCAAAATGACTGACACCAGCTCTGAATGAATACTTTCCCATTTAACACAAAAGCAAACAAAACACGTGAAGCCTGGATGTGTTGTGTAAATACTAAAACACAGGAACTGATTTTTCAGACGCACTTTATAACCCCCTTGTTCTCTTCAGAAATGCCAGACTTGAAAGCTGCGGATGAAGTGGATTTTCTGAGTAACACCAGGGCAAGCTCGGCTTCTGCAGAGGTGGCCATAGGAGACGCAGCCACCACACCTGACATGAAGCAAGGCCTGGCGACCCAGGTGGTAAGTGGCAGTTAAGTCTGTAGGAGCACAAAATGTATTTAGCCTGGTCTGATGTGTCTGATCTATGGCCTTGGTTTTGTTTTGTTTTGTTCGTTGGTTTGTTTGGGGAATTTTTTTTTTAACAAGAGTGTCCCCCCCCCCCCCCCCCCGTGTAGCTGTGGCTGTGTTGCTGTGTTCAGCTTTCAGACACAGCATGCACCACCCAGCATAGTTTTGGAATGCACCCTTCTGCAGGGGTCCCTTGGAGATTGTAATGAAAAAGATTTTCTCTATGAGCACAAGACCTGAGTTTGTCATCATGTTTAACGTGTCACAAAAAGGGATCTAGTAACTCTTCTTAAACCTGACTATTCTTTCTTTATATAGAAACTGATAGGAAAAGTGAGATTTTAGCTTAGAGTTCATGACTAGCTGTCTAAAATGTGTAGCATGTCATTTTTAGTGACAAAAAAAAGTTTCGCTAGTTTTTTTTAGAACTTTATTGAGTTATAATTCACACACCGTAAAATCCACCCGTATAAGTGCATGGTTTAGTTCTTTTCAATAGATTTCAGAGCAGTGGTCACCACTGTCTGATTTCAGAACAGTGTCATCACCCCAGAAAGGAACCTCATATGCATGAGCGGCCCATCCCTCCCCACTCTCCGGCTCCTGGGTGTCCATCATCTCCCTCCTGTCTCTAGCATCTGCCTATTCTGGAACATCACATGGGATTATGTATAACTACGTGGTCTTTCACAAGTGGTTTCTCTGACTTAGCTTACTCTTTTAAGGTTGAACCATGTTGTAATGTTGATTAATTTTTTTTTCATTCCTAAGTAATACTGCATTGTGTGGACGGGGCACATTTGATCTCCTTTTCTACTTTTGGGCTGTTGTGAGTAATACTGCTAGGAACCTTTGTGTACAAGTTTGTGTGGATATAGGTTTTTGTATACCCAGTAGAGGATTTGCTGGGTCACTGATAATTCTATATTTAATATTAAGTAAGTTTTCAAAAATGTTTTTTCTTCAGGTTCTTGAGATTCTTTTTGTTTAAAGCTATTAACTTAAAACAAGGGAACGAACTTGTTGAAAGAAGCAGTGCTCTAAACTTTAGAGTCCTTACAGGCTAATAATAAACAAATAAATAAATAAATAAATAAATAAATAAATAAATAATAAATAAACCAACCAACCTTTGGAAGCTGAAAATCAAGTTATAAGATTAAATCATATTTCCCCTCAGAAAAACAGTCTTCTTTGTCTAGACTTGACAGGGCCCTGTTTTTGCTCTTCAGAGGGCTACATGGTACTTTTCCTTAAAGTTACCCCAGTAGGTAAACAGAACCGTACCCTCCCAAACTATTTCAAGTGTATGAACTGTGATAAACAAGCTTCATTTTATTGGAGTCCAGTGGTAGGGAGGTGCGGACTGTTGTAACCCGCTCCTCATTACAGATAATGTTCATGACTAATGCCTGGGCGGCTACTTGTATAGCAGGCAGCATTCAGACAAATGTTGCTCTTGTCCCTGGGGAAAGAAAAGAGAACACACCCTGCATGGGTACATGTGTGTCTTTGTTTCCAGAAGCCCCTAAAAAAGGGAAGGAACAAACTCACATCCTTGAATTCAAATGCCTGTTTCTTAGTCTTGCACTGAAGACAGCCTGCTGCTTGGCCATAGACACTTTGCTTTCCCATGAGGATTACCTCTATGCTAATTTTATCTTGTCTATTATAAAGAAGAAAACAACACATTACCTTTTTTTTTTTTTTTTTAAGTTCCTCCTTTCGTCATTCTCTTTCCTCCTCTTATTTTTCCTCTGGTTTTAGAGGAGTTGGGAGAGAGAATGCTCCTCTGGTTTGTCAGCATGTCTCATGTCCCAGGTGAAAGAATTAGACCCTCAGAGAGTGCCATGACTGGCCCAAGGTCAGACCCAGCCAGAATGGGAGCAAGGTCACTGACACAGCAGGGTGCGTCCTTGCTGACTGGCCCAGGCTCTGCGAGCAGGCCTTCTGAGGAACGTCCCTGCGTGTCTGTGACCTGTCTGTTGCTGGGAAATACCGGTGCCTTGGGCGTTGTCTCTGCCTCTACTTCGCTTGTTGGAGAAAACCTGCGTTCATGTGTTTTCAGGTCTGGGAGGTAGAGATGTTTGTGCTCGCACTGTTGTTGGGCTGATGGGACATGTGAACACTTACCTCTCCTCCCTGTTGCTCTGCAGCACTTGCCTCGTTTGCCGTGAATTGAAAGGATAAAGCATGAGCACACACTCTGATGTTCTCCGTGTCTCAGTTTTTCTTTTCTTTCTTTCCCATTGAACTCCTCATATACCGTATTCACTGTGTAGGTTTTCAAGAAGTCCACAGACTTTTGGTGAAGGACAGAGAATAAGTATGTTAAGGCTCTATGGGACAGGCTGTGTCACAGGTAGTCAGCTGGGCTGTTTTATGTGAAAGTAGCCACAGGCTACACATAAACATGAGTGTGACGGGGCTGCAGTAAAACTCAATCGATAGACCCTAAATTTCGAACTTCACATAACGTGTGGGTCCTGAAATACGCCTTTTTGAACAATTTTTTTGTCACTCATTTAATTTTTTTTTAAAGATTTTATTTATTTGACAGAGAGATTAGATCACAAGTAGGCAGAGAGGCAGGCAGAGAGAGAGGAGGAAGCAGGCTCCCCGCCGAGCAGAGAGCCTGATACGGGCCTTGATCCTAGAACCCTGAGATCATGATCTGAGCCGAAGGCAGAGGCTTTAACCCACTGAGCCACCCAGGCGCCCTGTCGCTCATTTAAAAATGTAAAACCTACTCTTGGGATTTTTCATGGGCTACACAAAACCAGGCAGTGGGCCCCTGGCCTAGAGAATGCTTGTGCGCCAGCGGATGAAAAGGAGAGCAAGTACACTTGTTCTCTTTTCCACATTGTTCTGTTTTGTGGTGGACAGGCTCAGTGTTAGACTGCATGTGGGAAGGCAGAGAGTTCACTTCTGGGTCTCTCTTAAATCGGCTTTTTGACTTAGTCTCTCCAGAGCATGGGTTCCTTACCTCTGTTTATCTTCTTGCCTTAACCCCCTTAGCCCCCTTAACTGTGTGTTTGCAATCTGAAAAGGGTTAGTTTTTACCCTGAAAGAGTGAGCTTGAGATTGTAGTGGAGGGTGGAGTGGCATTAGTTTAATATTATTTAATCCTATCTTTCTGACACATGCCCTGGCTGTGTGTTGACCTTGGGAACAGGCCAGTCATTGCTTCATTGAATTATTGTTTCACTGATTCATCCTCTTCCAGTTTTAAAACAGAAAGAAGTTGTAGATATTGTTACTGTCTTGAAAACCTGGAACAGTGGTACATTTATGGCAGTTTTCTAGTAAATGTAAACGAAGAGGTGTGCCTGGGTGGCTCAGTGGGTTAAGCCTCTGCCTTCGGCTCAGGTCACGATCTCAGGGTCCTGGGATCGAGACCTGCATCGGGCTCTGTGCTCAGCATGGAGCCTGCTTCCTCCTCTCTCTGTCTGCCTCTCAGCCTACTTGTGATCTCTCTCTCTCTATCAAATAAATAAAATCTTTAAAAAAAAATGTAAATGAAGAATCCATTCAGAGTTCTTAGAGGACTGTCTCTCTTCTGTCACCTTCTCTAAGCACCTAAATGTCAAAGTGCACACAGCCCTCTGCTGAGTGTGGCACTATCAAGTATTTAAGGAATTTTGCATTCCTTTACCTGCTTGACCATCATGCTCTACACAAACCCTTACTTGAGAAGTCAGTAATGCTTAAAATCATGATTCATAAAGGAATCAGTGTCAAGATGAATGCTTGCATATATTGTCTGAGAAAACAAGGGTATGTGTTAAATGCTGCAGGTTTCTCAGTAGACGTATATAGGTGGTCCAAAGACATACTTTGTCACTGGGTTGAAAATTGTTCACAGTTTAGGAGGCCAAGCCAGTCACTTACACATACCATGGCCTGTTCCCATTAGTCATTTTATCAACATCTTATGGTTGTGGTTTGTTACTAAGTATTGCCAGCATTTTAATACTAGTCACAATTTAATATTCAACATCATCCCCTCTTACGTTACGGGTTTCAAGTTTCTCAGATTACCTTTTGTTGCCTTCTTTTTTTCCCCTCAGTGAGTTAATATATATCAAGCACTTAGAACGGGGCCTGGCACTGTTATTATTAATTAGTTTCACAACTTCAGACTCCAGTCTCTGTTTACTTAAGTAACCAGTGGCATGTGGCTGTTCCTAAATCGAGACGCAGTTTCTGTTTCTCTATTACTGTTACAAAAGCTTCAGGAACAGCATCAGACGTTAATTTGAGTTGGGAGACGTGGAGCTTGTCGTACCTCTGGGACCTTTAGAATTTGAATGGACCTTAAAGTCTCTGCAGTCTCAACATTTTTACCATATAGGAGAAGATGGTTTCAGGATGGTTAAGTGACTTGACTTATTTCACAACTAATTAACTCTTTAAGCTAGATTAGGACTTGACTTCTATTTTAATAATGTTTCTCCTATACTGTGGTTTCCAGAAAAGTCAAACTGGGAGGTTCTACTTTTCAGAAATCCAGTTCACCTGGATGGGCTTTTGCATTCTACCTCAGAATGACGCTTATACATACTAAGACTCTAAGACCATTACATTATACTACTGTGTTTTCAGTGATGCTTGGAAAAATTCCTCTGGCCGTTTTAGGATGTAAGTGATTCACTTTAAAATAAATCTCATGTTCTTAACACAGTCTGTTAGCTGCAGCTAAATATCACCAAGATACTGTTTGTCCAAACAGTTGGCTTTTGGTACAGAAATTACTAAGATTTTTCCAGACCTGCCTTTTATTTCCTAAAGAATGAAGCGACTAGGTATAGAGAGGACATTGGATACTTAAGTGCAGAATAGAAAGCCTTCTGGGATCATTCTTTTTGAGAATATGCTCCATGGTGATCAGGAGAGAATTCTGACTACTGCTCCCTTGCCCAGGGCTGCAGACCAGCATATTCCATGTCTTTTAGGATACTTTACCCTTCAGTACGTGGCCGGGTTCATTAGGAGGGAACTTGCTTCCCTGGGGTGTCTGTTCATTGCAGTTTCTCTGTAATAATTACTTTTCCAAATGCTCATCACATAAGCTTATTAGCCATTTGGAACAGTTAATTCAGCAGGCCCGTATATCTTGTCAGGATGCCTGTGGTCCTAGCCGCCAAACACTCCAGCACAAATATGCTCAAGCACAACTATAAAATCCCATATGTTGAGTATTAGGTTACTGGGAAAGTCTACTCTTCATTTAACACACAGTCCCCAGTCAAGAAAGCAATGTAAACCCAAACCGTTCTCCCTTTTTTAATAATTACATAACAAAACATCATATTAACTGAATTTTCATTCTTAATTATTTTTACAACAATATTAATATTTGTTTCTTCAGGGTTGTGGAAAGGGTGGTTAAACTATTTCCTGTTAAAATCTTCTTGAATTCTCTCTGTATTTCTGTTACTTTTAATGGAACACGGTGTTTTCTTTCTCTTGTCTCAAGGGGGCGAGCTTGCATTTCCTTCTCTAGTCCGAGAGTCTGGCTAAAAACTTTTGCTTTGTGTGGCTGGTCACAGGCTTCTTGCTCAACTGCCATAGGAAAACATGGCGCTCTCAGGCTTTATGGCAACTAACTGGGCAAGACTTGACACTGATAATTCAAAATGGCGTCCATACCCTTCCCTCTTATTTAAGTTTTCAGTTTCAAGAAAGGTCCTTTTAATGATGTCTCTGCTGTCATATTTACATATATAGTTTTGTGGCGTGTCACCTAGGGAAAGGCAAATTGGCCTCTTTATGAGACGCCAATAAGTCTTCTCTGCATGTATTTGGTATTTAAGAGAGCCAGGCCTCCCTAATTATCCCTTATGGGTCTGGCGCTAGAGCTCACTTCAACCACAGGAAAACTTACTCCTCAGCTTTTTCATACAGAATTTTTTTGGAGATATTCTTTTTCTGAGTCTTCTCTGAAATGGGGTATTTCCAGGAAATTCTGCAAATATTCTAGCCTAGGTAGTTGCCAAAAAAGAAGTGCCTCGAAGAACCACAGGTTCAGGCTGTAAAGTCAGAAGTTAAAAAAGTATAACCTTAGTGTAAAAGTATCTGCAGGATAGTATATGTAAAGGTGTAATTTCTTGGTCTGACTCAAGGTTTTTAAGTGACCTTGAGCAGGTTATTTAATTTCTCTGGCCTGTTTTCGCCTTTGTTACGATGGTTAGGGACTCTCTGAAGTTTCTTCCAGCTCTTAATTTTGGACCAGTTGGTCGAATGTTGAGGGGTGTATCTTCTGTGTTGGGCCAGAAGGACAATCATGAAGGACTTTTTTAAATTGAAGTATAGTTGACACACAGTGTTATTTTGGTTTCAGGTGTACAACACAGTGATTTGACAACTCTGTGTATCAGATTATGTGAGGGACTTTTTAAAATCACACTATTTAATGGCCAGATTCCTAACTAATCACTTCCTCCCTGAACAGTTCCCAGGAGGTTTTGCTCTGAGTCTTAAATTGTATTAAATAATCTACTTTTTTCCCCCTCACAGGGAATGACTTGATCATAGGTCATAGATATATTTTGAAAGGGGGGTGTGTGCCTTTTTTTTTTTTAAATCTTCTGTTGGGACAAAAGAACCAAATCTGATTCTTATCACTCTATCAGCCCATTTCTTATACTCCTCATTTCACTTTTGCTCATTCTTATCTTAACAGTCAAGGATAGTAGCCAAGCATAATGGAAAATTTATGGAGCCAAATAAACCAAAGTTTAATCCCAGTTCTGCCACTGGATCTGCTGCCTTGATCCATTTGTTTAGAGGCTCAGTTCCCTCATCTGTAAATTTGGGATAATGATGTCCTCTTCAAGAATTATTTGTATTAACTAGAGTTAGTGGAGTGGTTAGCATGTAATAGGCATTTTAAAGCGGTAGGTATGATTCTAGCCCCATTTTAACCTAAGAATTATCAGACTCACGCTTAAGACTATGGATGGATGATTTTAGGTAGGTGATGGTTAAGATGGTCTTGGAAGAAATTACCAATTCTGTCAGGCCATCGTGGTCAGTTATCATGCCACGTGTTGTTTATGTGAAGGGGGTGCACTAACTTATCCAGTACTTGTTTCAGCACGTGCTCACTGAACTCGTTGCTGGGCCTTAGGTCTGCTATAGTGAAGACAGGTCAGCGCGCATTGACAGACTCCTGTTCTGGTGGAAAGAGACCGTTATCAAACCAGTAAATAGGATACAGGGTAGTAAGTGTTAAAGTGGAGATAAACATAGAGTTGCTCACAAACATCTGTCTTTCAGTGAGATAGATGATACATTCTTCTCTTCAGGTTCCTGTGCACGCCCTGGAGGGAGGGAAGTTTCTAAAGAGTGGTGTGCTATTTTTACAAGGTTTACCTCACATGGCTTTCCAGGTTTCATTTTAAAAGCTGATTGTCTTTTGTGAGAGTGAAGATAGTGCATGCTCTCAGAAACACAGACTTGGCTGTACCCACTGTTTCTACCAGTAGACTTGGAAGGGCCACTACCAGGAGCTTTCTTAGAAAAATAGTGATCGGGGGCACCTGGGTGGCTCAGTGGGTTAAAGCCTCTGCTTTCGGCTCAGGTCATGATCTCAGCGTCCTGGGATCGAAGCCCGCATCGGGCTCTCTGCTCAGCAGGGAGCCTGCTTCCTCCTCTCCCTGTCTCTCTGCCTGCCTCTCTGCCTACTTGTAATCTCTCTCTCTGTGTCAAATAAATAAATAAAATCTTTAAAAAAAAAAAAAAAAAGAAAGAAAAATAGTGATCGGGGTACCTGGGTGGCTCGGTTTCATCTCAGCTCAGGTCTTGTTCTCAGGGTCGTGAGTTCACGCCCCACATTGGGCTTCATGCTGGGCATGGAGCCTACTTAAAGAAAGATTGCTTCCGATCCTACATTCTGTGTTCAGCTAACTGATATACACATGACTTTGCAGCTACTTGTTTTTGCTTCTTAAAAGAGGAAACTTCTGTCATAGAAAAACTAAGAGAAAAATATCATTTGATTTGTGAAGAAAGGCTCAAGTCCTTCTCAGGGATACACATGGCTGGGGAAGTCACAAATTTCTCATAGTAGGTTTTGATTCTGTATGTTAAGGAGATGCTTGGTGATGTCTTGACTCTGGTTGGCCATCATCAGAGTAATGTGCACCCTGTGTTTGGATTTGTTGACTTTATCCAGGAAAGTTTCCGGGGTACTGATTTCACAAAATTCTCATCTCTTCAAGCTGCTCAGTTTTGGGATCTAGCTTGTGGCTTTGATTTTGTTCATTTAGTAAGCATTAAATGAATGCTTCCCCCTTTCAAGGTATGGCATCAAGTAGCTAGAGGATTTTTTTAGAAGATAAATATTGTCCCTGCTTCTGATTGATTTAAAGAAAGAAAGCATACATGCACAGACGTAATCCCAATATATGAATGCAGTGTAGGAGACCTGCCATAGGAACCATTAACATGCTCACAGAGAAAAGGCTTTCTTTTTTCAGGTGGGCTCTGTCCATGCCCAGTGTAGAGTCTGCTCTGGGGCTTGAACTCACAACTTTGAGATCAAGACCTGAGCTGAGCTAAGAGTCAGATGCTTAACTGACTGAGCCACCCAGTGTCCCAAGAAATGACTTCTTGAGAAGTGCTTGTGTGAAATGTAGTAAGGTTTCCTTGGTAATAACCACGTTGTAACACATGTGGTATAAATATTCACTATAAAGATTAGGGATAGATTGAGGGAGCCTTTGATGTGCTTTCCAGCTTTAAATAGCCGATTCTGTTTGCTTTCATGGTGTACTTGGCCCCTCAAAGATCACAGAATTGTCTGACAATTGCCAGAAAGACCCCAATTTGCAAGGTAACTGTGACCTGGCAGTAATATAGTTTAAAAAGTCCTGTTAGGAAACTGAGAAAAGTAACATTTACCAAGTATGAAGAACAGAAGTGCTTGGTAGTATGTGGACCATATGGAAATTAAAGAGTGGTACCTTTGTGTAAATATTTCCATTCAACCAGCATCAATCCATGTTTCCCCTCCTTGCCCTCTTTCATTTTATGCAGTGATATAGGAGTTTTGCTTCCCTTCCGCAGACCCCCTCCCCAGAGCTGGGTCACTACTGTGGACCTAGAGGATTGATGTGATGTGGTCTTAAGTATTACCTCAGTGCCACATGTAGTCTTCCAGAGAAAGTCAATCAGTGATGAAAATTCTTGCCCTGACATTCAGATGAGCATATTTAAAATATTTCATATTTAAGCCTCACTCAGAAGTCAGAGTAAGCCAGAATATTTATTATGATGCTCTTCATTGTCTGTAGTTGGCATTCTGTCCTGACTGAGTCATCAGGATTGACCTATATTTAAGAGTTTTGAAAGCCTACTCCTGGTGTTGAAGTTTGGAGTTGAACTGAGGTATAGTAACGAAACAGATCTTTCGCGTGTGGTTCTTGGATTTCTCCTGAAAGTAGGTGCAGAAGATGACTTCTGAAAGTATTTGAACAAATAGTGGGAATAATTGGAATAAATGTAGAGCTTCCCAAAGTGGACACTGTGGAAAATATTTGGATATATAAATTTGACTTTGACTTTTCATTTATTTGAGATGCATACCCATACATATGTGTATGTGATTCTTTTGCAGCATGGAACATGAGATACTTTACAAGCTGCATAGAGTCTGGGAGATTTTTGCTCAACCCCTTCCTTGAGGCAGAAAAAAAAAATGGAAAGGGAGACGATTAGTAGAAAACTAAGAGTTATTCTATTGCTTGGAATTTTTTTGAAGAAGGCTAAATCACTAGAAAAGTGTACTTGTTTTGGAGATGTCCCACCACTGCCTTGGTTTGTTTGTAAAATTACAGAGCTTAGGGGATCGTAAGATACGCAGTGGAGCCAGTTAAAGGTCTTTTCCTTTATATTCCAGATTCTCTAAGTATAGAAATCTAGAATCTTCTAGAAATCTTTGTTCTCATTATGGAATCTTAGTGTAGGGAGGAACTGTTTCTCTATCATGCAGTCTGTACCCTTTAATTTGCAAGGAGGGAATTTGAGCCTAGAACACTCAAAGGGTCTGCCATCGTTTGTCCAGCTGGTTAATGCCAGAGCCAGGCCTAGGATCCTGAACCCTGGGGTCACTTTGGTGGCAGTCCAGCCTCTCCCTCTTGCTCACCTCTGCTTCATAGCTCAGCTCCCGTCACTACAGTCAGCTCCTCGGTGTCACAGTGGAAGCTGAGGCACCCTGTGAACCTCTCTCAATGTTTTTGCTGATTCCCAGGCCTGTGCTTACTCGCTGTGGACACCCCTTACATAGCAGCACCTTGACAGCTCAGTGACCGAGTGCTATCTCATTAAGTCCTGTTCTCCCCGTCCTTACCCTGGGAGAAATCATGGAAGGGCACAGCTGAATCTGTGCCTTGAGTCCTGTGTTGTGGCTGACACGCTGTATGCATCTGCTGTCCGGGCAGTTGGGGGGGTTGGGGACAGGGACTCTGAAGCACGTCCCTCAGCACGCTGCTGTCTCCCGTAGATTCCAGGGTCCTTGTGGCTGGGCCGCATGTGGGTCACGAGGTAGGGCGATCTGGATAGATTTGAGTGTCCTTCTTTCTAGAGCAGGGCATCTTTATAAATTCTGTATGCTTGTTCTGGGTTAGCTTTCTTGTGATGTAGTGGAAACTGTTTCCTACCGAGACAGGGGGACTTTAGTTCCAAATGAGCCCACATGAGTCACTCAGGAGTCCAGTTAGTTGGGTGATATTTTCTGGCAATCCCACAGGAGAGGAATGACATGAAAAAGGAGGAATGTGTGCTTGCCGTGTCCTTCACTGGGGCCGCATCCTGGTAGCCCTGGAAAAAACTGAATTGTAGGGTCCTCTATCCAATGCCCTTCTTCTCTCTGTTTCTGTGGAAATAGTAACTTATGGAACATGTGCTTGTGGTCAGTTTCATTTCTGACATCAGTTTATTTCTTTGCTGTCCTTCCTCATTATTTTGCCACCGACCAAAAATTCTATCATACTCATTTTCCCCATTGAATCATCTACAAGCTAAGCTCTTTTTATGCAGAGGGACCTGGGGACAGAGAATAGGTTGGTGTCGGGTCTCTCCTGCCATGCCAGGCTAGTGGGTCAGCTATAGGTCTCGTGAGATTGGACCAGGGCCCAGACCAGTCTGGAGGCTGATGAGGGACAAGAAGCACTAAAGCGCATGTGGTGTGTAATCTCCACTTTGTGGGCAGCAGAACATTCATTCTAAGAGGCTCAGGAGTTTTTCCTCTCATTCCAGTCCTATGAGGCCAGGGACTGTGGGAAACCACAGACAGGCTTGTCAGCAGGGAAGCATGGAGAGAACAAACGCACACGCACGCACGCGTGCGCGCGTCCATGCATGAGTTCCTTACTTTAAACATTTATAACAAAGATTCCAACAATAAATTATGCTGTTAGAATGTAGTCCTTCCCTGCAGGAGTTACTGTTTTCCATTTCCAAAACTAAATTGAGCCTTTAATTTGCAGACTTAACACTGTTTTGTGCACTGAACATAGTAAGAGAAACTTGGGATACCGTGATGGGCAAAATTAGTAAGAGAGATCCTATCCCACAAGAAGCTCTGTTGGGAAAGATGAAGAAATGAAGCAGGACTTGACACCTGGGTCATGGGAACTCGGAGACGGAATTATCCATTGTTTAGGCCTGTCTGCACCAGTGCCCCTGCTACTGTTCACTTTGGGTGGCATTAAGTGGAATACTGCTGAAATGTTTCACTCATGGGATTTTCCCCTGTTGACAGCATTGCTGGCCTTAAAATAGGGAGTCAGTCTTTTCATTTCAGTTCCAGAAAGTGATGCATGTGTCATGATTGTTTGCCGTGAAACAGTTCCTGTCCCTATCTCCACCATACACAACACAATAGACTATGTTCCTTCCTAGGAGTCATTAGGTTTCCCTAATGGGATGATCTAAAGGAGAAAAATAGAGTTCTGGCCCTCCTCCCTCATTAGTGCTGAAACCTGGTGCTGGGTCTGCTTCACATCAAAGTCGGTGGATTGTTTTTCTCCTTGTCTAAGACTGTTCTTTCCTCCTCGAGTCAGGAAAAGGACTTAAATCCTGGTTTTCTTGACATGAAACCTTAATGCAGTTGCTATTGCAGCTGAAACCATTAAAAGGAATACCTGCAAGATGTGAAAAGAGATATTTTGAGACTGTCATAAAACAGACTGTGGATGGTGCTCTTAGGTTTGCTTTTTAAGTCAAAGGGTGTGTCCTGTAGGCTTTGGGAAAGAACTTGTCATTGGCACAGCCCACCCCACCGCCACGGTCCTGCAGGCTTCTGTGAAGCCAGTGAAGGTTCTTAAGAGATGCTGGACAATAGTGAATGTGGGAGATTGACATCTGCCCCGTACTGTCATAATTAAAATGTATCTTTCCCTATTCACTTTGGTTTTAGTCTCGTACTTGAAGCTACTGTGGTTTTAGCTGTCCCTGGAGGAGGAAGGGGTTAGCAACCTCATTCAGTGCTTACTGATGCCAAGTTTTATTTATCCTTATTTTGTATTCCCGATGAAGACCTCTACTGCCATGTGTCTGTTTCTTGTCATGGCTCTCTGGGAAGGTGTTAAACAAACAAACAAAAACAAAATAATGCGTGACCTTTTAAGAATATGATCTCTAGGGACACCTAGGTGGCTAACTGAACATAAAAATTTGAACATAACTGAACATAAAAATATGGTAACTGAACATAAAAATTTCCCGAGAGTGTCTACAACTGACTGAACACTAAAGGCTTGACACTAGGCGACAGCTGTGGGAAGACCCAGGCTGCCTGATTCTTACTGCAGTTGTTGCTGTAACTTCTTGTAATTTATCACCCAGCATAGAGTGGAGAAGGTGGGGATATAAAATGAGATTTTAATAAAAGAAAGGACTAGCAGACTCTTTTTCCTCTGGAACCGATTTTATCACATAACCAACTAATTAATGAAGGGAGTGTTGTGCAAATCTGTAGATAAGTTAAAAGTGGAACTTGTCAAATATTTTTCAAGGCAAGGCTCTTAACTTTTAGACATACACAGTTCCTCCCAGGAGAGGTCAGCAGCTCTTCTACCTCAGTGGAGGGAGGCACTGCTGGGCCCTCTGTAAGGTAGTAGGACTTGGTGAGCATTCATTGCCACAAGACAAATGTTCCTTTAGGAAGTTCTTCCTAAAAAACAAATAGTAATCAAAACATTTGATGACTGCATGCCATTGATTTTACATTTTAACAAGGTGACCTGTTCAAAGGACTGTATCTCCTCCTGCTGCCCATCAGAAAAGCACATATATTCTGATGACCAAAAGGAGTAGCTGAACAACTACTGAGAGACAACTCAGCTTTGGCAGAGAGAGAAAATTGTATGAAGTCTTCTCTCACGTTTTTAATTTCCATTCCCTAGAGTTGTGGCCTGTGGTTCCTCTGATCACCTGCCCCAGGTATGAAGACCCTCTCATAATTAGATTAGAACATTTCCTCTCCATGGAACCTGTGACAAGTGAATCTTTTGGGAATGGCACATGGACATAAAGCCTTCAGTGCTGGAGCTTTGATTTGGAAACCTTTGCTGCCAATATTTCTGAAATGCCAGTGCATTTGGCTGGCAAACACTGGATACAGTTTGTCTTCCTCTTGGTGTCTCAGAATTATGTTGGCATCGTTGACTGTTATGTGACAAAAATGTACATCAGTGGACACTGATCCTGGTAGTGATACAGGAACTTGGTTAAAGAGTTATTCGCGTCAGTTTGCCTGTGGGTCGTTCGCCCAGGTCTCTCAAAAATGGAATGAGGCCTCTTCTGCCATATGGTCACCTAGAAGCACCTCCCTGCTAAGTCCTTTCAGACGTAGATCATGGAAAACCATCTTTTCCTAAAGAATTTTATGCACCCGTCAGAAAACCATCTTTGCTTTTCATTCCTCCTGTAGTTACTCTTAATTTATCAGCTTCATTCAAAATATTGTGAAATTGTTTGGGCCTCACTTCATCTGTAACTAAAGGCATTGGCTTTCATGCAGTCTCTTAAACTAGAACTTTCATCCCAGATTCCACCCCCTCCCCGCCAGCCCCCATTTTTTTCCTGTCAAATTTAACCTGTTGCTTTGAACTCTGATTTAGTGGGTTCATGTCCTCATCTTTTCTCAGCTGGATTTTCGAGTTTCCTTACCACTCATCTCTTTTTACCTTATAAACTCAGCAGTTCTTCAATTTTTTGGTCTCAAAATCCCATTTCACTTTTAAATATTATCAGAAACTCCAGAGAACTTTTGTTTGTATGGATTATACCTACATATATTTACTACTGAGACATTTAAAAGTATCAATTCATTTACAATAACAGTAACAGATCACTACTTGTTAATATGAAGGACCATGTTCTTATGGAAAATAAGTTCCAAAACAAAATTAGAAGAGTGGCATTTTAATCTAATTGGTTTTAATCTAACTTCACTCAGTAAAGAACACTTGGGTTCTCATAGCTCTTATGCATTTAACTTGTTACAGTATGATGTTTTGGTTGAAGTAAATAAAGAAAAGCCAGTGTCACACAGATACATGCTTGTAAAGGAGAGGGATATTGTAATCATCTTCTCAGATAATTTCATATTTTTATTTGCTACCAGGTCAGAATTGACAGATGATAGGCTCTGAAGAGTTATTTGCAGTGTGGAACCTGAAGTCATATCGTTGAACTTTTCGTCCTCTTGATACATTAAAAATCCACTGGTCTGCCTTGTACTTTAGTGGATCTTTTAGCTGAGCATGATTTTCTAACCTAATGGATCAGTCATTTGGGAAGTACAGATTCATTGAGTAATATACAGCTCTTCCAAATGTTGAATGTGTTTTTCATTTTCAGTATCAGAAAATCACCTTTGTTAAAATTACCACCAGTCTCATCAGAAATGGCTTTAAGTATCGGTGAATTTGGCAGTTTCACAGTGGCAGATACAAGTTTTCCATAATTCTCATTTTCACTTGAAAGTCTGAATTTTGTCATCAGCAGTAAATATTGCCAGTTGTTTCTCTGGAAAGACAGGTTCACTTTGTTCATTTCCAAGAAAATACCCAAGTTCTGAATAAGCATCATTCATTTGCCAGTCTTTCTTTCAAGTAAAAATGTTGTTCCATGAAAAAAGTGGCTAGCTTAGCCCACAACTTAAGAGTTGCAAAGTGAAAAAATCTTAAAAAAAAAAAAAAATCAGTAATGAGATTCATATAATCCAGTTTACCAGCTGCTTAGAAGCAACAAAGCTTTTTAAAAATCTTAAAAAAAAAGAGTTGCAAAGTGAATTTCCTAAAGATAACCATCGTACCTTGTATGCAGAACATTTTCTGAATACTTCCCATTTGTCACACAGAAGATTAAAGAGATATGTACCTAAAGAATGTAATGAAATTAATGTTTACAGTTTCATCAAGGACATTCTATATGAAAATATTTCTGTTTTTTCCAAAGCTGTGAGTGTATGGCAGTGAAGAATGTAATGACCACTGGTTCACTTTGGTGGTAACACTGCCTTGATTCTTGATTCTTAAGACCCATCAGCACAAATAACAGAGCAGAAAGGGCAAATAACGTATTAGCAGTACCTTGAAAATAGTTGTGACCCCACAGAGGTCCTGAAAATGCCTCTGGAACCCTCAGGGTTTTGTAGACCACACTTTGAGAGCCACTGCTTTAGCTCATGTTACAGATTCTTGCTACAAGTAAATCAAATTAGCACTTTAGTTTTTAAACTTGTGGTGTGGCGTACGTGGACTTCACAGTCTGCATCCTGAGCTTGCTTGTGCGGTCCCATCAGCTTTGCTGTTCCGGCTGACAGACAGTCCAGTGGCCGTTTCCATTTTAATGTACCATTGTACTTGTTCATTGGTACTCTGCCAGAAATGCACCCTTGCGGTCTACACAGGTTCTCTTTCATTCTTGAAGACCCTTCTCAGGTGGGCACACTCACTCTCCTCCCTCCCCACACTGGAGCACAGGGCGCTGGAATCGTGAGGTGAGCCGTGCGTCTTATGCCCTGCTGCACAGGGAGCCTTCCTGTCTCCCGCCATTGACTCTGCACAGTGACCTGCTACGTTATCTCCCATAGGACGGCCATCTATAATGTTGGGTGCATGGTAAGGATTTTGAAAGAAAACGGAACACAGGAAGAATATCAGCAAGAGTGATTTCTACTTAGTCGACAATTGTAATACTTCAGTGAACTTTACATAAGAGTATATTTACCCAATCCATTAATTAATTTCTCTCCTTCGGGGCATTGACCATCTTAAGTAATTCCCTTTCTTTTAAAATCCTATTTCCTGGGGTGCCTGGGTGGCTCAGATGGTTAAGCATCTGACTTCGGCTCAGGTCATGATCTCGGGGTCCTGGGATAGAGTCCCACATCAGGCTCTCTGCTCAGCGGGGAGTCTGCTTCTCACTCTGTCCTTCCCCCCTGCTTGTGTGTGTGTGTTCTCTCTCTCTCTCTCTCTCTCTCTCTCTCTCTCTCTCTCTCTCTCAAATAAACAAAATCTTNTGTTCTCTCTCTCTCTCTCTCTCTCTCTCTCTCTCTCAAATAAACAAAATCTTAGAAAAGTGAAATCCGATTATTTCCATAGCAAATGTATTTGAAGCTTTTAAGTATTGTTAGTGAGGTTAAAAAACTGATTTAATCAGAATGACAGGAGTTGCACCCAAAAATCAGGTGGAGAAGAGGAAGCTCATCTTCATTGATAACCCATTAATGTGATTATTTAGGATTGAACCAAGAAATCTATGTAGAGTTTGGATAATTGCCTTTGTAGTGAAATAAAACAGAGCAAAACTTCTTCAGGTTCTTTAGTGTGAGAATTGGAGAAGAGCCATTAGAATTCAGACCTTAGAAAACTGCACCTGTATGAAAGAAAGGCAGTAACAGTAAGCCATATAACTAGAGCTGTGCTCTTTGGAAAACCACTAATGCCTGCTCTTCCAGCATCCTCCTAGGGCAGGCAGAAGAGACGTATTGTGATAGACTTACATGTGGCTGAGCAGAGGCCTCTTAGGTGTCCTGCTCAGTGCTGGGAGCTCAGGGGAGTAGCCTGATTCATTAGGTGTATTGTCCTTGACATAGTGAATGTCTCGTCAGTCCTGTGCAGTCTTCTGAGCCTTGAACACATACACACTTTGAACACATATACATATACACATGCCCATCACTGAAGAAAGTACCAAATGCTTCCGTGAAACTTAGTCTTTAATAATTCACCATTTTGTGCAGAGTATTTTTTTTTTACAGTTTAACTGGGAACAGTTCCCTTTTTTCAAGGTTTGTGTTAAAAACATTTATATTCCAAAAAGAGACATCTGTATTTTTTGAAAGGTACTAGGTTATATCAGTCTGTTGTTAATTATGAACAAATAAAAATCATTATGTATTTAGTCCGACCGATCTCTAGAATGGCCTTACAGAACCTCCCTCAACTGTAATTTATATTTCAAAAAGCCATTCAGGGTAGGCTGAAAAGTTCTGCTTCCTGACATGATTTCCATTATGTCCTATTTAGTGACAAGGTCCAACTGCTCATGTCCTTCATTTGCAGTGAACAGAGTTGATGCCTTTTGTCTAGTGTGTGTCTCTGTGCTAGAAATCCATGGGTTATTCAGATTTAGGAATAAAAGGAGCTTCTGCATCAAGATTGCCTGTACCAGTTTGATCTCCTGAGAAACGGGTTACCTTGCCTGAAAGATCTACTTCAGACGGAGAGGTGGATACTTACTTATTCCTATAGGAACCGTCTGTTGATTGCTAAGCCCAGGAATCTATAGGAAATACAAGAAATAGGAGAGCTCTCGCTCGAAGGGACTTGTACAGGAGCTACCCAGATTAGTGTGATCATCGATGGGTGCTTGTCAGTAGGGTAGGAGTATTATTAACGGAGTTCTGAAAGAGTCAGCTTTTTGACTGAGATGCTTAGTGGAAGCATCGTGAATGTGATCACATAAGAAGTGGTTAAAGACTTGACCGGTTTTGCAGAGGTGGGGAAGACCATGAGGGCGGGACCAGGGAAGCAGAATCAGCCAGGTGTAAAGTCTAGTCTGAACACTGGGTGGTAAAAGTTGACTTGGGTGGCTGCCGTAGAAGAGTCTAACAAGAAGAGATGAGAGACAAGAGCAGAGAAGATGTCATAATGCCGGGCTTTTCTCCCAGAATCACCTCTTAGAGCCAAATTGCTCCTTATCCCCCGAGGGTCACTCTGGTATTTCAGCCTTCTGGGTGGGGATTGTTCAGGGCCACTGTAAATTCGGTCCAAATTAGGCACTTGGGAATTGGCCAGGAAAAATCTATAAATATCTGTCTTTTCTTATTCCTTTCCCTTTGCCTCAGATGAAGAGCGTTTTTTTCCCCCCACCCCCCACCAAGGCCAATAACTCTTTTCGTCTGAGTTCCCAGTCCTATCTTGACCTTTTTAAAGAATTGCTTCTCCATAAAACAGCACAGCATTGAGAAGTTCAGAAGTTTCTTTGGTCTTAGCATCTGGGGAAGCTACCTGCCTTCTCCACTTACCACAGAAAAGAAGACTTTTCCCTCTCTCTGCTGCTTTTTCCCAGGATACAAATATCTTCAGAGGGAACCTAGTGATCTGATTCAAAGCAAAGGTGTTTGGGTCTTTAATTTCTAACTTGAGTCAGAATATATCAGTTACTTGGTTTTGTCTTCCCCACACCCTTGTAGGCTGCCTTCAGTACCTCTCTCTCTCTCTCTTTTCTTTCTCTCTTTCTTGATAAATAGGGCAAGAATGTATTGATGATAATAAAATCAAAATATTACAGCAACTAACACTTAGTCTCATGCCTCAGGCACTTACAACATACTTTACATGGATTAATTCATTTATTCCTCATAGCAACATTTTTCTTCAGTGCTTTGTCCTGATGGGTTTTGCCGTCATTTTATAGGTGAGAAACCAAGGAACAGAAAGGTCATAGAGTGCGCCTGAGACAGTTTAGCTGCATGGTTGATCTTCTCGTCTGTCAAGAGTTGGAGCGACACTAGCTAATCAGCCACCCCTTCGCTTCTGCCATGTACTGTAGGGGACATCTCGGCCTATGTGGATTTCAGTAAAGGGCCACCCCTCCACCCCAAAACATATTTTTGTGCTAACATATCTTCTGACACAAGTGAGGTAAACAGTTATGTTACACTTGTGCAGAACATCAAAATATCTGTTCTAGTTGACTAAAATTATCAAATACAAGCTCCAAATACTAGTTTCTAAATGAGCAAAACTAGATTTATTCTTTTGGGAATGAGCGAATGCCAAAACTGACCTGGCAGTTGTGTTAAAAAGTAGGGGAATATTTTTTTCTTGAAAGATTTTTCTCTTTTCCCTTGTTTTTTGTCTTTGGACAATTGATAAAAAGAGCAAGTTATACCTCTGTATTTTTTTGGAAGGCATGACTGTATGGCGGTGTGTGTTTGCCTGGAGGGATGAGGGAAGTCTTCCATGGGAAACTGAATCATTTCTTGGCTTGTCTGACTGAGTGACTATATTAGGGCTATTCTTTTTGCCATGAAGTGAAAAATAAGAAGAGTAAGTTGAGTAATTTCCTAAAGTAATACATTTACATTTTATGTGGGATACAAAATTTTTCTAGGGGTACAGTTGTTTTGAATATTAAGTTTTCATGTCTGACCAGGGCTTTAAACTCTTTTAGACTACCCACCCTGTCTGTATGGTTAACACTGACAAAAAATTTGTTCTCTTGTCATTCAATAACTGAATCTGGTCAGCCATTGGAAAAGTCTGAGGATTATGACTGGTAATAAATGAGTACATAATCGGTTAGTCATCCAGCCTTTGGGTGTCTGGGGCCATTTTTAGCACTCTGCAAGAGAAACTGAAGAAGTGCCTATTGCCTGTAAGGAGCTCACCGTCTGCTTACAGTTAAAGTAAGCCTCAAGGCACAGTGCAGGGCAGAAGGCTGGAAAATGAGTGCATCAGAGTTCAGGACTATCGAAGTTCAAGGGATAGAGTTTTAAGGTGGATTAGAGTTGGCAGAGAGACTCCCTAATTAGGAAAATAGGATTTATTGGGTGGTTTTTGGCTAAGGTGGAGTGAGGAGGTGTAGGGGATTCTATAAGCCACAACTGTTCCTAAGACCCAGGGGTGTTGAGGTAGGAAGAACCAAGTCCTAATTGTGGAACCGTAAGAGACCAACTGGATACCTATCTTGGGAAATAATAGCTAATGAGACTGGATGAACCATGGAGCGGTATGACATCCAGACAAGGGATATTAGGCTTGATGAGGCCAAAGACCTTTGTAGTGTCTTCCTGAATTACAGCACAAGCCGTATGGCTTCTCTGCTCCAAAGTCCTTGCTGGCTCCCACTTGCCTCTGAGTAGAGTCTGTACTTTTTGGCATGACATCATACGCTTTTATAATCTAGGTGGTTAACGCTTTCCCAGGCTAATGTTCTAGCACTCCCCTAAAGGATTTGACGCATGTAACTAGACAGTTTGGCTAGTCCTCCGTCATACCTGCCACTCGTCAACGTCTGTACCCTCACTCACTCTGTTTAAAGGCAACACCCGCCTTCATAGAATTTTTCTGCCTAATCAGTTCAGCCAGAGATCCTCATTCCTTTGCTGGAATTCTGCATTTCATTTGTACTACCCATGCAGTCTCATGTTTGTATTTCATGTTATTGCCCCCTCCTTGAGGTTCCAGGAATGTCTCATCTACCTTTATAGCTCATAACACCTTGCGGAGCACCATAACTACAGCAGGCATTTAAGTATTTGTTGAAGGGATAAATGAATTTTGTTAATATTCACTAGTTCACTACTAACTGGCCGTGACATGCTAGTGATGACAAAATCCCATTAGGAAATTCTGGTCAGTAAATGTCAGTGTTGTTTCCCTTGATCTCATTGCCTTTGTTTTATAGAATGAGGTTTGTTCTTATTTCCATAGATGTTCATATGGAAAGGGAGTTTCTTACTTATTGGCTGTTCCCTTCTTTTTCCATTTCCTTGCCAAAACACTGTCCACCCTGGTTCCCTCCTCTAGCTGTTATGAAGCCCTTGTTCATATTCCGAACCAAGATAGCAGTGTGTGCATTCAAGTGTTCTGTTCTGATCTCTATGACAGAATCTCTTGGAAAGAGTTGAAAGTACACAAAAGAATAAGCATACATGTTGCATAGAACTCACTTTGTGTTCATGGTCCTTTTTCTCTGTTAATGCTTCCTTCTCAGAAAGTTTTTTACAGTCTTAAATATTTTATTACCAGGTTAGCAATCCTATAGCAACCATTACGGAAGGATTCACTAAGATGCCTTCTCTACTAGGAAAAATATCTTAAGAGGTAGCTAGGAAAAGTCGAATATATGGACAGAACCTAAATGTTTCCTTGTGAAATGGTAGAATATTTAAATCCAGCTCTCATCACTCTGCTACCCCAGAGCTGCCCCTGCCAGTCCATAAAAACGTTAGCAAAATCCAAATCTCTTACTCGCTTGGCCTTTTTACAACACTTGACATTGCTTACCCTTCCTTCTACAAGATGTTTCCTTCTTTTAGTGTCCCTGATGTCCCATTTGTGTGTCGATTCCCAAATCTGAATGCCCAATCTCAGCCATTCTCATTGGGTTCCAGGGGTGCACGCTCGCCTGCTTACCAGGGCTCCGCCTGAATGTCTCTGAGATCCTCAGATTCTCTGCGTCTAAAACCGACTAATCATCTCATCTCTCCCCTGCCCCCTCCTCCAGTCCACTGTTTATCTGGTTGCCCAGGGCAGAATCCCAGTCAAACAACACTTCTTTCTTCCTCTCTCCTCCCACCCCCGGTGCCTGTTAAAGGTAAATACCTTCAGACTCTCACTGTCTTCTCTTGGTCCCCACATTTATCACCTGAATTCAGACCTCCTCTGCCTCTCATCTTCTCCCTCCTGTCTATTGAGCATGGTCCAAAAAAATGATAGATATTTTTTTAAAGATTTTATTTATTTATTTCACAGAGGGAGAAAGACCACAAGTAGGCAGAAAGGCAGGCAGAGAGAGAGGAGGAAGCAGGCTCCCCGCTGAGCAGGGAGCCCGATGTGGGCCTCCATCCCAGGACCCTGAGATCACAACCTGAGCCGAAGGCAGAGGCTTTAACTCACTGAACCACCCAGGTACCCAAAAAAATGATATTTTTGAAATATAGAACTGATCGTGCCTTTCCCTAGCTAACAACCCTTTGACGGCTTGTTCTTGTTGCAGTGATTCAGTCTTTTCAGTATACGTAGCATGTTCATCGGGAACTGGCCTTTTTCTGTTCCTCAGGCCTTGTTCTTTGTCACTTGCTATTTCTCGCCTTTGGGCCTTCACACCCCATCCTATGCCAGAACATGTACCCAGAATGCCTCCGTAGCTCTCCGTCCTGGGGCTCCCTGTAGTGCCACCCACGCAGCTGTCACCTAGTGAGTCCCTGCTCCTCTGTCGGGCCTCAGATCAGTCAGCATCACCCCAGCAGGCCTGTTCTGGCCCTGGGAGCATGTTACGTCTCCAGGCAGAAGTTCTCTCAGAGATGGAGTGCCCTGTGCTCCTCCGTTCCAGCACTTCTTGCCCATTATCATGACTCCTTCATGTCTCGTTTGCTTCAGTGCCAGGCATGGGTGTTCAGTAAATATCTGTCAAATTCATTTCACTTCCCGAAAAGCTTGTTGAAGGTTTAGGTCAGTGACACGTGAAGTTGTAGTATACAACCACGACAACATTATGAGTTTTCCATGAGAAATTTCTTGGTTTAAGTTGCTCCTGATATTAAATTTGCCATTTTTATCATTCTGAGCATTCCATGTTTTTAAAATACTAATGTATCTTAAAGCCACATTCTTTGAAAAAATTTGAAAATTCTTCTTGAGAACGCAGAATATTTGGTATACTTAAATAGGTACAATTTATTTTATGTCAACAATACCTCAATAAAGTTGCTTAAAAATCATTTAAGTGATGGGGGTGCCTGGGTGTTGCGATTGGCTAAGCATCTCACTCTTGATTTTGGGTCAGGTCACGATCTCAGGGTTGTGAGATCAAGCCCCCCATGTTGTGCCACACTCGGTTTGGAGGGTTTGGAGTCTGCTTAGAGTTTCTCTCTCCTTCTCCCTCTGCCGCTTCCCCCTTCTCTCTCTCTCTCTCTCACACACACACAAATAAATAAGTAAATCTTTACAAAAAATCACCTAAGTGTGTTAACTTAAAAAATATTTTTCAAGGTCTAGCTTACCATCTGAAAATTTAATCTGAACCTCGTGCTTGTAAATGTGTATACAAACTGTTTGGGTCAGGGAAGTAGTAGAAGTGTATTTGATTGACTCTTTAATAGTATATGGTTAGCGTGTTGAATAAGAACATGTAGAGGGTGCATATCCTTTTTACTCTTAATGCTTTGGGGGAAGGAAAGAGGTGCTAATATTTAACAGCTATTTTCCTCAACTAAAAGTTGGTAATTATAGGATGATGAATTTGATAAGATTTCTGCATGTGAGAAGTAGTTACACCATTATAAGGGGGAAAAAATTAGAGTAGCTTTTGTTTCATTTTGTCAATACTGTACTGTCTTATGTGATGTAGTCATAACGATCAAGCTAAAAACAAATGTTGCTAGAAGACTCAGAAATAACAGTGAATATGAT
Source organism: Ailurus styani (assembly GCA_002007465.1). Taxonomy (NCBI): domain Eukaryota; kingdom Metazoa; phylum Chordata; class Mammalia; order Carnivora; family Ailuridae; genus Ailurus; species Ailurus styani. Next base: position 332,598 of record LNAC01000405.1, read on the forward strand.
TTATAGTTGATCAGATATGACTGGGATCTGGTTTCAAATATAGTGCAAGCACACAGATATTATCAGCTCTCCTTTTGATAGGGTCTCTGTACAGGCTCAACAGGAGAGTGCCGTCAATCTAGTATGTATTAATTTCAGTAAGAAATGTTAAAGATAGTTGCGTATAGTAAAGATGAAGAAATGGGACTGGAGGTTTGGTTGGCTTTGTAGCTGATGGAGTAGCATCAGGAGTGCTGGTTGGTGCATTTCCATCCCTCCGGGGTGGCTTTGGGGCAGACTCTGGGCCTCCATTGTTAGCCTTGCTTCTGCTTTACTGCCGCCACAAGGCTTGGAGGGGCAGCTGTTATTGCAGTGACCGAATCTAGATTCAAGATGCTGTTTTGAGGGGAAAGTAATAATGAGAAAGTAGAAGGGAAAGATGTAAAGTGGGTTTTTATATAAAATCACAAGGTATGGCACATTCGTTACAGTATGGAGAAGACCTATTTTGAGTCCAACAGAAAATGTACGGGAAGTGAGCTTATTTCGTCAGAGGCGTGTATCCTTGTAGGGGTGGTATTGGTGTTAAGACGGCCAGTTTGATCTTAATCCCCCCAGGGTGTGCGGTCACAAAAGGCCGATGACCCAGAACCATCAGGCAGCCGAGAGTTGTGGAAACCAGGATCCAGGAGAGAAGCTCTGAGAAGGGCAGTGAGTCCTGATGGGTATCTTGAGATATTTAAAATGTTGCCTCACCATAATGTTTGTCCCAAGCAGGAAAAGCTAGGATAAGTAGACCGGTTCATTCTGAGGAAGACCTAGCTTGCAGTTGTCAGTATTCAAACTAAAGTCTCTGTGTTGGATGCATTCGTTCTGATTTTTGTAATGCATTACTAGAGTGAGAAGCTGTTAAAAAAAAGGGAAATGTTCGGTATTAAAATGTTGACAAAGAAGTCGAGTCTGTTTAATGTGTAATGATACAGTACTTTCTAAAATTAGGAATGATTTGTTTTGTTGAAAAAAAGTTTTTTCAGCCTTTAGCATTTGTGTAGAATCAAATATAAGAGTATTGATGTGAGTAACAAATGCCAAGTTTTCTTTCCTCAAATTTTAACTTACATTTTCTCAACGATAGTTTTATTTAACTTTGGAGGATTACTGAGGGCAAAATAAGATGCGTAATGAAAGGAAAGAAGACTTACAGAACTGAGTGTAAGGGAGGCTCATGTTGTTGGCTGTCTGACCTGACACCACTGACTGCAGCTCGGAGTGCACCTCTTGCTCAGCTGCCAAGTGGGTGCGAACCTTCGAGCTTCTGAGGAGGAGTCAAGGAGACTGTGTGCGTGAACGCCCCTGGCGAATGGCAGGTACTCAGGACACATTGTTATTAATCAGTCTTGCCCCAGAGGAAGCTGTCCTGACACTACTTTTCCACCTGAAATTATTCTGCTGTCTTTCTCCCCACTCCTTTTATTTCACCAGGCTGTTGGCAGTTTTAGTAAAATTCAACATTCGTGGACTTGTTCCTGAAGAGACCTGTTTTCCAGGAGGAGCAAAAGTTTGTTGAAGAGACATTTTTAAAAGCTTTGTCGCTATTTTTCTTAAATTCTTCCATCTTAGTTTCTTTTGGCCATTGTTAATTGTGGTCAAATAATTTGCGGCCCCCGGCTAAATGGTCTTCAGGTCTCTTCTTGCGAAGGCAGTAAGGGCTTCAGGCAGAGACGCTGCTTTGCTACCACCCATGCCAACTGAAGTAGAACTGCTGGGGAGCTGCTTGCCAGGCCTCCCTCTTCTCCGTGGCCTCTTTCACCTTCTTGGAACCTCCAGATCTGTCAGAGAAATGCCTGGGGGACGACACAGTAAGCCTCTCTCTCCTGGGCCAGTAGTGCTCCAACAACTCAGTTGAAATTAAAAAGGAAATCCCAGATGGAAACAGTGCTTTTGCAGCCATCGTAAATAATTTCCTTCTTTCTCGTCTCAATCAACCATCATACGTGAAGGAGTCTTATTCCAGGCAGACTAGAATTGCCCAAGTAGAGGTGAAGTGTTTTATCTGTATTCTAGTAAATTTTGCCACCAACAAACAGGTAATTCTGGGTGACTCACTGTTTCTAAGTTAATGAAATCACAGATAAATAAAAATTAACTGTGGTAGACCTTTCCTTCCTTCTGATTACATGTGAAAAGTGGAGGAGGAGAGCACAGTGATGCAAGAATCCATTGCATGTTTTCTACAGCCGACTTTGAGAGAATTTCTCAGTTCCTTTTTCTTTCTCCTCCGCATCTGCCCTATGAGCTATATGGCAGGTGAAGGGGATGAAGATTTCTTAGTGTCAGGCTGACCATATCCAATCAAGAAGGAACTTCTTATCGTGCCCACCCCCTGTCATTTTTTAGTTCTGGAAACCTAGGTCCAGAGAGTCCAAGTCGTCACCCCACATTGCTCAGTGAGGCAGTGGCATACCTAGGGACAGAAAGAACCCTTCATTTTCACCCTGGTACCTTGTGTTCCTGTGGAGACTGAACTGATTTTTGGGAGGGATCAGTTAGCTAGTGCCCAGTCTCATGCTGATGCTTTATGTTCACTTTGGGGTTATAGGAAAAATACTTAGTAGAAGTAGACTCCTCCCCCACCCCTCCCTGCTCCTCCCCTGCGGTGCTTACAGGCTTTTGATGTTGTGTTTGGGTCTTTAGCATCCCCACTAGGTGGTGTCCTAATTCAGAAATTTGACTGTGGGGCCTTGAGACTGGGCTGTGTGGGGCCTTGAGACTGGGCTCTGCCCTAACTAAATAAAAGGAACTGAACAGAGCTGACCCATAAGGATTGCTTAAATAATTTGGATAAGGTGTTATTAAATAAATCAAGGAAAACTTTAATTCGTGAACAGAAATGCTGTACTTGAATTAAAATGCATAAAATATCTTTCCGCTTCATTTTCTGGAATCTTTAAGAACATATGTTGGGCCTGTGGTATGAACAAAGTGTAAAGGACTGGTTGCTTCTGTTGAAGTATTTGGGACTCCTTTTGTGGATAGAGAGTGGAATGGAGGACACAGAAGGGAGATACGATTAATCTTGTAAATAACTACTGTGGTAAGAGGCTGTAAATAATAAACATATTTTACCACAAGTTCCCAAAATTAAAGAAAAGGGAGGATTTTCTCAAAACAAAAATTCATAGCTCTCAGCTCTGGTTTGGATATAAAATGATTGGTTGCTGTGTTTCAAACTCCTAACAGAATAACTGTTCAGTGGTTCCAGATGTTTTTGATAAAAACTTGGAATTTTCACAGCAGCAGCCAAAGCACAGGACTGCGGATTCTGTCTTCTGTGGAAAGTGCTGAACGAATCCAGAGGGGAAAGTAGAACAGACGCCCCCCCCCCCCGCCCCAGTACTTGTTCCCTACCCAAAGTGTTCATTCTACAAGAAGGAACAGAATACAGAAGGACAATTCTAAATCTTCGTAGTGGGTTTGTGTGTGCAGAGGGAGTAGGAAATCTAGATTTCCAGCCTCTGGCACAAAGTCACCAGATCGTCAGAAATAAAAAGGTTAGATAGGTCTCAAAACATTTCAGACAGTTACATTATTTTGAAGCCAGTTTCTCTTTAATTTTGTAACATCTTGAGGACAGAGACCTTGTTATTTGTTTGCCTTCACTACAAGACAGAGTATCTGTTAAAGCAATATAGATTATCTGTGTCTAAGTCAGTAAGTACTTAGGCGAGGTTGGGAATCGGAAGCCTCAATGGGGTGACTAAAGCATCTCTAATCCCTTGAGAGATGCCTGGGAACCTTGGAAGCAGGAAACATTTGCTTCTAATTAAAACAGAAGGGAGTGGCAGGAGGAATAAACCATGCGGAGGACAAAGGGGAGCCGGCCTTGTATTCATATGGAGAGGAGGGGGTTTCTAAATTACAGCTTGGTGAAAATTCGTACAGAAAAGATGATAAAACTAGCCATTTTCCCATATCCTAAAGCCTAACGGGTCTTCCCATTTGTGCTCTGGACCACAGAGTCTCAAAGTATTTGTAAAGCCCTGGTGGCTAGGTTCCCACCCTTTGGTAAGTCTGAGCAACAACTTTATTTACAACTTTTTAATCTCTCTAATCATCCTGTTTCTACTATTTTTCATCCTCACTCTAGTGAAAAGCAACATCTATTTATTTCACTGTTAGTGTTGGTAACATCACAGAACCAGGGCTCACTGGGGGCATGTGGGGAGGGGGAGGTGGTCCACCTGCCTTGGACGACACAGTGAGGGGTGGGGATCAGGGCTCTGCATTGGGCACAGCTAGGGCCACAGTGTAGTGCTAGGTGAAGAAAATGCTCGTTTTCTCATAGGGTTTGCTGCACTTCCCTCCTTTGGCTGGTTAGCAACATGAACGCCTGGCCTGAGGAAACGGTGACTCATAAGACCTTCTACACCCCTTTTATAAAACTCCTGAGAAACCTTGTCACCAACTCTGTTTGCAACACTAATAGAAATTTAAATACTAAATCTCTTTTCTTCCTCTCCCCTGGTATTCGAATCCCCTCATTCACATTCTTTGGGTCTGCCTGAGGACTCCCCTGGCCCCTTGAGAAAAATGGTGGCAGCCTAATGCTCCTGGAAGGATAAGATCTTATTCTTTCTTTTCTCCACTCTTCGCCCCCCCCTCCCTTTTTGCTTCCTTCTATTCCTTCTTTTTTCCCCTCCCAGATCACTTACCAACCAAGTTGAGAGGGTGTCTGAAGTAAGAGGATGAATTCTGGAGTAGGCTGCCTGGAGGCTGTGGCACAGGGCAGGGCTGGGGGGAGGGGATCTCAGCAAGAATGAAGTGACAGCCATGCAAAGGCTCAGCCAGTGCCCATGAAAGCCCTGAAGGGGGATGCAGTCCTGGCCTAGGTGACCCACCTCCCTCAGAAGTATTGACACATGTACCCATTCATTCTACTCTTTTTCTCTTTAATTGTCTTTAAAGTCCCTTCTGTCACTCACTTTCTCCCCATCCACCTCCTGCCCCCTCCCCCAAAAAGCAAAAAGATCCATTCTTGAAAGATTTTTAAACCATATCAGGCGCTTTTGTAGCCACTTCTGGATTCTAGAGACATAGCCCTGAAATACTTGGCTGACATTTTTCTCATATTAAATCATTGGTTTGCATTTGGCAAGGGAGCTGCAGTGTGTGCCTTGGGTAGTTTCAATTTTTTATACTTCGTGGAATAGATAAGTATGTTGTACTTGCTCGTGATGTTTAGGATGACATTTTCCCGCTTTTATTATCATACTGCTCAAACATCAAAGCATTCGAGTTGCATCTTGCAATGCCTGACAGAGCCTTTTTCATAGGGGACAGTGTGAGGAGGAGGAGGAAGTGGGTTGGAAAAGGAAGCCTTGTTTTTCTCTTCTCCGTCTGTGGATGAATCATGTTCGCACTGCAATTAGGTTTTCAAACCTCCAAGGCTGCTGGTGCGGAGCTGAAAGGGCAAGTAGTGACGTTCCTGAGGGTGAAGGAAAAGGGGGGCTGGGGTAGGGAAGGGCCAGCGCCCAAGAAGGGAGGAGGGAGTGGAGCAGGAGGAGTGGTCTTTCTTTTCGCCTTTTCCTCCGCTGTCATTAGAGATTTTCAGCTGAAATCAGAACCAAGCCCCACTGCCTGGTAAGCAAGAGGCTGACTCCAAAGACTACTTTGAACAGAATCTCCAAGCTTCTACTGGTTTTTGTTTTTGGGTTTTTTTTTTTCTGTAAAGGAAAAATTTACTTTCCTTTTCTTTTTTTCTTTTTCTTTTTTTATTTTTTTGGTAAGCAGGAACAATTTAATGAATGAGAGAATGAGAATGTTTTCATGCTATCCCTTTGAAATAGAGTTGTGTTACCTTTTTCTCTCTTTCGCTTTTCCTGACAAAGTGCATACTGGATTTTTATTGCCTGCTTTGGGTTTTTCCCCCACGTGCGTCGGCCATTATGCTTAGCCGGTTCATTCTTAATTTTTCTACTGGAGTTGTCGCCGGTGATGGAAACGCTGTGTGCTTCTCTTTCACTCAAGATCTGCATAAAGTATAACATCAGGAGGCATTTACTGTTTATATTATGAATTACAAATTTATCACCCCAGTGCTCTGAAGTTGCCAGAAAGTCTTCCATCCATTCAAGGAATTGGATTCCACTTGGTTTCTTTTTAATCAATTTTTTGGACCCTCTGAGGGTTTTATAGAAAGAGGAGTCTGGAAGGCACAGATCTCCAGCTCAGCGTGAGAAATTTAGAACTCTGGACTTGCGGGAGTGCAGTTTGAACAAAAATGTATGAGCGGCACAAGAGGCGCTACAGCCTGTGTGACATCTCCAAGGTGGACAGGACTGTGGATGTGGTGTTGCTGAAGGTAAGGGGCCCACGTCAGAGAGCCCAGAGCTCTCAAGCTCCTTTATCTCTGCATCCAGTAACTGAGTGCCTGGCTGCCCTGTGCTGGGAGAAAGGCTGAGAAGATGTGTGAAAAGTCAGGAGCAGAGGGGTGAGGTTGGTGATTTTAAGGTTCTTGAAAGAGTATCTGAACAGAGACTATGGGGGGCTTAAGAATCAGTATTGAGCCACACTTACTGTTGAAATATCATTTTGTTTGCTTTAAAATGCATTCTTAAGCTTAACCTTATACTTTTGAAAATCACAGCGGAAGAAATTCACCTTCAGAGTTGCTCTTTCCTAAGATGTCCCTCTGTTCCTGTTATCCCCATCCCCTCACCCTCCCCTGCTCCAGCTCCACCTGCCTGGGTGTCGCTCTCTGTTGGTCTTCTTTTGTGCCTTTTCTCTGTCTTTTGTCTGAATCTTTTCTATCTCTTGTCTTCTGTCTTTTGTAACTCTTTGGGGGCAAAATGGACATTTATTTCCTTCGGAGGGGTCTCCAACCTATTAAAGTTGCAAAGTGGTGCTTCTGCCTTGGTTTGACTGCTTTTCACAGACTCTGTTGATAGCTCTATTTGTTTTCTTGGCGTTAGTGATGTTGGGTGTCTAAGCAGGATGGGGGTGGAGACTCTGAATAGCTAATTGCTCACAGAAGGCATCCTTGAATCTAAAATTAGTAAGGACTCCTCCAGCCATAAGATGGGAGTCTGGGAATGTTGGACAACTCAAGGAGCACTTTTTGGAAGTTAGCAGCTTTCTGGCAAAGCCAGGGGAAATTGGAAGCCAACCAAGTGCTTCATAGATGCCAAAAGAACCTCAGTACCTAAACTTGTGAAAGTATAAAACTAGTGGAGTGTAGGCAGAGTGGTAATGTATTGCCCTGGTCAAGGAAATTTTGGAACTGTGTTATCAATTTATCAATTCAGTTTATTACTTGAGACTTCCTAAATTTTTTCACTGGTCCATTGAGGCCAAGAAATGGGTCTAGAAGGCTAGTCACAGAAACCAATGAAATACCACCGTGGATGAGGGGCCAGGTAGGAGTTGTGATAGAGTGGTGTCACTGTCCCTCCTAATTACTGTCAGGTACTTCTCTGACTTGATAGGCCTGGACTGAGAGTAGTTTGTGACTTGGCATTTTGAACATGTTCCAAGATATTATTAATTTTAGTTTCTCTGAAATGTGATTACCTCTATGAAAGCACAGTGGTGTTTTAAAATTTGTGTCCTCATATATTTAGGAGAGCTCAGTTTTTAGGACCTTTATATGCTTGACTCTTGATGATCTTAGATTTTACTTGTGTAAGAAAGAGAAAGAAGGAAAAAAGGGAGGGAGGGTAGAACATCCCAGTCTAAGTGTCATAGGGAGTGTCACACATTTAAAATAATGCTAAAATGTGTAGTACTCTACACTGTAGCTGGGAAGGAAAGCCTTTACGAGTGGAGCTAAATCAGCATGGGCTTATTGGCCTCGGAGATGCTGTTTTACAGTTTTAACGAAACACTTCCATGTACGTGATTTCATTCGAGACTTAGTGCTCAGGCAGCAGCTGTTCTGTCCACACATCTCCCCTGCGGTGTTGTTGTGAAGAGTGTAAGTCTTCTCTTGATCTCTTGAGCCATGCTGAGGGGTATGAAATACTTGACTGACAAAGATGTGATTTTTTTTTTTTCACAAGGCCACAACTAATGCAGGATAATTAGTTTTTTAGGTGAATTTGTCTATATTCTTTTTTTTTGGTACCATGCTGCCAACCGTATAATGAAAGAATTTTGGTAGAGAAAATTTCACTTCTTAGAAAACAGGCATTCATTACAGGTGGAGTCCTGGAAATAATGGGTTTGAGATAAGGTAAATAAGTTTCATGTTAATTTTTTGCTGTGGAGAAGAAGGTGACATTATTGAGAGCCGTACGTTAAAACATTAATGACCCGTTCGATGCCAGCGATGACGCTAAGTCCAAGGGTTACACAGTTCTTTAAAATCCTCCTATTGCTCAAAGACAGACAATAAACAGAGAAATTAAAAAGTAGGAACTGCTGTAAGTTATTTGACAGGAATAAGCACCAGGCTACATAGGATATAATCAGAAGGCCTGTTTTAGATGAAAGGTGTTTCTGAGGTGTTGACATTTAAACAGCTGATCTCCAGAGGATAGAAAGATGCCCGCTCTGCCAACGCAAAGTGTTCTGGCGAGAGTGAACAGTAAATGCAGAGACCCTGAGGTCCTCGGGGCAGCAGTGGCTGGGCCACCGTGATGAGGGCACACTGAGCAGGCAGAGGAGCAGTATCAGAAGAGTCGTAAATGGAAGAGAAAAGCGGGTCCTTGATGGCCATGAGGACTTGACTGTGTTTGGATGCGTTACTTCTCAATGATGTTTTGAAGAGATCCTTCTGGCGGTCTGGGAGTGAGCTAGGCCGCCATTATGGCAGCCTGAACCAAGTAACTTGGTTTTTGTGGTCTGAAATAAGAAGTGGATGGATATGAGATCCAGGCTTTTCATTTTTACATTCCTAGTGTTTGTCTCATTTTACATATGGAAAAACAGATTGGGGTAGTCAGTAATTTTCCGAAGGTCTCACAGCTCATGTGTAATACCTAATAGGATGCAAACCCAGATCTGATTGTTTTCAAACTTGATGCGTTTTCTTGCTATCATAGACCTCCTCTTCAAGTCACTCGTGCCTTTTGTTATGTGAATATGTGAATCAGTTTTCATATAAAAACATACGTGTCTCTCTTCTATTTTAGACATTAGGGGTTTTTTGTTCTCTTATTTCTTTTATCTTTTTCTTTTTTTTTTTTTTAATAGGCTCCACCATGGGGCTTGAACTCACGGCACTGAGATCAAGAGACGCTTAACTGACTGAGCCACTCAGGTGCCTCTAGACTTTCCTATTGGAANGCCACCCAGGTGCCTCTAGACTTTCCTATTGGAAATAGTCTTAGAAGCTGTGTGGATCGCTTCTTTCCNCTGAGCCACTCAGGTGCCTCTAGACTTTCCTATTGGAAATAGTCTTAGAAGCTGTGTGGATCGCTTCTTTCCCAGGACAGGACTTCCTTCCATAACACTGAGGGTAGATTCATGACTTCATATAAATTCATTTTGGGGGGTGCTTGGGTGGCTTAGTGGGTTAAGCCTCTGCCTTCAGCTCAGGTCATGATCTCAGGGTCCTGGGATCGAGCCCCACATTGGGCTCTCTGCTCAGCAGGGAGCCTGCTTCCCCCTCTCCCTCTGCCTGCCTCTCTGCCTACTTGTGAGCTCTCTCTCTCTCTCTCTCTCTGTCAAATAAATAAATAAAATCTTGGGGGAAAAATTCATTTTGGTGCCCAATTTTTTGCAGATTTTTTCCGTAATTTTTTTTAAACCATTCAGAAGTATTCTCCAATTATCTTTCACTTTGAACTTCGGTATTGTTAATCCATGTTTTTAAAAAAACTATTATATTTGGTTATATATGCCACTCAGTTCTCAAGTGATCATTTGTATGTTCTCACTCCACTTTGGTCTGTGGAAATTTGCTCTTTTATACAAATGAGTTTTTAATTTTTTCATTTGTTCACTATTTCTAAGTACTGACAACAATGTTCCTAATTTGTATTAGATGCTCAAAATTTTTTTAATTGAAGAATTACTCTTTTAGGACTTCTAAGTAAGGATTCCTATGCATCGTGGTACGTAAGCTGTAGTTAATACACTGAAAGGTTGGCATACGAACACAGAGATGGAGGATGACAGTAAACACAAAATTTAGATCGTAGGCCCGCTGCTGTGGAATTCCACATTTACTACTGCAGGCCCTCCCATCAGCATCTTAGTAATTCACTACAGATCAGCTTCACAGATCTCATTCTGGCTTACGTACCCATGCTTTGGCTGGTGCTACAGTCCGATCTTTTCCCTTCGTCAGTTCTATATAGTTCGTTTCATGGTAGCTCTCCTGCATCAAGGCCTTCCCTAAAGATTGCCCTAACACTGCGTATGTTTTTGGTCTTTGTCCTCAGATCAGCTCTTACTTCCCATCATCAGTCTCTAACAACCCTGAAATTTTACCTCCTTTCTGAATTCTTTGCTAAATAATAAGGCATAAGTTAACAGTATTCCTTGGTCACTTACCCCTCCAGCCCCTGGCCCAGTACATGCATACACTGCTCTTCCTCACAATATGACATTCCCTTGACTACCTCCTCTTGATATGTGTATAACTTCTTGCTCTTACGATAAGTGGTTGGTTACTATGAATCACATGATCAAAATGGGAAATGGAAGAATTTTATTGTTGGCAGGATCCTGTTGGTACCAACATGCCTGTTTTTGTCAGCATCCTTCAAAAAGCTAGTATGGAACTCACAAGTTGGTGAATGATAGAAGTTTTCACCTAATGTAGCTCACTAGCTAAACTCATGGTGGGGATTCCTGAGACCCATGTTAACACAAGAGGACGGTACATATCTAAAACTTACTGCAAAACTAGCATACCAGAAAGAAGGGTGTCAGAATCTAGGATTGACTGCTGATATAAACTGATTTTAGTCCAAGGCCCATTTCTGTTTTACTAATTTTATAACTCGAGGTACCTGGAAAAATATTGCTTTCTAATAGTAATATGATTCTTCCTGTTATTGATGGTTTATTGAGAGCATTTTGTAGCTAGTAATTAGAAGTGTCAGGTGAACGCTTAAAAGATTTGCAACCATGTTTTATGTGCATTGAATGAAAATATATACAGAGGACAGCCCCATCCCTATCCATGACATTTGGGCATGCCACATGACCTCATTAGCTAAAGTTCAGAAGAAGTAATTTGTCTTTTAGTGTCATTTTCCCGAGCAATACACCCATCCTCTAAGTTTGCTTTCTCTTAAGACATTTTGACCTTTCGTCAAACAAAAGCCGTAAGGAGGCTAAGGACTGAGGACAACTGCGCATATCTGCTCAGTTGCAGTCTGATTCCCTGAAAAGATTTTGACTCAAGTATTGGCTTCCATGTCCGGATGGTGGGTTTTTGCTTCCTTTTGTTCAGCTTGTAACTCTGGCTGGATCTCCTGAGACAGTTGCAGAGGAAGTAAATATGAGCTGGGAAGGCTGGGTGTAACCATGAGCTTGTATTATTAGGATGTTCAGATATAAACAGTAGGAGAAACACTGCCAAAAAACAAAAGGCAGTTCCCTCTCTGCTGGAAATATGTACAGCTCTATTTTCAGACTGATGGGAACACAATGTGGGTGTAGTTTAGATGATCACAAGGAGTTCCAGGCTTCATGGCAGGAATGAAAAATTACCTGGACGGCCCTGACGTTTCTTAGCTTCCGTTGTCCCATGTTCCATGGGCCATGTAATTCCCCCAAATTTTGGATGTTGAATACCTTTGGTGTCTGTGATCTAGGGATCATGGAGATAGTGTGGACAAAGGACTAAATTTGGTTTCTAGCTAAAGAATCATAAATGGGGTCAGAGCCAGAAAGTTTTTTGGTAACTTCTTCCTCCCCAAAACATGGATATGTAATAGTAGAGTGTCTATCTTCCTCACTTCCAACCACTTGCTAAACAAAATTTCTGAATCATCTTGCTAGTCATGCATCTTGCTCACACTAACTTAAAGACTCCATAGGGCAAAATCTGGAGAGAGGGGCTCATAATCATCTTCGTTGTTCTCTTTAAAACTCAAATTATTAGTGTCTCAACACTGTTGTTTCTTCCTTTTCTGCCTCCTAATTCTGCTAAGAATCAGAATCTTGCCAAGCCTGGTCTCAGAGCTGGGTAAGGAGAGTGTTGATAGTACAGAGAACCAGCTTATCATCTGTTTATGGAAAAATCTCAGTCTTAGAGGTCACCTTTTGGAAAAGAGATGGATGGGCAAACAGGTGTGTTACTGTGTTTGTACTCGGGACTTGGTGTTGTATCTGGCCTACAGGAAGCACTCTGAAAATGTTTCCAATGTAGCCACATAGTTTGGTCTTTAAGTTGTGTCTCGGTGTGAGTGAGAAAGATACAGTTGTTGAAGAACAGTACCGAGACTAGGGCCGACTTATCTGTGATATCAGATTCTGAAACAGGGCAGAAGGATGGGGGAGATGTTTTGTAACCCAGTTTATATCTCTTAAGCAGTCTACTTATATAGTAAGAATGATATATTCACACAGAAGACGTATGCTTGGTGTTGCTGTCACTGTATACGGAATGTGGTGGAAAATACTGATACATGTTTTGACATTCTTTCCACACTTGGTGTACATGGAGTCTGCCCTCTGGTTAATGGCATCGATCATGATTGGTAGCATCTGGCCCAGAATTCCAGCTCTGCCCCGGCTATGTGGGCCGCTTGACCACTTTTGTCTAAACGGACTTGCTTATCTCTAATTGCTGCACACTCATTTTTTATTGTGGGAGCACACATAACACAGAATTTACCCCAGGAGGTGTACAGGTCAGTGGTGCCTCAGCACATTGGCATTGTTGTGCAACCATCACCACCATCCATCTCCAGAACTTTTCATCTTTGCAAACTGAGACTTTCTTCCCATTAAATAACAATTCCACGTTTCTCTCTCCCTCCTCCTCGTTTCTGGAAACCACCATTCTGGGTTGGGTTTTTTTTGTTTTGTTTTCTTTTTTGTCTCTGTGAGTTTGACTACTCTGGTTAGCTCACATACATGAACTCATACAGTATTTGTACTTGGCTGACTGGCTTCTTTCACTTAGAATCATGTCTGCAGAGTCATCCATTTCGTGTCATGTGTCAGAGGTTCCTTCCCTTTCTAAGGCTGATTGATAGTCTGCCATATGTGCAGACCATATTTTATGTTTCCATCCATCTGTTGATGGACATTTGGGGTGTTTCCACATTTTGTCTGTTGTGAACACGCTACTGTGGACATTGGTGTACAAATATCTGTTCGAGTCCCTGCTTTCAGTTCTTTTCAGCATATACCCAGAAGTGGGATTGCTAGATCATATGGTGGTTGTCGTGTCGTTTTGGGAAGAATCAGCACGCCGTTCCACAGCAGTGGCTGAGTCTTACATGTCCAGCAGCGGTGCACAAGGTTCCGACTTCTCTGGGCCCTCGCCAACACTTATTTCCTCGGTGGATTTTTGGAGGTCAGGAGGTGTTCATAGCCACCCCAACGGCTGTGATACAGCATCTCGCTGTGGTTTTGACTTATGTGCATTTCCCTAATGCACACTCACTCTTGTGCTGGTTATGTTTGTAAGAGGCCAGAAGTAGGAGCTTTCCAGGCTGCTTCATGTCGCAGTCTTTGAAAGACATCTGAGCACCTGAGACTCTGCGTGGTTAAACAGAGTGCGTCATCATACTCTTCCCCGTGGGATTTCCTGTTACATGATGGATTTTGATTGCTTTTTCTTATTTCTGTGGATTCTACCCTGTGTGCTAGCGTACTGATCTGCCGCTGCTTCTTTCTGCAGAGGACGCCTCCCCTGCCCAGCTCCACACTGCTGCTAGATTAGTCCGGTTTCAGGCTCCTCCTCGATGGTCTCTGTGTCCTGATGCTCCATACTCCCTTCCTCCCCACTACCCCATTTTATCAATACACTTCTTCTAGTGTTAACTTCCTGGCATAATACTGCTCTCACTCCCTTGCTTCTGTAATTGGGGGAAGGGTCCACCCTTGCTCGAGAATAAAGCCTAGATTCACGGTAGCCGTACCCTCCACTCTTCTTTCTGGGAACTTTTGGGCTTTTTGTGCTCCTCAGAAACATCTAAGGAAAAGGTCTCTCATCGGGGTTCCAAGGATATGCTCCAGAACCACTGACTGGACATACCTGTGTTTCTGGTAAGGATTCCATGGCTTCCCTCAGATTCTTGGAAGGAGTCTGTGCCACAAAAGGCTACGAACTCCAGCTCTGAAGTGTCCTAACTGATGGCTCATCCTTTTTTTCGTGTGGCTGGAGTTCCCTGCCTCTCCTCATCTCTCTCCAGAGCAGCATACTGCCCCCTTCAAGGCCCATCTCATATACTACCGCCTTTGCTAAGCTTTTCTTGACTATCTGAACCAGAGATTCTCTCTCTCTCTCTCTTTTTTTTTTTTTTTTTTTTTTTTTTTTATAATTCTAGGAGCTTCCTTACTTCTGTGGGTTTCCGGTACTTGTATACCTATTGTATTTCAGTGACTACTCAGTGTTTCCCAAGCTGTGGTCGACGGTTGGTGGAGTCGTGTAACATGGTTATTTACCTTTGTCATCCTGGGGTATGGAGGCAAATGTAACCCATGGCATTTCCAATTCAGAAGGGTTCCTCACACCTGTAAACTGTGAGAACTACCCTGCAAACTGTAGTCAGGATCCCATTCTTACTCATCTGTCTGTTGCTGTGCTTTCACACTATTTCTTGAGTAAGGTGGGTGCACCCGAAACGGTGCCCGGCCAGCTGTGTGGACGGACCTGTGCGTAGCTGACTGCCAGAGAGCTTCAGGAGGCCTCCTTATGCTACATTTCCCCATCCTTCCCTGGTGAAAAAGTCTTGATTTACCTGAAACCTTAGCATTTTTCAATATAGGCTTTACTTTTAAATGTTTGTAAATGAGTCCTAATTCAGAAGGAACCAGCAGACAACTGCATTATGACCAGATTTGCTTAAATATCTTGTGTCCATAGAGATGGTGAGTCTGCTCAGCATTGCTGTTAATTAGCTGTCAGTGACTGAAACAGGCATCTGGACAGACAGCGCCAAACAGAAAACATTTCTCTCAATGACAGCATTCTGATACTCAAAAACTTGGCACCCACAGTTCCATATATTAGTTGTTTCATTTTGATATTTCATTTTCTAAATATTTTTGTCTAAAGTAAACTGGGACTCTTGTTTTCCAACTAATTACCTCCAGAGATCTGAATTACAATTTGCCAGATTTTTTCAGTTTAGTATTGTTTTAAAACTTGTTCAAGCAATTGTTGAATTCCAAAACAAAGAAAAAAGTCAGAAGAGGCACTTGTGGGCTTGGGGAAAGAACACCCTTACTGTTTGTGAGTACGACCTGACTTGGGTGAGTTCCTCCACATCCACTGCCTCAGGTTGGTTGGTTTGTTTATGGATCTGATAAACGGAGGCATAGTGATAGTCCTAAAGGCTCTCCTAACTTTTCATTCTCTGTAAAATCACTGAGGATAATGAATTCAAAGATTAGTCACTAAGTATCCACTGTAAAACCCACACTTTTTACTCGGTTGGGAGACGCATGGAATAAAGATGTGCTTCTGTTCTCAAGAAGCTGAGTGTTTGGAGCAGACAGTGTTACCAGTATAGTTAATACTTGAGGATACTGTCTGCAAATCTAGCCTCACAGGGTGTGTGTGGGCTCCTCTCCGAAATGGCATCATGCCTCCTCCTGGGGCAGGAGAGAGGTCCAGAATAACTGACAGTATTTTATAAACTGTTAAGTACTGTGAATCTAGAGATACCAAGAGCTGTTTTACAGTTTTAATTCTGATCTTACCTGTCCTGTTAAATAAAACCTGCTCTTTTCAAAGTCACAAGAAACATAACGGTTGCCCAGTCCAGTAACTTCTAACTTTTATCTCCTTTGACGTCTCTGCAGCGGTTGGCACCGTGGACCGACCGACCTCAGTTCAGCCCTCTGCTTCCTTCTGTGAAACTAAGCTCTCAGAATTCTTCTGCTTCTACAAGGGTGTGGCAGTCTCTGACTTTCCCACTCGCTGTGTTGTGTAATGCCTTGCCTGGAGCAGAAGAAGAGAGTCCTTAACTCTGGCTCCGTGTCTCTCTTTGTGTCATTTCTGACCTGGCCAGAAATACACACAACATTTAAAACATGGTTACTCCTTATGGCATGCCACTCATTCTCCTTTCTGTTAATTATAGCTCACGTTGTCCCAGTCAGCACACATTTCAGTGTGGGCAAGGCACATAGTGCCAGCCACTTTCACATCTCTCTCACATAAACTGTGAATCCTTGCAGGACACTTTTTTGACTACTTCTGCTTTTAAGGCTTCACAGAATGATTTAATATATAGGAGGTATTTAATACTTTTTTTTTTTAATAAGGAGGGTGGCAAACCTAAAGGTGATGTGCATTACATTTTCATACTGTCTTCCTTTCCTAGAAAATAACCAACAGATTAAAATATATCTTCCATGTAAAAAATATATACTCCCAAGGCACCTGGGTGGCTTATTAGGTTATGATCCCAGGGTCCTGGGGTTGATTGAGCCTCGCTCTCCAGCTTCCCTGCTCAGCTGGGAGTCTGCTTCTCTTCCCCCTTCCCCACTCCCCATATATTCTCATGCTCCCTCGCTCTCTCAAATAAGTAAATCAGATCTTTAAATACATACACGTCCCTGAGATACCACTTCACACCTCCTAGGATGGCTACCCTCAGACAGATAAGAACAATTACAAGTGTTGGTACAGATATGGAAAGATAAAACACCCATACATTGCTGGTGAGGACATCAAATGGTGCAGCCCCTCCCTTTGGAAAAGTCTGGCACTTCCTCAGAATGTTAGCCCCGAAGGTGTCACATGACCCAGCAGTTTCACTCCTAGGTGTAAACCCAGGAAAAGTGAAAATACACCCAAACAAAAACTCATACATGGATTTTCTTAGCAGCATTATTCCAAACTGCCAGAAAATGAAAACAACCCAAATGTCCATCAACTGAAGAATAAATAAATAAATAAATAAATAAATAAATAAATAAATAAATAAATAAAATGTGGGTATCCCTACACAGTGGAAGATGATTTGGTAGTAAAAAAAAATGAAGTACTTTAAAACAAAACAAAAAAAAAAGGAATGAAGTACTGATGCATGCCCTGACATGGGAAAACCTTGAAAACCCTTTGCTAAGGAAAAGCCAGTCACCAAAGACCACATAATGTGTGGTTCCATTTATGTGAAGTGTCTGGAGTAGGCAAATCCATAGACACAGAAAGTGGACTCATGATTGACCAGAACTGGGAAATGGAGGTGTGGGCGGGGTGGGAAGACTAGCAGATACAGTATCTTCTTAGCATGATGAAATGGTCTCGACTTAGACATTGGTTAATGGTTACACAACTCTGCAAATATCCTAAACCATTAAATCATACACTTTAGATGGGTGAGTTTTAGAGTATATGAATTACATGTCAGTAAAGATGTTGAAATGCCAAATTAAGCACACACTCTGTCTCTCTTTCTCTCTCTCTCTCTCTCTCTCTCTCTCTCTCTCTCTCTCTCTCTCTCTCCTGTGGTATCCTGGTTTTGATCCTGGAACAGAAAAGAACATTAGTGGAAAGAGAAATGAAATCCAAATCCAGTCTAGAATTTAGTTAATCGTAATGTGCCGATGTTGGTTTCCTACTATTGACGAATGTACCAGGGTTATGTAAGATGTTCCCATTGGAGACATTGGTGAGGAAGGGGTATATAAGAACTATGTGCTATCTTTGTAACTTTCCTGTCAACCTAAAGCTATGACAAAATGGAAGATTTCCCAAATTAAATTTAAAAAAACAAAAAGTAATTTGTAAAGAAAAATTTGGAAAACTACAGAAAAGTTAAAATAGATATTGTTTCTTTGTTTATTCAAGCATAATCATTCTATGAAAAACTGAATCAGATTAAGGTTTTTCACCACATAGGTATGATTCTGTCAAGAGATTTTGTCTTCCACTGTGTTTAAATGTTTTGATACTATTTAATATATACTAACTGTCAAAACAGTAATAGATCCAAGATTTTACCCTACTTGAAGGTTCCCAAATTAGCCTGACAGTTTCATGGGTGTTAACTGAAGTCATAGGGCTCCTAAGTTCAGGGACAAACGAATTTATTACTCATTGCACAAAAAGCGCCATGAGCATCACATCTTGTTGGTTCCTCTTGCTTCCCAACTTCCCCAAGGGCAGCACAGAGGAGCCCAAGTGGATGCTATGTCACAGGCAAGAAACCCCACCCTTAGGAAACCTCAATTTTTATGATGGACAGTGAGCCTGCCTGATCTTTGCATTTGACTGAGATATTATTATGCTGGACAGTAAACAAACCTACCCTTTGCTTCAGAAAGAAACAGTATCTCTATTTTTCAAGGCTATTTGATACACAGACATTTTGGAAAAGAGTTTAGAACAAAAGGACAATCAGTGCCTTTGCTCACAAGACCTGGGGAAGATAAGAGAGACCCATGAAGAATATTCTTCCACCATTAAATTATTCTCACCACTGTTACTCAGAAATGAGTGTATTCAGTTAAAGAGATTTGATTTAGGGGCACCTGGGTGGCTCAGTTGGTTAAGCCTCCAGTTCTTGATTTCGGCTCAGGTCGTGATCTCAGGGTTGTGAGATCAAGCCCTGTGTCAGACCTCACACTCAGTGTGGAGTCTGCTTAAGATTCTCTCCATCTCTCTCTGCCCTATCCCCACTCATGCTCACTCTCTCTCTCAAATAAATTAATCTTTTTAAAAAGATTTGATTTAATCTTAATTTCATTATTTGTTATTTTTGATAAATATTTTTAATATTTTAATTTTGATTAAAACAACACATTATTTTATAGACTTAATATAGTCACAATATGTATTATCTTCATATATATTATATATCTTGGAAATTGTTTAACTTTTTCTAATATGCAGATGCCTAAAATGAAATGAAAAGTATAGTCAGTTAGTCCCTTACATATTGAAGGCAAAGAATGAATGTTCAGTTTACTCATTGGCTGTGGAATTGAGATGGCAATGAAAAATACTCTAAGATAAAGAATTTTTGCAATGGTTCCTAAAATTTTAATGAAACTAGATTATAATGTTAAGGTGTTTGGGAGTTAATAAAAACTAAAGACATATATTGCATTTATATTTTATATTTAGGGGATTTTTTCAGCTCTACTAGAATATAATTTATATACAATAAAGTCAATTTAGGTTCACAATTTGGTGAGTTTTGACAAATGTTTAAGTCGTGTAATAACTTCTGCAGTCATGGTAGGAATATTGCCATCACCCCCAAAGTTCCCTCCTGTCCTCTTGCGGTCACTTCGTTCCTCCAGTTTAATCACTAATATACTTGCTCACACTATTTTTGCCTTTTCTAAAATACTGTATGGAACCATACATACTAGGTAATGTTTTTTTGTCTGGGTTTTTTTCCTATTAACATCATGATCTTGAGACTCACCCATGTTGTTTGTATCAGTGATTCATTCCTTCTTATTGTGAGCCTGTTGCATCGAATGAATGTACCACTATTTGTTTTGTTTATCCATTTACCTTTTGAGAACAAATTGGGTTGTTTCTAGTTAAGGGCTATCATGAGTTAGGCCATTATGAAAATTCCAGTACAATTCTTTTATGCAAAGATACATTTTGTTTTTCTTGAGTGAATACCCATCAGTGGGATTGTTGTGTTGTATTAAGTGTCTGTGACATTGTAAGAAATTGTTGACCTGTTGTCTAAAGCGTCTGTTTCTATTTTGCATTCTTCTGGTAATCTGTCAGTGCTCAGTTGCTCCACGTCTTCACGTCTTTGCCAACACTTGGTATTATCATCTTAATTTTAACCATTCTGATATGGACCATTACTGTTTGGGGTTTCAGTTTGCTCTTTCCTGATAATTAATGATGTTGGGCACCTTTTCCTGTGTTCTTTGCCAGTCATATACAGTCTTTGATGAAATAATTTCTAGGTTTTTTTGCCCATTTTAAAAGCGTGTGTTGTCTGTCTTATGGCATTTTAAGAGGTTTTTCATTGTTATTTATATTTTAATATTTATGTACTTTAATAACTTATGTTTTAATATAGTTTATATTACCAGTCCTTTAGCAGATAGATCCTGTATAATTATTTTCTCCTAGTCTGTGGTTTGCTTTTTCATTTTCCTAACAATACCTTTAAGGAGCAAAAAAATTTAATTTTGATGGGTCAGTTTTTTCAGGTTTTTCATGTGTGCTAAGAAATCGCTGCCTGACCCAAGATCACAAAAAATATTCCCCTCCTCTAGAAGTTTTGTAGTTTTAACTTTAATATTTAGGTATATTTTTAGTTCATTTTTATAGTTGATATAAGATTTGAGATTTGAGGGAGATTTGTTTTTTTGTTTGCATGTGATATCTGCTTGTTGTAGGATTATTCAGAAGACTGTTCTTTTCCTGGTTGGAATACCACTTGGCACCTTTGTCAGATATCAATAGGCCATGTCTGTGAAGGTCTGTTTGTAGATTCTCCCTTATTCCATTGATCTAAATGTTTGTCTTGTGCCAGTACCACACTGGCTTGATGACCGTACATTTTAGGGTAAATCTTAGAATCAAGTAGTGATTATTTGGGGGAGAATTCACAACTTAACAGGACTAAATTTTCCGATGTCTCTATTTAAGCATGCTCTAATTCTCCTCATCAGTGTTTTATAGTTTTTAGAATACAAGTCTTGCTCAGACTTTCTTAATGATTTTATATTCATTGATGCTATTGTAAATGGTATTACTTTTGTTTTTAATTTTACCTTTTAATCATTCACTGCTAATACATAGAACTAGTGCTGCTTTTTTACATATTGACTTTGTATCTTGCTAAACTCATTCTAGCAGCATTTTTGTAGATTCCTTAGGATTTTCTATATAGGCAATCATGCTACCTATGAATAAAGAAAGTTTTACTTCTTCCTTTTACAGACCCTGTGCATTTTATTTCTTTTTCTGCTTTACTGCATTGGCTAGAAACTCCTATACAGTGTGGAATAAATGTGATGAGTGTGGACATTCTTGCCTTGGTCTTGATCTCAGAGCGAAAGCATTTAATCTCTAACTATTAAGTATGATGTTAACTGTGGGTGTTTTGTGTGTATATTTTTTTAATAAATACCCTTTATCAGACTGAGGAATTTCGTTTCTGTTTCCAGTGATCTGTGAGTTTTATCATGAATAGATGTTTAATTTTCCTACACTTTCCTACATTTCTTGATAATCATTAACTTGTAGAGTTTTTGGTCTGTTAATAAATCGATTTTTCAACATTCCTGGGATGAACTTGGTCGTCATGACAACTTGATCTTTTTTCTGTGTGCTGGATTCAGTATCTTAATTTTTCTTCAGGATTTTGCATCTGAGTTGCTGAGGGATATTGATTTGTACTTTGCCTATAATGTCTTTGTCTAGGTTTGGTATCCAGGGGATGCTGGACTCATAAAAATGAGCTGTTTGTTGTTCCTTCCTTTTCTAATTTTGTGTAAGAGTTTGTGTAGAATTGGTATTTCTTCCTTAAATGTTTGGTGGCATTCACCATGGAAGCCTTCTGGGCCTATAGATTTCCTTATAGGAGGGTTTTTAACTGAATTCAATGTCTTTAACAGAATAAGGGTATTCATATTATCTTTATCTTCTTGAGCAAATTTTGGTAGTTTGTGTCTTCCATGAAATGTTTCCATTTAATCTGACTTGTTGACTCTGTTACAGCAATGTTTATAATATCCCTTTGTTATTATCCAATGTCTGTAGGATCTGTAATGACTTCTTTTAATTCCTGATCTTGCAGTTTTTAACTTTCGTTCTTGGTCAGTCTGGGTAGAGTTTTACTGATATCATTGATCTAGTCAGGGAATCAGCTTTTGGTTTCATTGATTTTCTTTCTTTCTTTTTTTTTTTTTTTTAAGATTTATTTGTTAGAGACAGAGAGAGAGAGAGGGAGAAGCAGGCTCCCCACTGAGCAGGGAGCCCAACGTGGGACTCAGTCCCAGGATCCTGGGATTGTGACCTGAGCCGAAGGCAGACACTAAACTGACTGAGCCACCCAGGCATCCCTGATTTTATTTTTCTGTTTTCTATTTCATTGATATCTGTTCTTTGTTTACTTTATCCTATTTGCTTTGGGTTAGTCTGCCCTCTTTTCTAGTTTCTTAAGGTAGAAACTTAGATCACTGATTCGAGACCTCTCTTTTCTAATATAGGCATTTAGTGTTATAAATTTTGCTCTAAACACTGTCTTAGCTTTGTCTCACAAATTTTTATACGTGATGTTTGAATTTTTGAGCTTTAGATATTTTCTGAGGTTTAACTAATTATACAATGATTCCTGAAGATTTCTTCTTTGATTCATGGATTTTTTTAATAAGATTTTTTGTGGTTTTTTTGTTTTGTTTTTTAAATGTTTGCGGTTTTTCCAGGTAACTTCCTATTTTGGTTTCTGATTTTGATACTGTTGTCAGAGCGCATATGTAGTATGATTTTAATCCTCAAATTTGATACTTCTTTTATGCCACAGAATGTGGTCTGCTTTGGTGTACATTCCATGTGTATTTGAAAAGAATGTGTGTTCTGCTCTTGTTGGGTGAATTGCTTTGTATGTGTTGGGTAGATCAAAGTGGTTGGCAGTATTTTTCAAGTTTTCTGTATCCTTATTGATGCTGTATCTCCTTGTTTTATCAGTTATGGGGGAAGGACTGTTGAAATCTCTCATGGTAATTTAAGTTATATTCTTTTAAATTTAATGAAAGTAGATGGTTATGATGTTAATAAGATGACTGAGAGCTGTAAAGGCTAAATTAAAAATATTTTAGGGGAATGCTTTCTTTTTAATATGCGTTAGATTCCCATAGACTTGTTTTCCATTGCCAGCCCTGTCACTTACTACCTCAGCAACCCTGCTGAGCTTATTCTTTGGACACAGGTAATACAAACTTCTTGTAGCTATTGTGGGGATTAAATTAATAATTAATTACATAGAATTCTCTACCGTCCAATCCCCAGTGGACAGTAACTCTTGAATACTTAGAAATTATTTTTGTGTTTTTTTAACTTGCAAGTAAAGATATCAAATATATATTTTAATCTTTGATGCATTGCATTCATTACCTTTTTTTTCTTTATTTCACCGTTGGCCTGCACCAGGTTTTCTCTTTGTATCTTTTTCCCGTTGCTTTTATTGGAGCCTTAATTGGGCTTAGTATGCTGATTGTGTGGTGAAAAGGACTTTTTTCTTGCCATAATTTTACTCACTTTACAATAAAGTATTAAAGGTGGGAGTGTTGATAAAGTAGATACACTTGCAGCAGCCATAAAATCATCGCACATTACTTCGCTCTCTGAAAGCCAATGTGTTTTTCTTTCCATTCAGATAAACCGAGAAAGCTGGTGTACGATAAAGCCGTGCCCCGATCCAGCTGCTCTGCTGGCGCCCGCACAGAGCCCAGGTGAGCAAGGGTCTTCCAACGCCCAGCTGCTTGAAACACTGCATCTAAAGTGTCCACTTTTTGCACTGCAGTCCCCCTCTGGTTACAGACCTCTTTTGGAGATCTGTCCTTCCTTACCACACCATGCAGTAAATGTGATTTGTGTTTGTAGGCATTTTGTCTCAACTGAGAATGGGTAGTGTCCTATAATTAACCTAAATTTCATTTTATTAGTGAGTCTTCACATGTGGCTTTCTGACTCCTCACTTCTGTTAAGCCATCTGTACTGTGCACATACATAGGATCGTGGTTTCTCAGTCTGGTAAAACTAACTGTTTATTAAGAACTAAACCTGTGGCTCTCCCATTTTGGCTATATGTCAAAATTATCTGAGGAGATTTAGAAATATACTGCTGCCTGGGTCCTGCTCCCGGAAGCTATGATTTAATTGGGCCTGGGGGTGTGAGCTGGGCCTCAGAATCTTTGAAAGTTCCTCTGCTGACTCCACTGCATAGCCAGGATTGAGAACCCTAAACATTGAAAGTGTTGTCGTAATTTAGCCTTTCCTTAAACAGCCATGAGGTATTAGTAACAACAGGTGAGGGTCAGCTGCTAAGACCTGGCTTGTTAATGACATAGCACATGACTTGTGGGTAGTTAAGATGCCCAACTTTTTACCCAGGGTTAGCCACTAATTCACAGTGATGTAAGGAAAGTTCCCTAATGTCTGTGTGCTCTATTGTCTCCCATTTCTCAAGAGTTACTAGCTCTCTTCAGTGGGGCGTGTTGCCTGAATGACACGGTATGTAACTGTATGTCCCTGTGCTTGTTGTGAGTGCTGGTAATTTGCACCCTGGGCTCTTGAGTCGACCTGACTCACCAACACCTCTGTTTATTTACCTTTACAGGTTTTACTGGCCTGCTTTAAAATTTACTGAGTCCTCATTGACTGGTCTTTATAGAAGCAGTGTAGTTGTGGATGTCCTGCAGTAGTACTAAATTGAAAGACAAACTGTCCAAATCCCGTATCTCCAAGAGGTTTCCTACTGATTCTCAACTCTTTTGACTTTACTCCAAAGGGAGTATTGGAGACAGATACGAAAAGTGTTCTTCCCTAGTTTTGTCTCACATGGAGGATGTTATGCTGTAGTTGTGTTTAGGGTCCCTGCATGTTGTAAGATTGACCCTGTTCACGTATTTAACTGACACTTATACCCTGACCAGCCCCCTACCAGTATCTTCTACTGAAAAGTATACTACTTACCATATCTTGGTTCCTTGAGCTGTTCAGGGTGTTTTCTGAAAGTATATAATGACTCCCAACCATCCAAGCTGTGAAACTGCCTGCCTTTAAAAGTTAAACATGGAAGTTTCTCTACATGCTGAAGTTTAATTTACTTATTTAAAGAAATGAATTTTGAACCCCTGAGCATTTTCCCCAGGACATCCTCTTGAATTTTGTTGACAATCCCTATTCCATACTCCAACACCAAACATAACTACTTTGGTGTTTTTAGAGTGGATCTTTTTAGTTCTCTGTGTAACAGCATCCAAGATCTGGATTATGCTTTGGACCTTCAGACCTGAGTTTTTTATTTTAGTAGATTTTCTAGGCCCTTTGAATCTTGGAGGTTTCATTTGTGTTATGAACACAGCTCAAGAGAGCAATAGTGTAAAAACCGAGAAAGGTAACATGTTTTAAAATCACTTTGGATATTCCTCCATTATGGATAAATACAAATTTATTTAAGTACAAATAAATATCAATGCATTATGATTAGCATGGTTTAGCAAATCCCAGTGGGCACTTTTGGTAGTTTTTCCTACCTTTCTTTGCCTGCTATAATTTGTTGGCATATATATAATTTTAGACCCAAATGACTAGAGAGCATCTTTTTTTTTTTTTTTTTTTTTTTTAAAGATTTTATTCATTTATTTGACACAGAGAGAGAGATTACAAGTCGGCAGAGAGGCAGGCAGAGAGAGAGGAGAGAGGAGGAAGCAGGCTCCCTGCTGAGCAGAGAGCCCGATGCGGGCCTCGATCCCAGGACCCTGGGATCATGACCTGAGCCGAAGGCAGCGGCTTTAACCCACTGAGCCACCCAGGCGCCCGACTAGAGAGCATCTTAAAAATGACAGGTTTTCCTAGCTTTTAAAGAAATTAATGTCTCAGGACACAAAAGTTTATAAGTAGATTTATGTATGAGTCATAAAACAGGATTGGCCCACGTCAAAGTAATGTCCTTACCAGACACTTGTACAGTATAGGTTAATAAGGAAGCCTTGACTTCATTAGGTGTGTTTGTCACACACCTGCTGTGTGCGAGGGGCAGGATTCTGGTTACCATTTGCATAAATTCTTTCTAACAGTCATTACAGCTATTTTAGGAAGGTACTGATATCCCATTTCACTGGTGTGGAAATGAAGGCTTAGGGGTTAAATGACTTCTTGCCAGGGATCTTCCTGCTAAAAGTCAACGAGGGAGCTTTAAGCCAGACAGGACTGACCCTAAAACCAGTCAGTGCTCAGTGTTCTTGCTTCTGCCTGCATGTGTTGCTCCACCTTATTCATTAGGAAGAGGGCAGGTAGGAAGGCCTCTGACACAGGGTGGGGATTAGTTTGCCTTTAGGGCCCCCCTCATTTGTGGGGTTTCATGATGGCTTATGGTTGTTTTCTCCCCTTTGTTCCCTGTTTGCTTATTCTTCTCCCCCCACGGCCCACCCCCAACTCAACAGTCAGGATTGTATCACACAGCAGAGTCATCCCCCAGCTTGATTGGCTGGCCCAGACTTATTTTCTGGGTGAACTATTCCTACCAGGGCTGAATCTGGATCTTCCCTGTGAATTTTCCATTAGAACGTCTTGAATTGGTTTGTTTTCCAGTCTGGACTTGGGACGTGGTCTGTTTGCCTGCCAGCTGGAGACCAGCAGCTCAGCGTAGTTGCTGTGACAGCCCTTTCTTTTCTTGGCCAGCCCCCCATTTTCCCCTCAACCATGAAATGGAGTTTTTGATTTTTCCAAGTGGGGAAAGGGGGAGAAGTAGAAAGGTCACATCCATCAACTCTACCCAAGTTAGTACATACTCTCCGAAATTGGGGGGGAAGGGGTGGTCCAGAATACCCGTGATTTCCATTCTTTTAAAGGCAGGGCTATTCCCATTGAACGAAACACTCAGAAATAGTTTGGACCAACCAAAATTGAAATGGACCAGGGCCATTTTTTTTTCCCCTTTAACTGAAACATTTTCCAATTTATCTATGTGCCCAGCCTCAGTGGCATCCTTTGTGTACTTCTATGTTGAAATTTTCTCTTAATATGTCTGTTTCTACTACAAAACTGTAAATTACCCAACACACATACACAGACTAAATATCTTTTTATTTGCATAATCCCCAGAACCTAGTCAAATACCTAACTGACAGAGGAGCTAATTTTTTTAATTATTTATTTATTTATATGACAGAGAGAGAGATTACAAGTAGGCAGAGAGAGAGGAGGAAGCAGGCTCCCTGCTGAGCAGAGAGCCTGATGCGGGACTCGATCCCAGGACCCTGAGATCATGACCTAGGCAGAAGGCAGAGGCTTTAACCCACTGAGCCACCCAGGCGCCCCAGAGGAGCTAATTTTATGGACAAGCAATTAATGACCTATATACCAGGACAGTGCTTTTTTGATCCTTCCTCTAAGATTCCGCTAACCCAGGGCGAATAATTTATTAATGATCAATAATGAGCTAATTCAGTTAAGAAGAAACTTCCTCTTCTCATCCCTCAGCATGCACACACACGCATGCACACACATGCACGGACAATTACTGTCCAGACATAGACCCTGAGAATTTAGAGAGACTTTGGGGGTTGTCTAATCTCCACTTCCCCTTCTGTGTATGCGTCTTTTCTGAAACCTCTTGACAAAGTCATTTAGCCTTTGCTCCACCCCTTCTGGTGAAGTGACAGTGGTTACTTTCTGAAACTCCCAGCCCATTGCCCAGAAGCCTAGTTCTAGCAAAGCTCTGTGGCTTCTACTCTGGGCTTTTTGTTCTGCCTCTGGAACAGCACACAGCAATCTGCGGCTGCCCTTAGACACATTTTCTTCAAGCTCCTGTGCAAGCCACATGGCTCTCGAGTGTTTCCACTGTTGTGACCTCATCACCATGCATGCCTTTCTGTTTATCAGTGTTTGAATTTAAATGTTACCTAGGGACAAACATCATCCTGTGGGTGAGGTCTGGCTGTCACGTAATGGCAGGACTGTCCCCATTTTGGACCTGGGTACACCGTCTATTAATAGAATGTAAAACCATCAGTGTTTTTTGTTTTGCTGTCACCGTGTATCATCAGCTCCTCTTGAATCTGCTTTCCACCAAAACCTCCAGGTGGAGTGCTCATGAACTGCTAGGTAGCCAGCTGATCTGTTGTGTTCCTTGTCACTTAGTATCACTTGCAGAGTTGGTACATGTCTGTCTGAATCCCATATAAAAATACTAACTGGAACGGAAATGCTTCACTCTCCAGACTTCCTGAAGGAGGTTGAAATACATCTACTAGCAGACTTTCTTTGGGCTCTTGGTCTTACCACATATGAATATTTTTAATTCTGTTGCTTCCAGGTCATATGTCCCTTTTATTGACAGAATTAATAGGAGAAAGTGGGTTAAATACCTTGCTAATTTCAAA
Organism: Ailurus styani; assembly: GCA_002007465.1. Taxonomy (NCBI): domain Eukaryota; kingdom Metazoa; phylum Chordata; class Mammalia; order Carnivora; family Ailuridae; genus Ailurus; species Ailurus styani. The sequence goes on from LNAC01000405.1 coordinate 360,756, forward strand.
GTACTAAGCGTTTAGAATTCCTTGGTCTACAGCATAACATTTCTGTCAAGGCCCCCTCTGTCTGATTCACCAGAGTCCCTAAGATAGTTATTGAGCTGAAGACAGATTCTAGATGATACATTTCTCTTTAGTGCATTATTCCCCCAATGTCAGGTCTGTTTAAGGTAGAAGCTAAACAATTATACTTCTCTTATTACTCAGTAGAACCCATAAGTATAATATACTGATATTTTTATTAGATATGCTTCCCCTCCTTTTTAAATCCCAGTATTTGGCTAAGTAACAAGCTTCAGAAAGAACCTAAGCCTTAGAAATTTGGCTATAAACCCTATCTCATAGTTTCCTAATAAAGAACTTCTGATTTTAGTAGCAAAAGAAAATATTTTCTAACTACCAGGAGAAAAAGATTACCACTTAAATACCTAAATATAGATGGAATTGTGGTTCTCAATTACCATTTTATCTTTTGGTGCCTTTGGTTTACATGGCAAACTCATGGTTGTCCTATAGTAACAACCACCCTAGAATTGGAATACCAGAGTTAAAAGCTACTAATCTGACTGTGTCCTTTACAGCTGCTTAATTACTGGAAGGGGGCGGCGGGGAGGTTAGTTGGTTGACTTACAAGAATTGCTGGAATGAAAAGAAAGTAAATTTTTTTTTTAAACTTATTGGTTGAATATATTCTCTTTCTCAGAATGTGAGAATTTCCTGGATGTTGGACTGGGCAGAGAGTGTGTCTCAAAACAAGGAGTCCTCAAAAGAGAATCTGGCAGTGACTCTGACCTCTTTCACTCGCCCAGCGAAGAAGTGGACAGCATCATCTTCCCCAAGGTACTGTCCGCCTCAGTATTCGACTCCTGCTGGCTGTACTGAGCATCTCTCCAGCTCTGTGTGACCCTGCAGAAGAGTACATCCTCCCTTCCAGCGAAGGGAGCTCTGGGTGTCTGGGGCTTAGAGAAGGGCATTGGCCACTTTATCTTCCGTAGAGATGTGGCTGGTTACATGCAGGCTTTGAAGCCTAAAGAAATGGGAGTTCCTTTGGTGTGAATTAAATCAGATGAGGGTGAATACTTTTCAGTGGGCAGGAAGGGACCGCAGCTCAGACTATAACACGTCATGTGTATAAACTAACCATAGAGTCATTTCTGATTAATGTGTTTAGGCCTGAAGCTCTATTGCCCAGCTTGGTGATGTCACCCCTCCTCATCTAGCCTGCTTAATTGGAACTTTCTAGATCTCTGCTGGGGAACCCAGACTGTCTTCTCCCCAGTGAAAAGCCAAGCCCATGCACATGAGTCACCATGTGTTTTCATATAATTTGAGGCTCTCTAAGGGGCTGGGGGGTGGGGGTGGTTTGCTTTCTTTTGCTTACATTTGTATCTAGTAGCAGCAAGTTCTGTTTTGTCTCCTGAGAAGAATAGCGGGCTTTCCCACAGCAGGATCAGCAAGTGGTACTCAGACGCCACACGTGGTTGTCTTAGTTGCAAGGGGGTGAAGGGGCAGAAACACAGCAGCTGTGAGGACGCCTTTATGAAGGCTTCATGATGACCATGAAGAAGTGATAGAAGGGCAGTTGGGTTAGTGGGTGATGAGGTTCTCCAAGACCCTGTGAGGATGCTCTCCCATAAGTTATGCGAGAGGCTTGGTGTCCTGGGATTCTGGGCTAGAACATATTTAAAGCCTCTGTAAATGTACCCTCAAACACTTTCTTTTCATTTTTGTCCAGTGGCTTTCATGTGCCCATTTGGCCTCCCCGAATTCTTTTCCACTGTCTTCCTTTTCCCTGTGCTCACTGCCCTCCCCGTAAATCCTTGGAAAAATTTACAGAACTTCAGGATTCCTGTCATTGTTACTCACAGCAAATTGATTCAGTGGGTCTGTAAAGTAAAAAAATCTGCACCCTGGGAAGATCTAAACCCTTCTCTGAGTTATCTAGGAAGAGGGAAATCATGATTTTTTTTTTAATAATAGCATTTGGGTAATTTCCACTGTGACTTTGAGGTTTTCACTGTAAGGACTTCTGAACCATCCCCCACTGCCAAGGGGAATGCCATTCTGAAGGAGCATGTCTCAGAATATTTTACTTGTGTCTCAGATAAACAGATAATATCTCTTAGTTCCAGCTTTAAAATCAAATCACTGACAATCATGGAAACTGGGTCATGAATACATGGGGATTTGTTGAACATTTATGTGTATCTGAAATTCATGGTTAAAAGTTGTTTTGAGGGCACCTGGGTGGCTCAGTTGGTTAAGCAACTGCCTTCAACTCAGGTCATGATCCCAGAGTCCCAGGATGGAGTCCCACATCGGGCTCCCAGCTCCATGGGGAGTCTGCTTCTCCCCCTGACTTTCTCCCCTCTCATGCTCTCTCTCACTCTCTCTCAAATAAATAAATAAAATCTTTAAAAAAAAATTGTTTTGAAATTGCGGAGTCTTCATTAAGAAAGACTTGCTTGCTCTCTTTTAGGCGCGTGACAGTTTGTCCCTGGGTGCTGCCATCTCTGCTGAATGGTAGTGATTTCTGCTCACTAAACTGAATGATTTTCCTAGCTAAAGAGAATTTCAGTTTCCTGTGTTTTGCCTCCTTACTCAAACTGTCAAAAACATTTAGGAGATTGTTCATACGAATGGCTGGTGCTAGATTTGGCAGTTTTTCCAAGATGACTAGACAGACAGAATTGTTAAGAGTTGAAGCATACTCCCCATATCAACTTCTACCCACATCTTATACCCCAGTGGCTCAGAAAAACCAGAAATGGTGGATGCACTGTCTTCTCTTTGTGCACGCACGAGAATGTCACATGGCCTGAGGCAAGATCTGGAGGGTTCTTCCTCTTAGTCATTTCCACTTTCCCAAAGTTGGTTGTGACCAGGAGAGGTTTTGCAATAAAAGTTTTCTCTAGCTTTCATAAAGCCAACGGTTTGCATATGAAAGGAAAAGGGGAGAGCGGAGAGCAAGAAAGAGACAAGCTAATACTTAACAAAGTGGTTACTATATACTTGACACTGTACTGAATTTTTTATAATATATGTGATCTCATTTCGTGCTCCCTACAACCCTGTCAGGTGGGTGGTTTTATCCTCGTTAAACTCCTGAGGGAATGCAGGCTCTGATTGGGAGAGAGATGTCGTCCAGATTACTCAGCTGGTTAAGTCAGTCTTGAGATTGTACATAGGCTTCTCAGATCTGTTCCCTCTTACTTTGCTCTCGATCTCCAGACACCTGCTTTAATAGCCAGTGATTTATACGGAAGCAGGACGGCGTCCCTCCCCGTCTGCCTCAGTGGACAACCACACAGCATGTGCTGTGAAACGTCACCCTGTCCTGGAGTGCCTTCTCTCCTGTCTCTCGAAAATCATCTCTGGGCAAGGCATCACAACATACTTCTCTGTGAACCATGAGTAGTGTGTTAGGTCACTTCCTACAGCCATGTGTGTGACTCTGGCCTCACAGAGGTCTCTTCAGCAGCCTGCGGTGTTGGTTACAAACCCTTCACCTTACCCTTCACTTTCCATTCTGGTAAATATGACTTGGGTGAGAGGAGCTTCCTGATTACTCTTCTGAATATTTGCTAGTTCTAAAGTCGTTGTCTTCTCCATAGATCAACAGCATAAAGTTCAGATTTTTTTTAAAAGATTTTATTTATTTATTTGAGAAAAAGCACACAAGTGGGGCAGAGAGGGAGAAGCAGTGTTCACCGCTGAGCAGGGAAGCTGATGTGGGGCTCGATCCCAGGACCCCAAGATCATGACCTGAGGTGAAGGCAGACACTTAACCAACTGAGCCACCCCAGGTGCTCCTAGATTATGTTTTTAAAGTAGGAAGAAATCCTAGGCTTTTTTTTTGGCATTAGCTAAGAAAGAGTGATCATAAAATAAATAATCTCGGCTACCCTGTTATCCAAAAGGTTAATTGAAGTCCACGGAAATACTGATAGTTGCTGTCTTTTTTCCCCAAAGAGAATTAGATAAAGCACTCACACCTTGTTTTTTCTCCAGGTTGTAAAATGTATCCACAATTGAGAAAATCAGAGTAACTCCCCTAAGATGCTAAGCCTTAAGGGAGCATACTTCCTTTCTTGTGCCAGTTTGCTCTCAATTACTTCATCACCAAGCCAAAAAGTTTTTAACCTTTCAGGGATAAAAGGAGCTATACTTACAGAATCCAAATTTGAAAAACTGTTATTTATGCACAAGTATTGAAACTTACTATAATTTCAGAACTGTGAAACAGCTCACTATCACATGCTTAAGATTCTTAGATAAATTATCGCATGTAAATGGATTAAACAGTTGGCGCATATTAGGTGTTTAAAACATGAGCTGTTATTTTCCAAAGGCACATGGCAGAGTGCCTTGTGTATCATAGACAACAATTTATAAATACTTAATGAATAAGTTATTAAAAATTAAAGCACTAGTATTTTGGCAATATTAAACATTCCTTCAGGTGTGGTAATAAGATAGAAAGTGTGTAGTGGTTTTTATATTTATATATACATATGTTACATAACGTTTACCCCTCTGTCTATCCTTATACATTACCAAGCTAGTGTAACTCTTGGTTAAAAGAGCCAGTCGGGCATTTTTCTCCAGGATTTTATTGAGAAAATGCTGAAACATCCAGGGAAGTTGGAAGAGCTGTGCAGTGAACACCCACCACCTGGATTCCACCATAAACTTCTGCCCTTGCTTTGTTACACACCTGTGCATCTGTCCTTCCTTTTTCTACTCACCATTTAGTTCATCTAATTTCTTTGATGCATTTTTTTTAAAAGATTTATTTATTTATTTATTTGACAGAGAGAGAGAGAGAGAGAGAGATCTCACAAGTAGGCAGAGAGAAAGGAGGAAGCAGGCTCCCCACTGAGCAGGGAGCCCAATGCAGGCCTTGATCCCAGGACCCTGAGATCATGACCTGAGGCTGAAGCCAGAGGCTTTAACCCACTGAGCCACCCAGGCACCCGTCTTTTAAACAAGTTACAGATACCAATCCACTTTTACCCCTAAATACTTAGAATTCGGTATGTGTTAATAGTTTTTTTGTTTGTTATAAAATCTACACACAATGAAATGCACAGTGTGAAAGCCACCATTTGGTGACTTTTCCCTTGGCTTTACTGAGTTATAATTGATAAAAAGTGTATATATTTAAAGTATACAAGAGGATGTTTTGATAGACATAAACTGTGAAATGTTTACCATGATCAGGCCAAAGTATCTATCACCTCATAGAGTTACCTCTTTGCATAGGTGATAAGAACAACTGGGAGATTTACTTTCCTAGCAGATTTCAAGTCTACAGTGCATTATTAGTAACCGTGGTCATCATGCTGTACATTAGGTCTTCAGAATGTATTCATCTCCTGACTGAGAGCTTGTTCCCTTTGACTAATATCTCCCCATTTCTCCCACCCTTTGGGGAAGCCCTCTTCTGCTCTCTCTTACTGTGAGTTGCCATTTCTGGTTTCCATATAGAAGTGAGATCATGTAAAAGTTGTTTTTGTCTGGCTTATTTCACTTAGCGTGATGCCCTCAGGGTCCATTCATGTTGTTGCAAATGGCAGGATTTCCTTCTTTTCTTTTTTTTTAAACTCTGAGTAACATTTGCTTTACCTGTTCAGCTGTCCATGACGCTTAAGCTGCTTCCGTGTCTTGGCTGCTGTGAACACGGGAATGCAGGTACCTCTTCAAGACAGTGGCTTTATTTCCTTTGGATATGTACCTAGAGGTGGGATATTGCTACGTTATAGAGAACATTTCTAGTTTTAATTTTTTGAGGAACCTACATACTGTTTTCCATAATAGCTACACCTCAGCAACTTTTAACAAATCCATTCATCTTTGTAACCCAAACCTCCATATAGATCAGGTTATTACCTTCACTTCGGAAAGTTTCTTCATGCCCCTTCTCAGTCTGTCTCCTCTCCAGCCCCCTGGAGGCCACAACTGTTCTAATTTTTTCCCATCACAGGTTAGTTCTCTTTATTTCAGAGCCTCATACGAGCAGAATATGAATGTTATTATTCCTACTGAGTAGATGAGTGGGACTGATAGACCATATGGCAGGTGTAAATTTAGTCTTCTAAAATATGGCCAGACCTTTTTCCAGAGTAGTTGTATCATTTTACATTCTTGCCAGCAATGTATGAGAATTTTGGTGGCTCCATGTTCTTATCAACATGTATAATGGCTTTGTTTTAACTTTAGCATTTCTCGTGTGCGTGTAGTGGTAGCTCATTATCATCTTGATTTATATTTCCTTGACAACCAGTGATAACAGTAAACACATTTTCATGTGTTCATTGGCCACTTGCATATCTTCCTTTGTGGAGTGTCTATTCACATTTCTTGCCCATTAAAAAAAAACTTGGATTGTTTGGCTTTTCATTTTTGAGAAGTAGAAATTGTATATGGTATCCTGGATACCAGTCCTTCGTTGGATTTATGTTTTGCAAATATTTTCTTGCTGTGTGTGGCTTCCCTATTTGCTTTCATAAACGTGTCTTGATGTACTAAATGTTCAGAATTTTAGTGAAGTATAATTCATCCATTTTTTTATGACTATTGCTACCTATGTTCTGTCCTCTTCCTGATTTGTCTGCCCCCGGTCAAGATGTTTTCTTTCAGGACATTTATAATTTTGGCTTTTACATGCAGGATTGGAGTCCATCTTAATTTTTTAATACATTTTTATCACAGGTCTGTCGTATATAATAATAGGACTGAGCCCTAGCTGTACTTAGAATTATCTGGAGAGCTTTAAGAAGAAGAAGAAGAATCTGGCCCTTACCCCCGACCAGTTAAATAAGAATCTTACTGTGTAACCTTACTAGACCTCAGTTGTCTCGTGTATAAAATAAGAATACCTACTGAATCAAATGTGAAAAGAACAAATACATCTAAATCTGCAGAGCCCCCCATGTGGCGAGTATCGAGTAAATGATCATTACTCACATTTATGGAATAGTTGTGTTGCCCATATATCTAAGTAACAGTCATAGTTCCCCAAGCTTGATGTAGACAGCAGCATCATGTAATTTAGCCTTTCTCATTAACTTTCATTTATATCATTATTTCGTAATTTCAGTTTTCCTAGTTTATTTGACCTTAAATTAAGCAAAACAGTATCCTTGGGTTGCTGCCCCTGGAGTGTGAGCTGTCAGGCAACGGCTGGTGCTTGTGGACAAGCCTTTATACTGCTCCCTAGGCCCATTTTTGCAAGCTTTCTCTTGGACTCCTAGAGATCTTTGTAAGCCTGATCACCGTTTGCAGATTTTCAAGATGGCATAAACTTTAAGGAAAAGAAGGTGTTGGTAGAGATGATAGTTTGTGTGTGTTTCCATCCTCCCATCTGCAGGAGGAAAGCCAGTCAGGACAGCTCATGGGAGGAAGGGCTGCATGTCTGGCTCCCCTCTGGACTCCGCCCTCTTTCTCCCAGTCGTTGGCGCTCTCGAAGACAAGCACCGCTCCCAGCACCCCTCCTCTGCTGTGTCTGCCGTTCTGCGTCTCTCTTCTGTCCCTGCCCTAACCCACTCCCAGGACTGCATCCTAAGGGAAACAAAAAACGAAATACTTGTATTTAGCAGAGAATTGTATTCTGACCATCTGGCTTTAAGAGTAAGGGAAGAAAAGCTATATATATATATATATATATATATATATATATATACACACACACATACATATATATACACACACACACATATGTATGTATATATATATACATATATATGTATATATTTTTTTTTCTTAAATATACATGTGTGTATGTTTTTTAAATATATTAAATGCCTTTCAGGAACTTGGGCTGTTACTCCTGATTGTCTGGAGAACGGTGCCAGGGGATCAGTTTAACTAGTACATTTGTTTCACATAGAGTCAAAACCAGGTTTTTAAAAATGTGCTAGTTAAGTTGATCCCATGGTACCTTTTCTGCAGACAATCAGGACTAATACCCTAAGTCTCTGAAAGTCATTTAATTAGCAGACATTTTAAGAGAAAAGACTCCTCCAAAGAAAGGCCAACATATAACTCAAAAACTGTTAAGAATGGCTTCAGATATTAGGCATGGAACGTTCTATTATGTGACAGAAGCCGTAACTTTTCCCCCTTCTGGTGCATAAATGGAAAAACATTATCCCCAAACCTGGTGCTTTCTGTGAAAAGGGGGGGGGGAATTGGTGAAAGTGACGGTTCTTATATCTCTTATTTGGCAGATATCCGTAAGAACTTAAGCACTGATAAATTCAGGGACTGGAAAGAAATACTGAAAAAAAAAATTCAAATGCTTAAAAAACCCACTTGTTCCCTTTATTCATGATTAAAATAGACAGTACCTTGCAACAGCCTGATATTAAGGTCTAGCTTCTTTCGACGTAAAGATCATCATCTTAGACACATTGAGAAAGTGGCTTATCCATAGACAGATACCTAGCTGTAGAAAGACTAGGACCATATTCCAGGTTCAATTTTTGATTATGCCCTGACTGCTTTCTGTTCTGCCAGGGTAACATAAAGACATGACGAAGCTGGGAAAGTCTTTTGAGAACACATAAGTCTTGGGAAAAATTAAGAGCCTTCTTTAGATTCAATCCAGCGTTAAAGAAAACCCATTTGCCTCAATATTTAGAAATGAAGACTGATCTCAGTTATTGAGTTTGTCTTGTTTTTCCCTTTTCCAGGTAATAACCACAAGCTCATAATATTTGAACACTAAGACGTGTCCTAGCACACACCGAATCAACACTGTGTCGCAGATATATGCTAGACAGATTTCTTCTTTAAAATGTGTACAAATAGGCCAACAGTAATTTTCCCATCTTGTTTTAATGTCTTAGAAAAGGGTGGGTGCTTGTTTGTTAAGTCTTGGATGAGTAAAGTACCAGAGAGATAGCAGGTGGTCTTTCAAGGCAGTGTCCCTGCAAGGCCATGAAGTGCCAAACCAAAAAGGACCTGTTCTGTCGTCTGCGCATTATTTCCTCATCGGGAAGCCCCAGCTTGTAAGAATATATGATAAATGGCTAAATGGAAACTTGAACTCATTTTCATTTCCTTCAAAGCCTTGCTTGTGTGTTTGACAATAGGCCTGTCATACATTTTGCTTTATCATGCCCCTTCTGTTTGTCCCTTGGTACTGTTCTAAGAATTAAAAGTTAAGCAACTTGAGGGTGAATATATAGCTTCCTAGGGCTACTGTCACCAGTGACCACAAATTTGGTGGCGTGAAACAACAAAAATTTATTCTTTCACACTTTTGGAGACAGAAGGTCCTACAGCCCACATATCAGAGGGGCTGCTTTCCCTTGGGAGGCTCTGAGGGAGAATCTCTTCCCGGCTCCTGATGCAGCCTCTGCTGCTTGCCAGCACTCCTTGGCCCCAAGCTCCGTCTCCCTGGGTATCTCCCCGTGTCTCTTCTCGTCACATAAGGACACAACTCCTATTGGAATTAGGGGCCTTCCTAGTGTTGTATTATCTCATCTTAACTAATTACATTTGAGGGGAGGACACAGTGAGAAAGCCAAGATGTCCTGAAGTTGGTATTTGTGACCATCCACATTGTTCCTCTCTCTAGAGAGCAGCCCCATGATTGAATTGCTTTCAGGTGCACAGGTTAATCCTCACTAACTTAAAAAGAACAGTCGATTTTATTTTAAAATATTACCTACCCAATTTTAGAATCTGCTTGGTTAAAGCATCATTTTGTTTTACAGTGTGGCCCAGTGAAGGGAACACAGGACCTCAAGATCTTGTCCTTGTAGAGGCTTTTTTTTAAGAGATTTTTTTATGTATTTGTTTAAGGGGGGGCAGAGAGCAAGACCACAAGCAGGGGCGAGGGGCAGAGAAAGAGGTAGAAGCAGACTTCCTGCTGAGCAAGAAGCCTGATGACATGGGGCTCAGCTTGATCCCAGGACCCTGGGACTGTGATCCTGAGCCGAAGGCAGATTTTTTTTTTAATTATTTTTTTATTATGTTACGTTAGTCACCATACAGTATGTCATTAGTTTTTGATGTAGTGTTCCAAGATTCATTGTTTACGCATAACACCCAGTGTTCCATGCAATATGTGCCCTCCTTAATACCCATCACTGGGCCAGCCCAACTCCCCACCCGCCTCCCCTTCATAACCCTCAGCTTGTTTCTCAGAGTCCACAGTCTCTCATGGTTCGTGTCTCCCCCTGCCCCATTCTCTCTCTTCATTTTTACTTTCCTTCTCCTAATGTCCTCCATGCTATTCCTTATGTTCCACAAGTAAGTGAAACCGTATGATAATTGACTTTCTCTGCTTTAACTTATTTCACTCAGCATAATCTCCTCCAGACCCGTCCATGTTGATACAAAAGTTGGGTATTCATCCTTTCTGATGGCTGAGTAATATTCCATTGTATATATGGACCACATCTTTATCCATTCGTCTGTTGAAGAGCATCTCGGCTCTTTCCACAGTTTGGCTGTTATGGACATTGCTGCTATGAACATTGGGTTGCATATGGCCCAAAGGCAGATGCTTAACCAACTGAGCCACCCAGGTGCCCCACCCCCACCCCGCTCCTGCAGGGATTTTTTTAAAGATGATGAGGGGAACAGAACAGGGCAGTTTGAGTTGAAATCAGCCTGAGTTCATGTGTTGCTCCCTGCTCACTGCCTCCCTTTTCGGGAGGGCCCGAAAGCCAGTCTGGGTCCTGGTGACTGACCCCCACATCTTCCTCTTCATCTCATCCCTCACGCATCATTTCAAGAGCAATTAACCGAGGAAACCGGCTGCCACAGGGTGAAAAAAACTCCTATGAGCTGGCAGAGATTCAGCCCAAAAGTTGTAGAGCATGATTTTGAAGTGTTAATGTAAACATTTGAAAATACTCTCCTTCTAGAATAGGTCTTATTTTCTGTTCCAAAGCTAAAAGGCTCATTAGTTCTCATAATTTTTAAAATCTTTCTCAAAGAATGGTTTCTTCACTCTTAATTAAAACTTTGAGTAGACTGGCTAATTAGGAAAATACTATGAAGAAGGAAAAATAAACCACAGAATGCCTTTCCCTAGTCCCTGCTCCCTTTCCTAGAACACAATAAAATAAAGATGTTAAGACAGTTCAGTGCCCAAATCTGAGAGAGTGATCATGCATCTTCTAACTTGTACTTATCTTCTGGATAAATTCATCTTTCAAGTGTCAGGATGCTCATCTTTCCCTCACCTATCAATTTGTGTGCTCTAGTGTATGTAGCAAACAGAATGTCATGCTGCTTGGAATCAAGACTGGACTGTTTCTCTTAGGATCCTGAGGCTGGCCAGGGAAAGAATCTCATCACTTACTCAAGATTCCATTGCCAGGACTGGTGATTTTATGTGTGATTTGGCTTGATGACACTGCCAGTCCCCAGTGAATTGAGAAAAGGAAGAGATTTCTTCCATGTAGGCATTCAAGGCCAGAATGTGGGCATTTGTGGCAAATTTTAGGTAGGGTCATAAGCTGTTCTGTGTTTTTCCAAAGGCCTCTTAAAACAATTAGATACTTGGTTTGGGACTATTAACTTCAGAATGACATTATGGCAGCCAAGCAGACAACCTTGTTTTTAGTTAAAGCTTGGGGGGAAAATTAGACCTAATAGTATATGAATTTAGAGTTTTCATACAGAAACCCCAGATACATAGGAGTCTCTTTGTTTCAGTTGGTGGTATTGGCTTATGGAACTGACCTGAACCCGGGTTAGATGTTTTTCCCCTGTAAGAAAGGAATGGTCTTTGTACCTCCAATAAGAGGGTAGAGAGAGCACAGACCTTGACCATACCTTCATCGGGGACTAGAATCCGACTGGGACCATGCTTTAGAAAAGGAAACACCTGTTTGAGGCCAGTTGTGATCGTGCCCATCCTGCCCACTCTGCAGCCACTATGAAGCCACTCCTGGGTTGGGAGGCCTTGCCATTTCCAACTGTAGGTGTTTTCTCTCCTTGACAGCCCGAGGAAGAGCCGCTGGTCTGTGACATCACCGGATCCAGTTCTTCCACCGACGACACCGCTTCCTTGGATCGACATTCTTCTCATGGCAGTGATGTATCCCTCCCCCAGATTTCAAATTTGAACAGGTCCAGAGATCAGCAGTGTCTTGACGGCTTCTGCAGTCATGGTGTGGGAGCCGAGGGTCGAGAGAGCGAGGGTGAAGCTGCCGGCTCAGGTGAGATGGAGGAGGAGGAGATGGACAGCATCACCGAGGTGCCGGCGAACTGCTCTGTGCTGAGGAGCTCCATGCGCTCCTTGTCCCCTTTCCGGAGGCACAGCTGGGGTCCTGGGAAGAACGCGGCCAGCGATGCAGAAATGAACCAGCGCAGGTGAGGTGGACCCAGCGGGGCTGTTGGTTTCCTTTCTCAGTGTCTGCTTGCTTTTGATTCTGTGATTTCGTGTTATTGTGGTGAAAGAATTTAGGAGACACCATGGTACAGAAGAAAGCAGGTTGGGTTTGGAATCAGGAAAACCTGGGTTCAAACCCCAGCTCAATAACTCACTATGTAGATAAGCTTGGACAAGTTACTTGACCCCTCTGGGCTTTAATTTCCTCACCTGTAAAATACCTGCCTTTCAGAATATTTGTAATAATAAATATCACAAGGGAAATAGGCCTGTTACATGGTGGGTGTTTAATAAATGCTAATAGTCATTCTGGCCAGATCTGTTAATAAAATTCATAGATTAAAAAGTTGTGGAAGGGAATAGTGTCCTGTCGACTTTGAATTTTAAACACTAAACATGAAATTTTAGTCTCAACACCATCTGTTTTCAAAGTGCTTCCCAGAAATTGCGGTCCATTTCTAATGCAGAAAGTTTGGACAGAGTCCGAATGATTATTTAATCAGTAAGCGAGCCTAAGGATCATTCAGTGCCATTGGATGGTTGGTATCCTCCAGTCTTCGGGGCTGTATGTGCGTGTGACCCCATGTCAGACCTTCCATTCAGAAGCAGGCTGTCAGAAGGTAGTTTGGAGCTGGCCTCTGACCGTGGGCTGCTTCCAGGAATTTAAGCAGACGGCTTTCACTCTAATGACCAAGTGCCCTGATGCCTGCTATACGTGCGAAGTTGTGCTTCCTCCCCAGATACTGACTGGATGAGGAAAGGCAGCCAAGGGAGCAGGCTGACGGTTGTGTGAACACAGGTGATGTGACAAGCTCACCTGGCGCGGTTATGGCTTTTTTTCTTTTTAATCCCCCCGACGTCCTCATAACGTGGCTCCGATTTCAGAGCTATAGATAGGTATGTGTAATCTGATGGCACTCGTTCACTCGTTTATTCTTTTATCCAGCCGACATATGTGGAACCCCCGCCCCATGCCAGGTGCTTCTAGGTCCTGGAGACACAGATGAACGAGCCACAGACCCCACCTTCGTGGAGCTCACAGCAATGCCTTACACTTCACTCGTGTGCTACTCTTCTCAGACTTGTTTCACAACACACTGTCCCCGTGATTTTCCAGTCCTCTCCCCTAGTCAGCTGACATTGTCTGCATGTTCGCAGATGGGACAGGTGCAGGTAGCTGATACCACTTACCCAAACCACGTAGCACTAACTAGGTTTCTGGTCTCCTAGTTAAGTGCTCTTTCTGTGATTCCACATTATTCTCTGGTAGAGTTCAGGATGCCACCCTTAAAAATAAGCAGTTGCTTTATTTGCTGGGTAGTTTTTATGTACATTCGAAAGCATGGATTATATAAAAAGCTGTTTCTAAAAGCTTTCCTTCCCAGCTTTGTTCACGCTATACTTTTTTTAAGAAAGCATTCACACCAGTTAAAAAAATAAGTAAGGATGTGGGGAATGATCCCTGTAGCTGGGATTCTCTTCCTGAAACAAAAGTAGTCTCTTGACATACTGTCAGAAATGCTAACGGCATCCAGAAATGAGGGTTTGTTTTAAACGCAATCCATTTTTCTTTATAACCTGCTACGGGTCCTTTTGCTGTGACTGATTTCAGAGCTGGCTTGACTATGGATCCTGTAGCTCAGATGAGGAAATTAAAGCTCAGACTGAATGATTTGTCCCAGATTACTTGGTGCTCTTAAGACTGAACGAAGGACCCTATCACTTACTCATATTTGCAGTCTGTGTACTCCCATGGCCCCTCTCCTATGTGAGCCTACCATCGACAGTCCCCTCACACCACTGCCCCAGTGCCCCTGGAGATGGTGGAAGGACTTGAATGAGTGTGACTGATGCTTATAGTATTCTCTGCATATAATATAACCTGAATTTTAAAGTCATAAGAAAACCCTTTGAAAGCTTTGGATGGCCTTTTTTAAATCCTTTTAATTTTATAATTTAATAAACCTCATTCCTTGTCACCTGATTAATTCTTTGGAGCAAGGAGGAAGCAGAGTAAGCTTCCCCAGAAATTGTCAGGCTGTCAGGCCTTTGTGTTTGATTGTTTCTTATTCCACATTCTCTCATTCCCTGCCTTCCTGTACTGTTTCTCTGAGTGACTTGTGTCTCCCCACTTTGTGATGTCTGTATGCTTCATGCGTTTGTTTCCATTTTGTTTCACCTCGACACTGACCTCTTCCACCATTCATTTTCAGTTCATTGCGAGTTCTTGGGGATGTTGTCAGGAGACCTCCCATTCATAGGAGAAGGTACAGAGTTCACTAACTTGATGGACTAACTGTGTTGCCTCTGAGCTTCTACTAACAAGCATCTCATTTTGCTTGATCCATGATTAAAAACCGTCTTTTATAATAATGTCACTTCTGCTTCAGGCAAATAAAATATAGGTATTTATTAATTGCTGATGTCCATTTGCATATGAAATGGTTTTGTGAGTCTGAAATTTTTTCCTATTTTTATCTTTAAAGGAAACGTTTTTTAGTGTTTTTTTTCCATCTTGTACTTACTGATGTTCAGATCACTTTGATAATAGTGTCTCCCCAACTCTCCCTAGGAGAATTCACAGACACGTTGATTGTGCCTGTCTAATGGACACTAGGGAGTGCTTTTTCTTCCCCTCCCCACCCCTCCAAAAAAGAGGGAAGAACCTGAAAAAAATTGTGTGCTGGTACACGGGCCCTAACACATTTTCGACAGATTCTAGGCCCCCTGACCATTGTTGATGTAGTCATTTCTGAAAACAAATAAGAGGCATCCTCTCATCTCCCAGTCTTCCAATTCCTTAACATTTTGAAGCCAACAATTAGTAATTTATGAGCTGAAACGTCATTTCTAGTCAAAAAATGCTGATTTGCTTTTCATATGCTGAGTTTGACTTTGTTCAGAAGTTGTCACTAGTGACCTTTCCTTCCATTATTTGGGGGGAAATTCAGAAATCCAAAAACGATGATGGAATTACACATAGCATCTCATACTAGGAGATATTTGTAAAGAGGTATTTTCAGTTCTGAGCTGAAGCTCTTGCTTGGGAGGCTGGCAGGTCGTGGTCCTCCCCACTTAGTCTTTTTCCACTGGGTACCTCCTTGAATTCCAGATTTCAGGCATCAGATTGAATTCAAATACAAATACCCTGGATAACCTCAGGTAATCATGACTCAGTTTAGTTCTCCTGGGGAACAAGTTGTTAAATGCCCTTTCAGTGGAAGTGTCTGAACCCTTCAGAGATCTGGTTGGCTCTCCGTTAAAGCTCTTCACTGTGAACTTACTGAAAGCATGCTCTGTTGACAGTGGAAGATGACGGGTTGCTGGATGCGCCCCAGTGAGCATATAGATAAAGCTCCACAACAGCGCCACACACCATTTCACCCTTAGTCATTTTTCTGCAGGAAGAATGTGAAGTATAATTTTAAATTCTGTACGAATCCTTAGCTAGTGAAATTGGAACATTCCCACGAGTGTTAAAAGGTGGAAAGCAGGATATTTGGGTTTTGTTTGTTCGTTTGTTTTTTTGAAGAACCTAGAATTTTCTAAATCTCAAAATAAGGCCAAAGAACCTTAAACTGTCACCCTCACTAATTGAGGAATTGAGAAAATTTGAGGATGCTCTCAGAAACACTCTCATGATAGGAGTTCTCTGCTAGAAGGAAGGGCAGGTTTGCTGCTGCTGAAGGACCACCAGCAGCTTCCTTCCTAGAGCCGTAGGACCCCTGTCATGTCCTCCCCCTGTCTCCCTGTCGCGCTCCATTCTCTTCATCCTAAATTTCACTCTGCTCTCGCACATCATTATCATTTTCTGAGAGTAATGGGATGTTTAAATCTGTAGAAGGAGAGTATTTTTTTGAGTGATAATTTGGTAATGTATATTCAGTTGCTGATTTACCATGTTGTGTTTTTAATGAGTTGGATATTTTTAAATTTTTATTATAGTTTAGAGATTCAAAATGAAGTTAATAATTTCAGAGAATGGACTTCTTAGTCTCGTGTTTGTTTGTAAATTATATCAAGACTTGCTTCCCTCACACGAGCAAATTATAAGTCAGTCTGATTTCACTTATCAGACTAGAGATGTGTCTTAGGTGCTAATTTTTCCTTTCTGCTTCTGCCCTTATGCGCTTTGTACTATTAATTTAACCTGATTTTAAGTGTTTTACTATTTAAATTATTTTCAAATGCTATGATTTTCAAGATTTACTTTTAGAAGGCTCATAGGGATACTTCTGTTTATTCTCCCACCACCTTCCTTGTGTCTGTTCCTCTGCCAGAAACCCCCCACTTATCAAAACAAAGTTACTAAATACGTTCAAGGTATTCAGGTGGTTTTGGTGTCTGTACATCTTCCCATTTGCAAGATTCCAGAGAGAACTGAGGGGATGTTACCGTTATTCCCCCTTCTGAAAACAAAAACACGTCACTTAGTTTTAAGGCCCCAAATAGTAGCAGTGTATTTTTTTAAACTGAATTTTGATTTGTCAGTCAAAAATCCTGACCTACTGATGCAGTTCCTTTTACAGAGTACCTGAAATTTTGAACTGGTTATTTTTTTAGCTTGTTATATTTACATGGTATTTCCAACCCCAGATTTTCTGTCCCTCCCACTTGAGAGTAAATAACAGTGCTGAGATAAAGTAGATGATCAAATGGAGTGGGCTTTTTTTTTTTTTAAATCATGTGGGGAAAATGGATGCAAACCTAAAATTAAGACACGTTTCTAACTCAGTACCAAAGAATTCCTTTTCTTTTGAATAAAATACATGCCTTCATTATCATTAAAATACAAGGAAATGTGACCACTGTGATATGGCGAATCTTCATCACAAGAGCTTAGGAAGTAGGGTTTAAAGATGGGCACAAGTGTTGATAAGATATCCTTTTTTAGGAAGGACTCCTGAGGCGTCTGGCTTACATGGACCCTTACTGGGAACGGGAAGAAAATTGATGACCCAGTGAGCCTACCCCAGTGCAATTTGTCATTGTCCCTTTTAGTCGAGGGAGAGTTTAGTTAAGGAGGTCTGAGAGTGGAGTGGCAGAGCTTACGGAGAGATTGTCCCCAGCCCTGGGGACACAGCTCTGGAGAACACCTGAGGAGGGAGCTGTGGGTAGAGTCGGTTCTTTGTTCATGGTTGTTACCCTGTACCGAACTGACGTAAACATTTCCAGCGCAATGTCTGGATGGATGTTAGTAGAGCAGTTTTAAGTTTCTGTGGGTTTTGTTCTAGCCTCTTTCTGAATTCTAAATGTTACGTTCCTTATTTTTTGATGATCAGATAAATCCATCTGTCTATAACTATGGCTTTTCTTTTCAAACCCAATAACCCCGTCCCTGTTTCCTCTTTTCTCCCTCCATTTCTGTTTCTGCCTTTGATGTCATCCCCAGTATGAGCTGGTGTCCCTCTGGTGTGCAATACTCTGCTGCCCTGAGTGCTGACTTTAATTACAGAAGGTATGGTATTGTTCCATGTCCAGCCACCAAAGCGGGAACCCTTAAAATATGGCACCTGGGCTTTTGGCTGGGAGCTTGCTTCTGTGTGGCTAGAATGCATATGGCAGCCCGCTTTGTCTGTGAACACAGTGTTGAGTTGCCTCTGCTATGGGCATCACTAATTCATTTGAAGGGGCACAGACTAGGAGGCGAATGGTGTACCCTGATGCATCCTGTTTGTCTCCAGTGACTGTAGATTTGGTGTTTTCTGCACAGACTTGTATCTCTGGTATGGTAGACTACTTCCGTCTTTGTTTTTGGACTGTCCTAATTCCCAGAACCTGGGGATTCCCACATCCTGAGGAAAACAATGACAGAAGCAAGGCAGCTAATAAGCTGCACTTACTTCTGTTATGTTTCCAAATCCCCCAGTCTCTTTGGGTTCCAAATTCACAGATTCCTCAGTGTTTCATATTCTTCTCTCAGCTAAGCAGACAGATTAATTACTAAAACATTTTCAGGATTAAGTTTTGTGGGTAATGATAGGCTGGTTTTCTCAGGCTTTACAAACAATTCACAATAGAAAACTAAATTTCTTCTTCACTTAGTCTGTCTCCTCATCCCTGGTACTGTAAATGAGTTTCACAGAGACACATTTACTTATACTTAATCATGATTTCTATTGTCATATTGAAATAAGAAAAACAAAATCTATTGTTTAAATTACCCACTAGAGAAAAATAGAAGCATCTGGTTTCCGTTCATAATAAGTAATTTATGAAATACAAAAAAGCAAATCAGAAGCCCTCTGGACTGGCTTACGTGAATTATTTGTAGAATTAACTACGGTTTGAGCAGAGATAACTGAATAGCTTCAGTATACCTTCAAATGCATTTCCAGCTGCTTGTAACTGAGGACATGGTCGGCTCCAGCTCTGTTTTGCTCTCTTGCTTATTGGAAAGAAGTTCCCACTGCAACTGTAGTAGGTGTGGGTTATTCTGGCTAGCAGCCCCGAGGCAGATAGATGGCTGACTGCTCTCTGTAATCTCCTGCTCACAAAAAACATGCTTTTTTCACTTTGCAGACAACAAAATCATTATTCCAGGGATCCCATGCCCTAAATTTGCCCACTTTTTTGGTCAGTATCAAAACCAAAAAGTTAAAACTCTTAAACTTAGCAGCTTTTCAGCATTTGTTATTTAAGGTGGCCCATGTACCTGTCTGCAACTCACGGTTCTTGGGAAACCTGTTGGGCAGTTGTTGACCGGCCAAATGTGCACAGAGGCTACTGCTCATAAGGAACACTCAGGTCTCTGGGGTGGACACACACTGTGAAATAGGAAAGGTCAGCTAGACTGTAATTAAATGTAAAGTTGTAACAGTCCACTTAACAGACACAAGGGCAAGTCTGGGTCTCCCTGTTTAGCTTCTGAAAGTGACTGACGCACCTGTTTTCTCTGTGCCATTTAATTCTTTGGCATTAGCTGAGTTAGACTTTGGCAAAGATTAATTACAGCAGATCAAGGAAAAACCCACACATAAATGAAAGATCAGTAAAATAATATGGTCTGTCTAGATGGCATATTGAAAAAAAATCTTGAGAAAATGACCTTAGATGGTCAACATTTGAATAAGTTGAACGAGGTAAGAAAATCTAAAGGCAGTACTCTTTCTCAGCATACCAACACCTGTGTGGGGGGGAGGTAGGCGGTACTCATTTGCACTATGCCCTTGTCGGTAGCTGTGCCAGATGACACACAGAAATAATATACCAGTGGGTAGATACACCCAAAGCAATTTCTTATCCTCCTTCCTTCCTGAGACTCAGAAATAGAATGAATTAACTCCTTTGCTCTGTGTTCAGTTTCAGCCTAGAAGGCTTGACAGGAGGAGCTGGTGTCGGAAATAAGCCATCTTCATCTCTAGATGTAAACTCTATAAACACCAAAGAGCTCAGGCACCCTTTCAGTGGTGAAGAAAGGGGTGACTCTTTGGTGTCACTTTCAGAAGAGGATCTGGAATCAGGCCAGAGAGAACATAGGATGCTTGAGCAGCAGGTAAGGCTGAAGTGGGTATATGCTGCTAATTTGGAAAAACTCACTTTACTTCCCTACATGTGTCCTCACATTAGGAACAAAGAAAGCAAGACTTACGTTAATATATGGCTAGTGGCTGTGATTGCTCATGCATTATATAATACACTCATCTAGCACAAAGCAAGTTTTTAGCACTTAATGCTAATTCAAGAATACCATTAATCTGCATTGACTTAAATATCCCCTCAAAGCAGACTTTTTTAAATTGGGAAAGTACGCAGGATATTAAATTGAGTTTTCCTTCTTATCTGAGGACTTTTTTTTAATCATCCCAATAGTAAAATGAGTCTTGAAGTGTGTTACACAACATTGCTAAATTTCCTAATTTTTCAAAAACCTATCCCTTCCTGGGGGCCAAAAAAATCTTATTCTTTGTCTTCTCACATTGCCTAGGAAATGGCTATTTCTTTTTCTCTGCTTACCGTCACTGTCAGACTTCTTCAGAGAGCATCCTGATGCTCTCTTCTTGCCTGCCACGGGCACTCACCTGGAACTTCCTCTTGGAGGGCCTGACCTTCCTCGCAGCCAATAGGTGACCCTCACAGCTCTTCCTTCCATCACTCACCATCTCACCACCCGGGTCGGGTTCTCAGGGAGTTCGCCTTGAGAACTGCGATTATATGGTTTTAGAGCATCCCCCACTGCCCACTGTCCCCTATCCTCCTCTTGGGCCATGGGGACTCTCAATTGATTTCTAGGAGGATTCTATGACACATGTGCAAATGAAACGTTTCTAATTAGACAACAGTTAAACACCTGTCTTTGTGTAGGTGACTGGAGTTTTAGATAGAAATAGAATGAAACATTTCTAATTAAACCAACAAAAATGTTAAACAGCCTGTTCTTTTAGTAGGTGACTTAGGGTTTTATGTAGACATTTAATGTTTTGTTATACCCTAGTACATAGCAGTGATATGACCAAAGAGATATTGGGCACTAGAGGATTACCTTAATAGTTAATGTATTACTTATGTGAAGGCCCAAGAGAATTTCAGCCAGATGAAAATCAAATTGAAGGCCCAAAGGAATTTTCTGCCGTTATCCCCCTCCTCCCACACCACCCGTGTCTTCTGGGCCTGATACTTTAGAAAAAGTTAAGAAAAATAATAAGATGAAGAATAGGGGCACCTGGCTGGCTCAGTCAGTGGCACATCTGACTCTTGATCTCGGGGTTGTAAGTTCGAACCCCACATTGGATGTAGAGATGATTAAAAAAATAAACCTTTTAAAAAATAAATTTTTTATTAAGAATATGGAGAATATATTTATTGAGGCAAATGATTTAAATTTATTCAACCTAATGGTAACAGAAAGAGGGAGTGAAAAATAGAAACAATTCTTTTGTGACTTGTCAAGAGCATCTTTAAAGTGGAGAGTCTTAAGAGTAAACCTCATTTCATGTGTATAGAATCCTTTGGAAGTCCATTGTAAGACCAGGCAAAATGCCAAAATTGGGGGTTTGTGAACAGAACCCTAGACTTAGGACCAGGATATCCCTTCGGATTCCACATAAGCCCCTGTGTGTGAGAACATCACTCGCATTTGAAGTGACTTACCTAAGGCCTCATAACTGGCCGTTAGCTGGACAGTATTAATCTCAGAATTCTTGGCTCTCAGTCTCACTGCTTTTTTTCCCACATTTTTGAAGTAGGGGAGTTTTAATGAGGAGATGGGAACATTTTAATTTTCTTAATATTGTTTATGTAAAACCTTTTCTGAAACTCATATTGGTAGGAATTGGACAGAGGACCCTGTCTGTTAGTAAGTGATGTCAGTTACCACCGAAGTCTTTCTAAAATGGCTTTTCTGAGTTAGTCTTTCTAGATGAACTTGACGACATTTTCGTGTTTTCTGCGCTTAGTAGACTTCCTGGAACTTTACTCACCCATACTTTTTGTCTTGTGTGCAACCTCAGAGTGGGTATTTGAGCTGCTGGTATCCTCTGCTCTAGACAAGTCGCCTACAGCCAGCTTCCTGCTGAAGGTCTCTCTGCCTTTCACTGAGGTCATTTTTCAGACCTCACAGTTGTATTCGAAACATAGCAACTGTTTGCCTCAGACTCCATGGTTACACATGGAACAAGTTTGAAATAATCAGAAATCTTTGGCGCACTTGAGTTGAATGCATGGTAGTAACATTTTCATTGCTTCAGTTTGAGCATGTGCAGGTTTTAGCCTCCCCTGAAGGGAGGGGATTCCTGACAATTAAAGTTAGATAACAATTCTAAATGGCTCTCTGAGAATGAAGGGAGAGGGAGCCCCTCCCCATCACAAGAGTTCTGGTAAACGCTGGTGTGGACTGTCCTAGTAGGGCTGTTATTACAGGGGCTTCTGCTCTCGGTGGCATTACATGGGCTTGAAGCTGCTGTGAATTTACTGAGGGAGGTAAATTACCAGGTTTCAGCCCCCCTCTTGTTCTTGTAGAAGCAGTCTGATCTTAGAAGAGGAAATGAAAGAGATTTAGGTTTCTTCCCAGATGCACGGTTGCCTTGCTCTTGATCTTAAAACACCTTTTACTTGCAGCTTTGTTTCCAACTTGTTAAGATCAAAAGTAATATTACTGATATCCCACTGTATCTCTAGAAAGGATATTTAGGTTTTCGAAGAACAAGAACTACTCTATGTAGTTTGATATTTCCAGTGAAGTTATTTTTGTCTGATTATGCATTCAGCAGATGTTTACTAAGGAAGTACTGAGTTTAAAACATCATGTGTTATGAGGGATATGAAACCACTGTACAGGATGGCTGCTCTCGTTATTCCCATTTTACAGATAAGAAAAGTAAGGTTCATGAAAGCTAAGTACTCTTCTGAAGCTGAGCAGCTGTTAAATAGCAGGGGCAGACTGGAACCCAGTGTGTCTGACTGCAAGAGCCTGTGCTCTTACCCCTGCCCTGTACTGCCTTCTGTTCCTAGGTTGGGCTGGAAGATACAGTTCTGTGCTTCTCTAGAAATAATAAGAGCATGTACTTAGAATCTGTTCTTCAATTTTGTTTTGTTTTGTTTTTTACTTCACAGGCATGTCACAGATCTAAACAACAGGGATTCAATTACTGTACATCAGCCATTTCCTCTCCACTAACAAAATCCATCTCATTAATGACAATCAGCCATCCTGGGTTGGACCGTAAGTATATTACTTTTTTTTTTTAATTAAGTATATTTAAACACTTTTTGTATCATTTTCTTACTTTAAGACCCTGTAACATTACCTTCCAAAATTTGCTTGCCTCTTCTTCTGAATGGCTCATTTAAATAGAAAAGATAACAGTTCAGTTTTAGGGGACTTCCTCATTTTGCCACCTAAAAATCTCTTTTATACCTTAAAGGCATTATAGTCTTAGGCCTAACTTGACACAGATTTCTTTTTTTTTTTTTTTAAGATTTTATTTATTTATTTCTCAGAGAGCACAAGCTGGCAGAGTGGGAGGCAGAGGGAGAAGCAGGCTCCCTGCCGAGCAAGGAGCCCGATGCAGGACTCGATCCAAGAACCCTGGGATCGTGACCTGAGCCGAAGGCAGTTGCTTAACCAGCTGAGCCACCCAGGCGTCCCTAAACTTTTTATTTTGAAGTAATTTCAGACTTTAAAAATAGTTAAAACAATAGTGCAAAGAATTACCGCATGTTTGGGGACTTAGAGTCCCCAAATGTTATAACCATAACCTGGAGTCCCCTAAGTGTTATATATGTATATATACACATACATATATACACACATACATATATACATATATATATATGTTTTATAAAAGTATAACTTTTTATCGATCTCTCTTCCTCTGTCACTTCCTTTAAGGTATTTTTCTGAAACACTGGAGAGTAAGTTACAAACACAATGTGGTTATGTCTGAAAGATATTCTATTACCATGGTACAATTATTCATATTTTATCCAATATTAATTTCCTGACCTCTTCAAAAATGTCAAGCTCATGAAAGACAAAGAAAGACACATACATTTTTAGTTGGGGAAGCATGTGCCAGAAGGATTACATCTGCAAATGATGAATGGCACTATATGGAGGTTTCGGACCCATTGGCTGGGGAAGTGAGGTAGATGTTTGACATCCATAAGCACAGGGCCTTTGCAAATAAAAGATGCCCAGAAACATTTGAATTGTATCTAAATGTTTGCCATAGAAAGGCAGCTTGTTCTTTGAGAAACCCCACCTTTTTGTTTTATTTTTTAAATCTTGATTTCTTTTTTTCCATGAGTAGTTACAGTTTGAGATCATGATTTAAGATTTAAATGCTCATCAAGGAGAGAGTGATCCATTATTTGTGGAAAGACCATGTATTCAGGAGGCTGAGGCAGAGAGACTAAATAAATTCTGTGGTGTTTCTGGTGCTTCTTCAGTGTCCCCTGATATAACTCATCTTAAAAGAGTTGGGGACAGAAGCAGCTGCCCTGCATTAGATGTTCCATCTCAATTCATGACTTCCTGCAGGCCTCATCTTTCTAATTTCCACAGTAGAATTAAGACATGATAGATAATCCTATTAAACTTATCCTTGTTTTCATGATCAGTACTTCACATCTGGCCTGTTTGGCGTGCCTACTGATGACGTGTTCTCAAAGATGCAGACGAGACGAGAGCAGAGGTTTTGCTGGTATAGAATGAAAATCATTGTAACTAAATAGTTAATATTGGATTTGATGAGCCTGGAGTGCTGCTAGAGCTCACCAGCCAAACACAGACAGGAAAGCAGTCTTGAGGGAGACGTTTCAGCTCTACGTAGCCTCCTTCCATGACTAGCGAGTGTGGTGTCATGGTGGAGAGTCTACTCCCATAGCAACAGGTACCCAACACCAACAGTGTGTGTCCCACGGAGGGATCTTTTCCCTATATTTTGTGACACACTCTTTGCCTCGTGCATGAAACACTTCATTAATTTTTCCTCCAAAAAACAAGATGGTTTTTGACTGTGTTTTCAGTTGCTAGCCAAACCCTGTAAATAATGCGGCTAACTCCCAGAAAACACTGTCCTAGAGTGCCAGGAGTTCTGGCACATGGAGCTTTTCCTCCTGTTGCTGGGAAATGTTCTGCTCTGCTCACTGAGGGGACTGAAAGGAGTTAGCAGACTGCTGTCAAGAGTAGAGCAAGAGTTTAATCCTTTGGTCAGAATAGGGAACCCTCATTCTAACTTATGTTGTACATTTCATGCAGGTTTGAATGATTAAGTCGTAAATTATTTAGCTAGCCCCACAATTTCCCTGAGTTAGCATACACTGTAATCAGGATTAATCAACTCTAATGACACTGTTTCTCCTAGTCCCTCCCCATATACAATTAAATTAATTTTCCCAAGTTTTTTTTTTTTATTCTGCTCTAGAAACATAAATTTTTTCACAGATGTAAAACTTCTGGCAGTTGAACAGAAGACTAAATCTTGTGTCCTGTATGCTGTGCCTTCAAGCATTAGGGTCGCTGGACAGTTCTCGATTTGCCGCAGACTCAAAATCGCTTAAAATCACATCCCAAATCACTAAATACTCTGCGTGATTCATCTCTGGTCATGGTCTTCCTAGCTGAAAGGATCATAACTAACATCTACAGCGTGATTTTAAAGCCTTAAAGCAAGATTCAGTACACTTAAAATGTTTTAACTGATGTTTTATTGTAAGCACACATTTGGTGGCTGTGTGACCTTGGGCTAGTTAGTGAAATTCTTTGTTAGTTACTTGATTAAACAGGGGTGCTAACGTGGTAAGGCTTAAATGTGCATTTATACAAAGTCCTTGGCATATTTCCTGGCTTATAATAAGCAGTTGTTACCAGTACGGAGTGAGTTCACAGTGCCTAGAGCAGTGCCAGAGTCTGTCTGTCTCTGACCAGAGTGTAAACATGAGAGAAGTGAGAACTACTTCCAGCTTCTACCGGTGCTGTATCTTCTTCCTTCAAAGAAATTAGCTGCTTCTACCACAGCCTTTCACAGTGGTTAACATTTGGGTATTTCTGAAAATGTTTGTCTCCTGAGCCTCTTGTCTGGAATGCCTGTTGGGTCATTTTCTGGAAGAGAAAAACAGAGAAACTCAACATTATGTTATTACCAAGTTGGGATCATTTTTTGATATCCATTGATGTGAAGGAAAATCCTGAGTAAAGGTGGTGACTAATGGATTTCTGTGTCATTTTCTGAAATGGAAAGTAGACAGGCGACCGCTTTCTTGGGAACCACAGTGGGTGGGGAAGCTGTCCTCACTCATGTCTTGGCTATGCTGTCTTGGGAGGAACGTGATGAATGCATCTTGCCAGCTGAATTTTTAGGGAATGGGAATAGCACTGGAGGTACCTGCATCAAGTGGAGAAATGCTGGGGGGACCGCCTTCGGAGAAACTGTTCCCAGAGATGTGTTTGGCCCCATTTCTCCTTCTTGCATCAGAGAGCCTGGAGTGGAGACCCTCAGCTGGCCAGGAGGCACGGATGATTTCTTGGTGAAATTTAAGAATAAATTTCATTTTCCATATACAGAATAATTCCATTATTCCAGATGATCCCTTTCCAAGAGTATATTTTAAAACATCTCATTGCTTATATTCAGAAGATGCTTACAAACAGTAGAGAAAGTGCTTGGTTGACTGTATCCCTGGAAGGGCCCTAACCACGTTAGTAGTAGTGATGTTAAAAGAAGAATTGTACCCATTAGATAGATTTTTTAACTCAGAGGCTTTTAATGAGAAATCATTTTCCCTTCATTTTTCAGGGTGTGTTATCACAAGGAACATATATGTTCTGTACGTGTTGAGGATACACCTTAGATATTCATATTAATAGGTTTTTCCTTATGATCCATGAAATTGTGACAAAGGGGGATACTCTTAGATTTTGTGTAATAAGCGAGCTCATTTTCATTTCCTGAATTTGTTTCACATTTGGAAATAACTTTAGAAAGCACATGAAGAGGGTACCTTACTAGTTGTACTAGGCAGTCGCTGCCCCCAAAAAGCCAGTGTATGTGTATTCGTCCCAGTAGCTGTCTGATCTCTGTTATTAATGTGGCTGTGGACCGTAGTTTCGGATCACTTAGTATTTGTGGGGGGTATTATGTTGGTATGGGGCTTTTTTGTTTCATTTAGGACACTGAGCTTTCAGAAAGCCTGACAGAGGGAAATTCATTTATTACTTTGTTTATTCAGTAAGCATTTACATTACTCTTTGCCAGGCACCAGGCTAGACAGTGGTAGGAGAGGGATGAGTCTAGTAGAGATAGGGTTTTTTTCCTTGCTACATTTACTCAGACAAGAGAACCAGGTGCATGTAATAGGAAGTGATAAATGCAGCAAGTGAAAGAAACATTGGGCTTTTCAGGAGCATCCAACAGAGACGGCTTACTGGGGAAAAGTAATCTCAAAGTTGAGACCAATAGGAGATAGGGAATTCGGTAGGCGAGTTAGTGGCAGGTGTGCTGCAGGGTTATTGTGGTTCCATTCCAGACCATCGCGGTGAAGCAGATACCACAGTAAAGCAAGTCAGATGAATTGCTAGGTTTCCCAGTACATATAAAAGTTATGTTTACAATATGCCATGGTCACATGTGCAGTAACGTGATGTCTAAAAAAACAGTGCACATACCTAAATTAAAAAATACCTTATATTAAAGAAATATTACCATCACCTGAGCTTTCGGTGAATTGTAATCTTTTTGCTGGTAGTGGGTCTTGCCTCCACGTTAGTAGCTGCTGAAGGTTGTGATGGCTGTGGCAATTTCTTAAAATAAGACAGCAGTGAAGTTTGCCACAGAGATAGATTCTTCCTATCATGAATGATTTTTCTAGCATGGGATGCTCTCTGATAGCATCTTACCCACAGTAGGACTTATTTCAAAATTGAAGTCTGTCCTCTCAAAACTTGCTGCTGTTTTATCAATTAAGTTTGTGGGATATTCTAAATTCTTTGTTGTCATTCCAGCAGTCTCCACAACATCTTCACCAGGAATAGATTCCATCTCAAAATCCACTTTCATTGCTCAACCATAAGAAACAACTCCTCATCTGCTAAAGTTTTGTCACAAGTTCACAGCAGGTCAGTCCCAACTTCAGGCTCCACATCTAATCCTAGCTCTCTTGTTGCTTCCACCACATCTGCAGCAACTTCTCCACTGACATCATGAATCCCTTGAAGTCATCCATGAGGGTTGGAATCAGCTTCTTCCAAACTCCTGTTGATGTTGACGTTTTGACCTCTTCCCATGAATCATGAATGTTCTTACTGGCATCCAGAATGGTGAATCCTTTCCAGAAGGTTTTCAGTTTACCTTGTCCAGATCCACCAAAGGAATTACTATCTATGGCAGCTGTAGTCTTATAAAATGTATTTCTTAGAACAGTAAGACTTAAAAGTCAAAATGACTCCTTGATCCCTGGGCTGCAGAATGGATGTTGTGTTAGCAGGCATGAAAACAACATGAGTCTTCTTGTCTATCTCTGTCAGAGCTCTTGGGTGACCAGGTGCATTGTCAACGATGAGTACTATTTTGAAAGATATCTTTTTTCGGAGCAGTGGATCTCAAGAATGGGCTTAAGATATTCAGTAAAGCATGTTATAAGTGGCTGTGCTGTCAACCAGGCTTTGTTGTTCCATTGCTAAAGCACAAGCAGAGTAGATTTAGCATAATTCTTAAAGGCGCCAGGATTTTTGGAATGGTAAATGAGCACTGGCTGCAACTTAAAGTCAGCAGCTGCATTAGCCTGTCCTTTGAAGCTTTGAAGGCAGGCACTGGTTCCTCCTCTCTAGCTGTGAAAGTCCTAGATGGCATCTTGTTCCACTATAAGGCTGTTTCGTCCACACTGAAAATCCATGGTTTAGTGGAGCCCCCTGCATGAATGATCTCCGCTAGATCTTCTGGAGAACTCGCTGCAGCTTCTCCATCAGCCCTTGCTGCTTCACCTTGCAGTTTGATGTTGTGGGGCTGGCTGCCTTCCTTAAACCTCCTGAACCAGCCTTTCCGCTAGCTTCAAAATTTTCTTACGCAGCTTCATCCCCTCCCTCAGCCTTCACAGAAGTAAAGAGAGGGAGGAGGGCCTTGTTCTGGTTTAGGCTTTGGCTTAAGGGAATGTTGTGGTTGGTTTTATCTATGATCCAAACCGCTAAAACTTTCTCCATATCAGCAATAAATCTGTTTCCCTTTCTCGTTCATGTGTTCAGTGGAGTAGCACTTTGAATTTCCTTCAAGAACGTTTCCTTTGCCTTCACAACTTGGCTGTTTGACACAAGAGGCCTAGCTTCCACATGCCTTAGCTCAGCCTGCCTCAGCTTCCACGGGCCTTAATTACTATGGTTAATTATTTCTAGCTTTTGATTTAAAGTGAGAGACATGTGACTCTTTCACTTGAACACTTAGAGGCCATTGTAGGGTTATTAATTGGCCTACTTTCAATATTGTGTCTAGGAATCAGGGAGGCCCAAGGGGGGCAGTGGTAATGGCTGGTCATTCTCGCTAAAGTTCACGGTCTTATATGGGCATGGTGCACAGCGCCCCAAAACAATTACAGTAGATCACTGATCATAGATCACCGTAACAAATATAATAATAGTGAAAAAGTTTGAAATATTGCAAAAATTATCAAGACTGCTCATGGACGCAAAGTGAGCAAATGCTATTAGCAAAATGGCGTTGATAAGCTTGTTCAACACTGGGTCACTACAGATCTTCAGTTTGTAAAAATTACAATAGCTGCAAAGCACAGTTAAAGGAAGTGCTATAAAATGAGGTGTACCTGCATGTGGAAAGCAAGACTGGGGGATTTGGGGTTCTTGTCGGAGGGCAGTGGAGTAATTTAAGGTGATTAAGTGGATTGATTCAGATACTTCAGAGAGACCACACTGACATCAGTGTTGGGGAGCAGAGGTGGCAGATCAGGAGAAAGCGAGACTTCTAGAATACAAAATCAAAAGAACTGAGTGAGGTGTGACAGAAGCCTTCAAGGGTGGTGCCCAGGTTTCTGTTCTGAGTAGTTCCTTAGATGTTAGGTACCACTTACCAAACAAAGGAGTATGGGAGGAGGAACAGGTGTGGAGGAAAAGAGGAGTCCGCTTCCACGCTTGCTCAGTTTGCGCGGCTTGCGGCGCACCCCCCAGACAGGAGCAGTGAGATGAATGTTGTCTTGAACCCAAAGGAGAGCTCTGGCGGAAGGGTGGGCAGGTGTGCATCACCAGTCCATCGTATGCTGATTGAACTTTAGGGAGGACAGCGCGTGAGGAGGTTTGGGGTGAGGGAGAAGAGTGCTGAACACAGAATCCTGAGAAACATCACCACTCCAGGTGTTTTCACTCTGAAGGAAAAAACTCCAACTGTAAATTATGACCATTAAAAATAATGGACTTTTGTTTTCTTATTCTAGCAAGTAGGTGTTTGTTGGATGAATTTTTTAGGCTGTATTGGAATTCTACATATTCAGAAATAAAGATGAAAATTAAGTAAATACTTTGTTGGCCTAGATAGCCTTTCCTGGAACCAAACAGGCTCATGACATGATTCTGTTCAGCCTGGTTTGAGATGCCTTTGACTTTGTTCTGGAACAGTCTGCGTGCACTAATGTCTTCTGTGAACCCACTTCTCAGCCCAGCCGAGGATGCAGCCAGCAAGGCGGGTGTCCTTCTCCGTCCGCATCTCTCCACACCTCCTTAAGTCTAAAACCCTTTTTTCTCTTGGCTCTTCTTACTCCAGTGATGAGGAGGAGGAGTTGCATAGTAAGTAAGCAACTTTGGTGTCTGTGGCTGTTCTCCAGGGTCTGACCCATGCTGAAAATGCTGTCAGCTTAACTAAGAAATTGGAGACTTTTATCCTTTGCATGCCATTGTTTTTAAATCACTTGTCTTCATGCTTCGCTTTGAAAATTAACCTGGGTGAAACAGTTTTGGTCTTCCGTACACCACCTGCAATGGTTGATCCAGTGGCCTGACTGCAGGGCACGGGGACGTGTTCCTGTCCTACATTGTACCTTGTCTGTACTGGGCATTAATTTCACAGAGCTTTCTGTATGATAACATAAATTTCATTTTTCCTTGTTTTGCTTTTTTTGTCTTATGGGGCATCTAGATAGTCACTTGTGGTATTTAAAACTAATGTTAAACTTTTTTCTTCTCACCTTTCAGACATGTCTTTAAAAATACCTTTCCCTTGGGACACCTCACCAGCTACAGCATGTGACTTGGTCTCGGGGTTGTTTGAACCCCACAGTGGGCATAGAGATTACTTTAAAAAAGAAAGAAAGAAATACCTTTCCTTTGAGGTTACACCCTATGAATTAGGGGGTGGGAGTTACAAATTTAATTCCTTCCTTCCTTCTCTCCTTAGGAACTTTTATTTTTCAAACCTTTTACTACAGTGTGGATTTCAAATTAATATATTCTTAATAGATAATACCTAGTTTAAAAACTATAAGGTACCAGTTTTAGTAAGGTTGGAAAGGAAATGAATTCTCTCCCCTCTCCATGAAAATCACTGTTTTCAGTTTTGTAAGATTTCTTTAATATTTTTAATGGAAAAAAGATTTCTATAATAAAAGTAAATAATGAAGTGTTTTCATTTCATATAACTAATAAGAGTCTCAGGGAATTACAATATTCATAAAATTGAACACCCTAAGTCCTACCACTTGCTGACCCTACATTTTGGCAGTAAATACTAAAGGTGTCTATTTATTTAAATATTAAAATTTCATAATTAAGCAATATTAAGCTCAGAGTGACCTCTCTGCATTGTTCTTACAGAAGAGTACCTTATGTATAGTAACAAAGTTTAATTTCTCTTAAATGGAGGTCTTATTATATTCAGTCCTTTTTTTTACAATTAAAAGATGTTTGGTAAAGTAGGCACACCATGAGATATTTACCTTATACCAGTTGTAATAGGAGGGAGGTTGTGAAAATCCACTTACAACTTTGAGTGTTCAGAAATTCTCAAGTCTGGGGGCGCCTGGGTGGGTGGCTCAGAGGGTTAAAGCCTCTGCCTTCGGCTCAGGTCATGATCTCAGGGTCCTAGGATCGAGTTCCGCACCGGGCTCTCTGCTCTGCGGAGAGCCTGCTTCCTCCTCTCTCTTTCTGCCTGCTTGTGATCTCTCTCTCTCTCTGTGTCAAATAAATTAATTAAAAAAAAAAAATTCTCAAGTCTGTTTCAGCTTCAAGTATTTGTGATACCCCAGGAAAGAGGTCCACATATAGCCACTAAAACAAAGGTCCCGGTGGCATTTTTTTCTACCACTAATACAAAATTATGAATATAAAACAGCACTGGTTATACAGTTAACCCAATGTGATGGAATCATAAAAGTATGGGAGCTGGAAGAGCCCTTTGAATCAAGTATCTAGCATTCCTCAAAACATGTTCCTTAAACTCAGAAATACCAGTGAGCGTTAGGGAGGTGGAGGGGAGAGGAAGAGAAAGAAAGGGTTGGTTCATGCCACATAAATTTAGGAAACCAGTTAAGCTGGTTTCAGATGCTAATGTCACATTGTGAATTTCCAAGGCAGAGTGTTCAACGAGCTGTGTTTCCCAAACTTCCTAGCTTGGTAACCGCAGTGTGTGCCTGACTATGCACGACACCTCACAAGACCTAGTGTTCTGTGGGGCACACTTTGAAAATATTGACCACATCCATCCAATAGTTCTGATCCTGGATCGTTGTAGTGTATTAGATCTGCAGGTCGCTTCAGGACTTTAAGAAAAAGCTAGTTGAAATACGCTGTTGACCTGCAGTAATACTTCACAAGCCAACTTAAGTGACAGAGTTCTCTGCTTCTGTCTGTAATTCTACTGGAGAAGTAACGTTGGTTATCTCATCCTCTTAGGTGCTCTGAAAACTTGATGACACTTTAGGAATCTCAGAGGCATTGGTGGATTAATCACTGTTTTCAGAACCACATCTAAGAGGTCACAGCAAATGAATTACAATTTTTTCAGCAGTGAAAAGGTTGGAAATCCTTATAAGAGTCAGAGATGGTCCCAGTACTCACTCACATGTTTGTTCAGTTTTTAATTTATTCAACAGAAATCTGCTGGGAGCTTATTCTTGGCCAGGCTCTTTGCTGGTTGGTATTTTTCCTCATTGTAGATTTTACTTTCACTTGTTCATATTTCTAGACTGGTAACTTTCCAGGTGATTGCTTTAGTGTACAACAGAGTCCTAGACGCATGAGAGAATTTAATGCTGCTTCTACTGGGCAAGGTTCCTTGGGTGGAAAAGGTTTTAAAGCCACCTATCTAAACTGCACACACTCTTGGGTTTTTTTGTTTTTAAGATTTTATGTACTTATTTGACAGAGAGGGGGAGCAGCAGGCAGAGGGAGAGGGAGAAACAGGCTCCTGCTGGGCAAGGAGCCCAACGTGGGGCTCGATCCCAGGACCCTGGGATCATGACCTGAGTTGAAGGCAGATGCTTAACTGCCTGAGCCACCCAGGTACCCTGCACACTCTTGGTTTTTTAAGTAAATTAAGACCGCTGTCAGTTTCATGCCTAGATCATGCAGAAACTTGGGGACAAATCCCAGATCTTACTCCGTTCACCTTTCTCAGATGGCTGTTACTGCCATGCATTGTAAGTGAAATAGAATTCAGATAGGTAAAAGACCACAGAGAGTAGTCTTTTGAAGACTTAGAATTGATTTTTAAGTTTCTTAGGCATTATTCCTACTTGTTGGCTATTTACTTAGCAAGCTACCGTTTTGTATTCAGAATCTAGAGCAGGTTGGACATTTAAGAGTTTTACATGGTGGTAGTGTGGTAGTGGAACATCTTCAAATCACTATCAAATTGAAGTTTTACTCGTAGTGATCACAGATCCTTGAAACCCCTCTGAAGGAAGAAGAGTGTGTTCTGTTGACATTATAACAGCAGTGGTACTTGTGAACAAACTTGCCCTACCAGGAATTATACACAGAAAGTATTTCTAACCTGATCTCCTAAAAATTGGAAACCATTTGTCATTGTGTGATTGAGACCTTCTCATCTAGTCCTAAAGTGGCTCAAGCTTTATGAACGTGTCATAGAGAAAAGAATGTAGTGTTCTTTCTGTTTGTTCCACTTACTGCCCTGCCATTCAGACAGCCTTACCTGTAATGATCTGCTTCACTTTATGGTCTGGTCTTCATGGAAGGAGGAAGAATGTATCTGCCCTACGCATTGTCAGTGTCAGCCTGGCAAGGACCCTACCGTGTGTTGTTGTGTCTCCCTCGTCTCACAGATGAGGAAATGAAATCCAGAGATCTCACCCCAAATTAGTGATAAGACCAAGACCTTATAAGCCAGTTTTTATGCTCTTTTCCTGTTCACTACTCCATTGCCTTCCAGGAATGCTCACAAAAATATCATATACATTAGCTAGATTTTTTGGTATAGAAACACATGAAAGCAAAATGAACAGCATACAGAATACGATATTTAATTTTTGGTTTTATGTTCTTCCTGTGATGTCATCTTAGAAAAATAGCCCGTGGAAATGGAGCATTGACAAGAACAGGAACTAAACCTGTTTCATGTGTATTTGAACATGAGGAAAAGAATGTTTTGGGGTTTGCTCTCTACCAGCTTGAATCCTGAATTAAATTTTTTGTTGAGAGGAATTTGCTCCTGTTGCCGCCTGCTTCTTCTACTTCCAGTATTGAGGGGTTTGAGTTGACTTTTTCCTTCTTCCAAACCCATGCTTAGACAGAGAAGGCACTGCGCACTGGTTCTCAGATGCTGTCTGCTCTATGTGCTGTCGTAAACATTCTGAACATCTGCTCCGTCATCCAGGCACAGTTCTTTGGTTCCAACGTTTTCTCTCCCGTTTCTGTTTTCCAGATTCACGGCCTTTCCACAGTACCAGTGCCAACCTGACCGAGAGGTAATACACATTTATTTTGTTACTCCTTTCCCCAAGACGAAATGAAGGAAACCCAAAATGTCTTAGGACATTTAACTAGGTCAACCAAAAAGTGAATTCAGCTCAAGGGGTTCTTCTTGAGTGATCAATTTGGAGTAATGGCTACAAGCCGCTTGTAAAGAAGGCTCTATCCTTTTCAAATAATGTCCTCAAGAATCTTTTGCTTTTATATTCTATCGTATGCATGTTTGCATTTATTCAGGAGAGGACACACTTGTATTTGACTCTGAACTTTTGTACTCTGCTTATAGGAATTGTTCCTCCCTAAGCCTGACAACATTTTGTTTCAGTGTGTGTGTTTGTGTGTGTGTATTGCACACGGGCCTGTGTGGTATTGCTTCCTTAGCCATTTTAAGCCTTTTTTTTAAAGTCATTTTCTTCTGCCTTCACGGATATGGTACACAATTCTGCCCAAGTAAATTGGTTCTTTGCTTGACAACAGGCAGAAGATTTGTATTTTGACTCATTATGTTTATTTTTATATTCCTCTTGTCATGCTTCATGGGGTTGTAAAGTATTCTAATGTAAGCATAGTGGGGTTCTGATTAATGCCCTGCACTTGAAGCTGCTCTCCTTTTCACAGCAGCGTAAGTTATGACTCGGGGATCCAGAACTCTCAGTATGAATGCTTCTCTTTGCATTTCTGTCAGTTTGTCCTCCAGAGCAGGTTCTCACACCATTCCCCCCTTATCATAATAGGAGGCTGCTTTATTTTATACATACATGTTCTTTATACAGAAACAGACCTTAGCTATTGATGAGGATCATTCCCCCTCCTGCCTTGTGCCTCTCTCCTCTCTCCGAGGCCCTTGAGGTAAACACAACTTTTCTGTGGAAAAGTTCTTTAAAAAAAAGTTTGTGGAACACCTAAGAAAAGTAGTATAAATAGATTCCTTTTCTGTGTAACGGATTGTGTGTACAAGTGCCTGGCATTCTTTGAGGGAGTCGACCGCTGTGAATTTCCTAAGGTCCAAACAGGTCCATTGCAGATAGCCGTAGATTCTTTGTAGCCCTCCGGAGAGCAGAGAAGATCAATAGCCCATCCGCATCTGTGTGAAACTCCTAAAATGGATCTTCCTACACTCTCCTCCCTCCTAAAATTATGCAAAGCTGTATGTACCAGTATTGATTGTCCAGTATGCCCAAAGACTAAAAAAGATAAGTGATTTCTGCTTTTAGGGAACTTGAATATGCATTCAGTCCTAAAAATTCCTTTGTCTGCAACCTTTATTATCCATCATTCCATTATTGTATTTATGAGTTTCTTCTCAAGCACCTATTGGATGCAAAGATGTTTCTAAATCGAGTGCTATTTTAGATTAATAAGTTTCAGATAAATTAATAAGTGAATAATTGACAGGGTGTGCTTCATACCAGGTCACTGAAAATCTATTACTAAAACACTGGCTAGTACAAGAAAACGGAGCCAGGTTTTGGCACTGAAATGGCATCGTGGTGTGCTCTGTCCTCGGATCTGACTGTGTGGAACCGCTCAGAGGCCTCTGTCCCTCTCTTGCTCTGCTTCCCGTTCTCATGTGTGTATATATAGGTTGACTGTGACTTGTAGCTAAAATGAAATATGGTTACAGAGAAGTGTCCATTTTTAATCTGTGTTTAATTTTTAAAAATTCTGTAGTCTTTTTTAAAAAAATCAATTTCCTTGTTTTTATTTAGCATAACAGAAGAGACCTATAGTTTCCTGCCACAAAGCCCGTCCAAGAAAGATTTTGAAGGGAAGAGTGGAACAAAAGTCAGTCGTACATTCAGCTACATCAAGAATAAAATGTCTAGCAGTAAGAAGAGCAGAGTAAGTACTGTTGTGGGCCTTCCCTGCGTGGCCACCCTAATTGCTCACCTGTGGGCTCCTGTCACAGCCTGCATACACCCAAAAGGTAATGAAATTATGGGGACATAAGGAAATAAAGCCCGAAATTGTCTTTGAAATAGCCTAATATTTGAAGAAAAATAACAGCAAGAAAAATTGTGACAACAGGTGATACCACTAATTGGGTTTTTACTGTATGCTAAGAGTTTTCCATATGTTATTTTATATAATCCTTTCCACAACCACATAAGGCAGATATTATCTCGCTTTTCTGGGAGTGAACTACCCTATCTGGGTGTGTGCTCCCCACATTGGTTGGACCTCTTTGGCTTCAGATCTCAAGCACATGCTTTAATTGGTAAACCAGGTTTAAAATGTACCTGAAGGGAGGGCACCTGGGCAGCTCAGTTGGTTAAGCATCTGACTCTTGATTTCAGCTCAGGTCATGATTTGGAGGTTGTGAGATCGGGCTCCACACTCAGCATGGAGTCTGATGGTCCCTCTCCCTCTGCTCCTCTTCCCACTCGTGTGTGCGCTTGCTTTCTCTCTCTCTCTCAATAAATAAACAATAAATAAAATCTTTAAAGATAAATAAATAAAATGTACCTGGAAGATTTTATGCCAAGATCAGGGGATTTAAAATACTTATATTTGGATTTAGAGGTTAGAAAAATTGTCCCACATAAGATTACAAGAACTTTTAAGACAAAAGTAGATTCCTAGGTCTAGTCCCAACCGGACCTGCACGTGGCAGTGAATCCTCTTTAGTGAGTGAGGTTATGTTAAAGTACTTCAACGTTTTTCGTCTATTTTTTTCATACTCATAGGAATATTTAGAATATAAAAATAAGATAAAAACCACCTGTACTAACCCCATGTAGAGATAGCTACTCTTCTGATTTTTTTCAATGTATTTTTAAAAGAAAGGAAGACAAGGAGTTACTTTTCTTATACTGATTCCTAGTGCTAAACCAAAACCAATTCAGTGTCAAATCAGTGGGAAAAAACTTTCTGCCTCCCACATCCCCTGTACTGCATTCACCCACCCACCCAGACTCCAGCAAAATAAAGAAATTAAAAAAAAAACAAACAAAGCTTTAAGTGGAAATCAGCAAAGGACCTCTGGCCCGAGAGTCACTATATATATATGCATGTGTATACATGTGCATGGTATGTACACCCACAGAAGTAAGAGAGTGAACAAACACTGAACTCAAGTATATTATTGTAAAATGCACCCCTCACATCCCTCCCCAACACCCCCTCCCCAAAATACAACAAGCTTTTTAAGCCCTCAGTTAAGAGGGCTGGTAGAAGTAGAGCCAATGTATTTTACATGGTTTTGTAAAATAAGATCTCTTTCTTATAGCAAATGCTAGGTTCAGTCCTCAGAGGAATTTTTCCACAAAACCTGCCACGAGAATTGTTTTTTCATTTCTCCTGCTCAGGTGCAGAAGGGGAAGAAGGTGGGCCAATCAGGAAAAAAACAGGAAAAGATGCAAGGAGTCTAGCAAATTGTTTCTAGAATAATCACATATACAAGTATTAACTTCAGACAGCATTGTTTTATCATTTAAAAAATTCAGGTTAAAGAGGGCAGAATGTTTATCAGTGTTCCACAGATTGGCGGAAGACTTAAAATAGAACCTTATCTATTTGACTTCTCACTGCTGGCTTGGACACTGGTTGGCATCAACAAAAGAAAATCTCCTTGCAAAGATCAGTATAAATTAACCAACTATTACCACATGACTTCTGTAGATGGTCTCAGCATTCTGCCAGGTGCCCCTAAAGAGCTAAAGATCATCGTCCTTGAAGAAATTTTATGCTCTGTTCAGACATTTTCAGATGTGTCTGTTGTTTGTGTTGTTCTGTTTTTAGTGTTTTGTTTTTAAAATGTGGGATCTTCTATTGGAAGTCCAGTAAATAAGTGGCGAGTTCCCTTTCTATCTCCCCAGTGATGTTAACTTCCAGGGCCGGGCAGTGAATACACCACAGATCACATTAATGAGGGTACACAAACAGGCATAATCAAAACCATGTAAGATCAAATTTAGAAACTGGAACCTGACCTTTAAAAAAGTCTTATCCCATCCTCCTTATTTTACAAACTGAAGCCCAGAGAACTATGCTTTAGGTCACAGAACTGGGTAATATTAACTAAATACCTCTTTGTGGGCTGACTTCTAGCAATTAGTACGCTTCATTTCATGCTCACTCAAACAAAATCTAACCATGACTAAACAGTATCTTTTTAACTTTTTAAATAACTCAAAGGACTGGAGTTGGCTAGTAGGGAGTGAGAGAAAGGCAGGAGACAAGAAGGAATTTGTTAGAGCAGCGTCTGTCATCCCTTGTAGAGACTGTATCAGTTGACCTTTTGCCAAAACGACAACACTGTTTTGCAACAAGAATGGTTCCTCTTTCACATGTGGCTTCAACATTTGTTCTTTGGGGGCTCGTGCTGTCTCTGGCAGTGGAAACTCTCAAAAAAAAATTACGAATCTGGGGGCACCTGGGTGGCTCAGTGTTAAAACGGCTGCCTTCGGCTCAGGTCACCAACCCAGAGTCCTGGGATCAAGGGCCGTGTTGGGCTTCTGGCTCAGTGGGGTGTCTGCTTCTCCCTCTCCCCTCCCCCCACCCCGTACACCCCACTTGTGCGCTCTGTCTTTCTCTGTCTCTTTCAAGTAAATAAATAAACTTTTAAAAAAAAATTACAAATCTGCAACCCTGGATGGCAGTCCTTACTTCACATTATCAGGTGTTTAGAAAAGGGCCCCACTGGCCAAATACATCCAAAAGGTTAAGAGTCACCTTTCATGTAGAATAGCTCGCTTTTGTGAATGTACCAAAAGATAGTAAGAAATAGGGGAAATCTTGCCTATGATAGAGCTTTACCTCACAGAAGTGTTTTATTCTCTAAAAGATGACAAAAATAAATGAATATTTTCTTGGTGTGAGGATGCTGACACTGTTTTTCTTAACTATTGACTGTTCTTTCTCCACAATGTTGAAACAACTAGAAGTGCTACTATATATATTAACACTATTTTTTAATGAAAATGATAGAATTTTGCTTCTTTTAAATTATTTTTAAAACACCTGCTATTAGAGATCATCTGATCTACTTTTATTAACCTCTGTTGTACAATGTAATCATTCCTACCTCTTTTAAAGGAAAAAGGTAAGCATTTACTGAAGATATATTAAACTGTCACCTATAAATTCTTAGTAAAGTCTCTAGGAATGGTTTGGAAATTTTTGCTTTCCTTATAATTAAACATGATGTATGTATTCATGTAAAAATAGGTTATAGTTATTGCCTTATAGTCTCTTAATTATTGTGTTAATCTATTATATGTGTTTAAGAGTTTATCTGTATGTCACAACTCTTAAGTAATATGGTAAGGAGCCAAAAGGAGCCAAAAAAATTGCTCATATTTCGCCTGTAGCACTGAGATCAATACATATCTCTAGATGGATAGATGTAGGATTTGAGAGATTGAGTACTGCTCCCTCATACGTGTTTTAAAAATTAGCAGTGTCTGGCATGAGAAATTAAATGTATTCAGTGTTTTTTTCCAAAGGGGGCGAGCCTAAACAGGAAGTATAACAGGAAGACTGGCAGGTTCTGCTTTTGTCTTTTAGTATCTTCTGATAGTACCATTTCCTGTTAAGTATGTTTGTTTGCTACAGAGTAATGAAACACTGATGTGCATGGGAATCCCATTCACAAAGGGAGTGG
This sequence comes from Ailurus styani, assembly GCA_002007465.1. NCBI lineage: Eukaryota > Metazoa > Chordata > Mammalia > Carnivora > Ailuridae > Ailurus > Ailurus styani. The sequence continues at coordinate 401,073 of LNAC01000405.1, forward strand.
AGTGAGCCCCTTCAGACCATCCTGTTAAACCGACATTCTTCTTTGAGCTTTCCTCCTTACAACTAGGAGATGGGCAGAAATGTTCTATGGAAATTCTTACTCTGACTTGAAGTGGGTGTTTTGGGGGCAAGGGCTGTATTCCTGCAGAGCTGCTGGGGTCCAGCTCTGCCTCCTTGGGCCTGTGCTCCGGAGGAGGGAAGCAGACCCTGGAGCCTTACAGAGGTACCCACTAGAGAGTGTTCGCAAAGGCTGAAGGCTGTGTAGAATCCGGTTCTGTGGTTCCTTGTCCAGTCAGAGATCTGCAGCGTGAGGCTAGCTTCACGAGAGCTTGTGTTACGGTTGTCCAGAGTGCTCTCTGCTCTTCTCAGTTTGTCTAAAATGGTAGGTGGGGGAAAGCGCGAACTCAGTTTCCTTTTTAGTACCCTGGTATAGCTATTTCCTGCATCCATCCCTGACATACCGGGAGCTCCTACTTCCCCATGGTGTTGAACATGGAAAAGTCACACTTGAGAAAACAACTGGTCATCACTTGACCACAGGCGAAGTTTACCACAAACTTCACCGCACACTATTCTTAGGAAGCATACGTTATGATTCGACATAATGAGTCTTCTGAAGTAGATATGTTCCTTAACTTCTCAGTGCCAAAAATTGGCCTTGGTCCTCCCAGAGTGTCCATCCCGCAGCTGGAGCACCATCCACACACACTATATTTTGGGGAATTCGTTTTGTTTCATTTCCCATGTCCTTTGTAACTAGGGTACTTGGCTTTGCTGGCAGCATGCAAATAGTTAAGCCTGTCTTAAGGAAACCAGCACCCTCAGCCCTCCCTCTGCTTTCTCAACCAGGCCCTGGCTTCCTCTTACGGTTTCTCTGATGGCAGCTCAAAGCTGCTGAGCTCTGCCCTGCCGGCATGAGCCCCTCCTTCTGTGAGAGCACATTGCCTGGCATGGGGGTCGGATCATGTCGATAAAATGGGGTCGGCTTCACGAAGTACCCCTCATAACAGTGAAATTCATAGGACACGGGGAGGTAAGAGTCTGACTTCTTTAGAGCACTAAATTCTAATAAACAGAGAAAGAGACAATGGGAGTTTCTTGTTTTGTTTTTACCCTTAGAAGAGCTCGTTGGGCTAATTGCAAAGGACGAGGGTATTATTTATTATTTATTCGGATTGGATGAGCATTGTAAGACTTGAGAGAATGTTAGTTGCCATAGATTTTTTCCACCTCTTGGAGCACGCTTTAGCTTTCTGAAGCAAAGAGGCAAATGCTTTTCGGTTTAATGTTTATGCGCAGAGAATCCTGCAGCAAAATTTAGTTAAGAGAGAGAAATTATTTGAAAAAATTCCACTTGTTATTGATTGTTATTAGAATATTATGTACTTTAGTGGTTACTGATTGTCACTCAGAACAGTTTCCTGCTTGATAAAGTGAAATACTTTTTCTCTCTCTCTTCTTAGTTTCTACAGTTCTAGAGTGTAGCAGATCAGTTTGTAGATTTTTATTATATGTGTTTTGTTAACAAAGGACTGTACATGAATCAGACTTCGCCAGCACTCGCCCGTTCGGTACAGTGGATGGACTCTGAATTAGGATGTTGGGAGACCAGGCTTGTGATGTTGACTGCCAGTCACTTGCCGTGTGACCCTTTGTGAGTCAACACACCTCACCAGCCCCTGGCCGTAGAGTGTCGTGAGTCAGAGCAGAGCTGTGGAGTTGGCCAGATCTGGATCTTATTTCCAGCATGGGCAGTTACTGGCGTGTGGCCTCAGATAGAGCATTACACATTTCGGAGCCTCAGTCTCCTCAGACGTGCTGTGAAGATAATAACTAGTACTTCTTTGGGTTGTTAGGAGAAAATATGTGTAAGTCGCCTGCAGTTGTGCTTGGTACATAGCAGCTGTTTAAACTTTAGCTGGTATTTATCATCTTTATCTTCTCAGTTGTACAGCGGGAAGCGTGATGCCCTCCCTGTCCACTTCAGAGTTATGGAGTCAGATGCAGTCATGTACGTAGAAGGCATTGACTCAAAGTGTAAGGCATTTAGTAGTTGTCATGATCATGAACTTCATGGTGCCCATGTTGCAGAGATTTTTTTTTTAGGTGACAACAACAGTATGTGCGTATGTCGGGGACAGTTAATACTTCCGGCTAGAGGAAGGCTGAGAGGAATCCCTGAGGAATGCTTCCTGCCATCCCATCGTCTTCCTTCTCCCTGAGGCTGCTCTGAGAATGGCTGCCATCCTTTCTGCTCCCTTCCTGCAGCTGGCCCTCAGCTCGTTGCTGGCTTCCTCAGTGGGCTGTGCTTGGGCTTGCTAAGGAGGGTTCATAGGCCACCCCAGAGTCCCCTCCTCCCAATCCAGAAACCTCTTCCCAGGGTTGGTTCTGGGACATTGTGTCCATCGATATGAATGCCACTGAGCAAGCAGCCGACAGAGCAAGCCTGCCTGGTCTTCCTGTAGCGTTTCCGACATAGCTAGAATGCTCACAACTTAGAAAAACCATTGTCCACGACAGTACTCTTACCTTTCGTCCAAAACATTCACCACCACGCACCAGTGACCCCATGCGGCCTGGTTGCCCCGGTAAGGGGAGGGCCTTCTGGTGTTCATTTAACTGTTGGTTCTTTTCTTTGGCAGGAAAAGGAAAAAGAGAAAGAGAAAATCAAGGAGAAGGAGAAAGATTCGAAGGAGAAAGAGAAGGATAAGAAGACTGTCAACGGGCACACTTTCAGTTCCATCCCTGTTGTGGGTCCGATCAGCTGTAGCCAGTGCGTGAAGCCTTTCACCAGCAAGGATGCCTACACGTGTGCGGGTAAGTGACACTCCCCTTCCTACAAAGCACAGCGCTCTGGGCTCGGGAAAGCTCATTCCAGGTTTCCCATCCATCTGCCTGTGTCCCTTCCTGGAGTGTGTGGGGAGGTCGGCCTGTTATGACTGTCTTAAACATCCCGTGTGTCGTCAATTCCAGAGGTAGAACATGTAACTGGTACGTTTTTACAGAAAGCCCCAGTTTCTTATATTGTTTTCTTCCCCCTCAAGCCCCTGCCTTTCCCAGAAGTCTATGTCAGCGTTGAAACAGCCTCCTAGCCTCAAACTCTAAAGCTACTCAGCAGTCCCTCTTCAGGTCCTATGCACTCATTGTTTATTCTGGTACTTTGGCAGATGCTTCAGCCCTTTACCAACATTAGGTCACAGTGACTGCCGAGAGAAGTCTGTACTGCACATGCAAGAATGTCCTGTACTGACCTGTAGCTGACCTGCTTCAAACCACCTTAAAGCCAGGTCTTTTAACTGAGCCTGGGTCCTGGTTTTGGTCAGATACTGGGCAGAGGATGGCTAGCTTTTTTTTTTTGTCAAGGGCCACTAGCAGATATCTTAGACTCCAGCTGGATGGTCCCTACACAGCTACCGAACTCTGCTGTTGTGCAGAAGCAGCCCAGGCAACACATAGACCAGTGAGCATGGCTGTGTTCCAGTAAGACCTCACTGATGGTGAAACTGGAATCATGCGATTTTCATGTGTCATTAAGTACTTGTCTTTTTTTTCTTTTTTTCAACCATTTAAAAATGTGGAAACCATTAGTAGTGTGTGGGCCGTTTAAGAATAGACTATGGGTTGGATCTGGCCCACAGACCCTGCTCTAAGGCACTGTGTCTCAAAAACACTGTCACTGGATAGATAGAAAGCAGTAATATGTGCAGCACACACCAAGGTAAATCAGTGAGGCTGTTCATGACCAGAAGGGACCAGTCTGGAGATCCAGCCACTCCAGGCCCAGCCCAGTCACCCAGGAGGCCGAGGTGATTAGCACCATGTTCTGCCTATAACCATATCAGACAAAATAGTGACAGATTCAGACAATCAGGACATCATGACCTTGTCTTGTTTTCAGTCATTTGTGTGGAGTATCCCAAGTGATCTGTTACCAAAAATAATTAACTTACTGAAAGTTGAAGTTGTTAAAAGCTTCAAGCTTTAAAAGTTGTTAAAATCAGATTCAAAGCTACTGCAAAAAATGATTTCCACCCACTTGCTATCTTGAAGAGTGGAGTTAAGCTAGCCCGCAGCCCAGCTTGTCGCTGCCACAGCTGTCATGACTTTCTAAATGACTGGCTTTATCCTCACATTCTTTTAAAATGACTTTTGTGGATATATTATATCCCAAATGTCTGGAGTGCTGTTGGTTGTACTGTCCTATTAAAAAAAAAAGGAAAAAATCCACCTCGTGGGAGGAGCTGTCATCGAGATCTTTATGCATATCACACACATTTATGTCCTTCCTGCACGACTCGCTAAGACATGGAGAGTTCCAGCATAGTGGTAAGTTTTATGTGACCTCTAGAAAACAAGAGGCCACCACTGTCTACTACCTCCTGCATACTTATTTTGGGGCCCAGGTTCTCTGAAGCTCTTCGCTGGGACACCAACTAAATGTTTTCTGGTTAGTTTCTTAGCCACTTGACACAGCTCCTTGGTACTGGAATAACTTGGTTGCCTAGGGCAGTAGTCACCAAGCACTATTTAGGATGTTCATGTATCCTTAAAACGTTCTTAGACTACTTTCATGGGGTGTGTATATTTAAGCAAGAATTACATGCTTGTCCTGTCCTGTACTTAAAAAGAGCTCATTCTAAGGGCACTGGGTAGTTCATTCGGTTAAGCATCTGACTCTTGATTTCAGCTCAGGTTATGATCTCAGGGTTGTGAGACTGACCCCTACATTGGGCTCTGTGCTGGGCTGGACCCTGCTTAAGATTCCCCCCTGCCACCAGTCCAATATAGAAAGGGGGAGGGGAGGAAGGAAAGGAAGGAAGGAGAGGAGAGGAAGAAAGGAAAGAAGGAAAGAAAAGAGAAAAGAAAGCTCATTATAGGAATAAGAGAATTCAGATTTGCATTTTTTGTTTGTTTGCTGGTTATAAGTTTTATGAATAATATTGTCTTAGGTCAGTGGTATCTTTGCAGGAATTTATGTAAGCTACTTTTTATTTTAATTGGAACTAAATGTAATCCATAAGTTCACTTCACTGAGCACCTATACATTTCCATTCATCACAGCATGCTGAAGGTAAGAGAATGAGGACAGGCACCACTGTCCTATCCCCTTTCAAGTTCTCTTACCTCTAGAAACCTCTAGCATGTGTTAAGTGAAGCTGCCCAACATAAAGGGCCGAGTGAGGCACCAATATATTGTCTACATACAACTCTATTTCTCTTTAAAGTCAATATAAATAAAAACTATAAAATCTTCCTCCCATATCCCAAAGAATCATTTTGTGTATCCCTCCTGCAAAGTGCCTGTTCTCCATTTGAGGAGAACTGGTCTCAGAGAAAAACAGAAAGACCTCATATTTCTTGATTGGACAGTATGAAATTGACATACAAAGAACTTCAGTGAAGCATGCTGAACACCTTCTTTCTGCTATAAAGCAAAATTATTCAGTGCAATATATTTTTAAAAAAATACATAACCGAGCCTGCAGAAAGGAAAATCCCTGAAGGAACTCAGAATTAGAGCACTAAAGAGCCTCCCCATTAGTAGGGAACAAGATATGTGGCCCCAGGGCATATAGTGGGAGCCAAACCTGAGACCCCAGGATAAAAACCAAGAGCTTTAGAGACTGTAGCATTCATGCTGAATGACTTAGAAAAACTCCACCCACTGGCCCTTCAGAAGCAGCAAGAAAACGTGCCTTCTCCCAGGACTCTGAGTGAGAATTCTGTATCATGTACGAACCTAGGGTCCAAATTCACACCATCCATACCCCAAACTAAGAAGTTTTCACAAGTGGTTGAATGAAATCCCAATCTGAGAATGAAAAAACACTAAGAAACCTCAGCTGAAACAAACACAGACCTGCCCTGTGGTGTCACGTTGACAAAACAGGCTAGCTGGAGGTTCCCACGGGAGGAAAGTCCTGTAAAGCTGAAACTGCTTAGAGTTAAAACTCCCGGGTGCCTGGGTGACTCTGTCATTTGAGCATCTGACTCTTAGTTTCAGCTCAGGTCATGATCTCAGGGTCGTGGGATCGAGCCCCATGTCAGGCACTGTGCTGGGCCTGCTTGGGATTCTCTCTCTCCCTCCCCCTCTGCCCCTCCCTGCACTTGCAAACTTGCACGCACACTTTCTCTCTCTCTCTCTCTCTCAAAAAAAAAAAAAAAATACACAGACACCACATAAGGAAGTCAACCACCATGAGGAAGTTAGTAAATGCATAGATACAGGAAAATGTTGATGATTAAGAGGTTAAAATAAATATAGAGTTTCTAATGAAAGAACAGAACAGCTAAGGGGTAGATTTGAAAAATAACAATAAAATTTCAGGAATAAAAATAGCCCTGGAAGGATCTTTGTGGAGATTTTTCAGACACGTCATTGTTCTGTACCGTTGCTGGACCGTTGTGATTTCTGTTTACGAAGCAAGAAAATGACTTCCACTCTCTCACCTGCTTTAGGAAAGGGAGAGCTGGGCGAATGTTCTAGGAACTCTTATGACTGCAGACTGGCTTTGGCTTTATTTTTTACCTTTAACTGTTAATAATTATGCACTTGAGTTCCTTATCTTAAATGAAATTCTTCAACAAAGACCAGTTATCTCTGGCAAGCATTGTATTTGGTACTGTGATCCATTCATAAGCCGTTGGTCAAGAAATACTTAATGAGCGGGGGTATGTGCCAGGTACCCTCTTTTTTTTCCAGTTGAATATATTTGACATAACACTGTGTAAATGTAAGGTGAGCAAACACATTAATTTGATGTATTTATATATTGTAACGTGTATGTAACGTTATAGCCACGTTTAGCACCTTGGTCACATTACATAGTTGTCCTTTCTTTTCAGTGGTTTGAGTAAAAAGAGGCACATTTCTCAAGTTGCTTACACAGCAGCTTTTGAGAAGAGTTCTCAAAGTATAAAACCTTGGTACCTACTCATTGCAGCATTATTTGTAACGTGGAAGAATTTAAAGGAACTAAACAAATAACCATCAGTAAAATATTGTATATTCATTAGATGGAATTTGGAGCTGATACTAAAAAGAATAGACCAGGGGTGAACCAGTCTTTCTGTAGAGGAACTGGCAGAAGGTGTGCTGGGCTTTGCAGGTCTTTGCTGTGGCTGCTTGACTCTGTCCTGGAGCATGCATGGGAGCAGCCCAGGATGAGACTGAGGAAGTGAATGTGGCTGTGTTCTGTGAAACGCTATTCGCAAAGTCGATATGGGCTGAATTCAGCCCACAGACCACAGCCCCTGGGATAGCTCTGCCAAATGCAAACAGATCTCCGGGACACTTTGATAAGTTGAAAAGGCAGCAGGTAGCACTGTGTGTATGATCTGAATTTACAGAAAACAAGTGAACAGTTATTGTTTGTATAAATATGCAAGAATATTTAGAAGGACATACCCCAGACTGTTAATGATTTAAAGGAAGAGATGAGGAGAGATCAGGGAGGCTTTTTTAATTTTATTCTCCTGTCTTGTTTGAGTCTTTTACGACTGTACTTAAATGTTGTTGGTATGAGCAAAAACGAAATGTTAGCCTTAGATCACTGATAACTTTAAAGGTTTTTCTGGTGGTCAGATGGTCTCTGATGAAAGAGCAAAATATGTTGATATTTGATTCAAGAACTTAATAGACAAAGAGCAGAATGATGCGAGGAAACAGTCAGCTTGTCAGGAGACCCGAGAGCCATTCTTCAGTATTACTGACAGCGCCAGCTTGAGTTAGAAGCAGTGTAGTGGACTCAACAGACTGTCTGTCCTGAAATGGGGTGTGAAGTAGTGTCAGAAGAGTTAGGGACAAAAGGGATGGGAAATCTTCTTTGAAGACCCAAAGAATCTTTTCCTTTGTGCTGTAGGGAACAATAAGAACCATTGGTTTCTGGTTATAGTAGGTAGATGACTCCCACCAAGACTGGCTCCAGATAACTTTTCAGTTTAAATTCAGATGGAAAAGATTGTCTAGTTTCTGTTCAGTAAATGTCTTATCTTCTACCGCCATTGATCTTTATATATACATTCTTTCTAGGTTGAAGCATGTGCCCTCCTTGGCTATATTAATTCTTAGCCTACATTAGACTATAATGACTTAATTAAACCTGCACCTGGCATGGGATTGATTTGTCAGATAGCAGAAACATCTGCTGTAATGTAGGACAGTGCACTTCTTTTAACCCCAGGTATCTTGAGCCCTTTTTTGTTTTCTCGATACCTCTTCCTGTTAAACATAAATGAAACTTCTCTTTTGCTGGGCTCCCTTCATGAGGAAACATAGCCCGTCTTCCTAGACTGTGGAACTGCTCACACTGTCGGAATAGTGTGTACTAGGATTTCCCCTGGAGAGGGGCATCCAGGGATACCTCTTAGAAACTTCTGTGGCCCAAGGATACCAGAGGGACCCATGAAGAATCACTTGTGTGGGTTGTGGGTTCTGGTTTCTGGACAGAAAACTAAATGCAGGAAGTTTGAGACTCGTGGACTTAAGTTATCAGCCACAAGGCTGTGTGGTAATTAAATAGTTTGATGAAGCAGTGGTTTTCAAAATTTTTTTTGTGAAACTGTTTTGAAAGTTCTGTAGATATTTGAATATATACATATATATGTATTTTTTCAACTAATTTTAAACCTGCATTAAAAATCTACATGCTCAAAATACAACCAGATTTTAACATCAGCATGTTAACTTCGGCTATCAGTCTACCTACTTGTTTGCATTTTTCCTCCCTTTTCTAATTAATTGAAGAATATAATGTGATTGCAAAGAAAGCCATTTTTTAAACTGCTGATATTTGGAACCTACTCATTTGTGTAAATGAAGATGTCCTCTATATTGTGTATGCAAAGCAAAATACAGGAGTGTAAATTAGATGCTGAGGTACTTGCATAAATTGAAACTGTGCTAGGCACCTCTGATTTCTGATTCTTAGATCAGTTAAAGCAACTTCATTGTTTTCGTTTACTGAATTTAAAAGTAAATGTTAAAATTGTAACTCAAAAATCCATCCTAAATTTTTTACACATTTGATGGCATATGACAATATTTCCCACTCAAGACTTTTTAAAGGAGGAGACCAATAGAATACCAAATTGGCTACTCGATTTATGCTAGCAATGTTTATAAACCTATAAGGGAGTGGAACTTTTATGGATTGAACTATCTGGCTTAACTGTTTCTTCTGGAAGCAAAGTACTTCATGGAGTCCAGCCTGTCAGCACTGGAGTCTTTTCTGTTTGGAGGTCTGTCAGGGGAAGGGAGTATCAGAACATCCTCAGCCAGTAATTCTTTGATTTAGGGCAATAGCTTGATCACAAGTTATGTTAGTTCTCCCTGCTCTGCAAAAACAAGGGAAAAGAATAATATTTTTGAAGTTTAAACTGAAAGAATCAGACAGCAAAAAGGAACACTTTTGATAGGGCCTTCATCTGCACCTATGGTTCAAAAATTCCTGTTCCACTTGCATACCACCCTACCTCAGAGCTCACTCCCTGCCTCTCCAGCAGCTTTGCACTCAGCCCTGGGGGAGTGTTGAAATAGGCTCAGCATTTGGCAGTGGCATTAAGATGTGTGTATAACAGTGTGCAGCCTGCCACGAAGAAAAAAAATCAAGGCTTGAAAGCAAGGGAACAGTGTGTAGTCATTTTCCCAAAGGAGCAAAAGCAATTGGCTGATTCTCTTCAGCTTCCTTAAGAACAGAGCCTGCAATGTTTATGTGTGTGAAGCACCATCTGTTATCTTAGCAGGAAGTGGAAAACATGAGTAATTTGGAGGTTCAGAATCTTTTTTTCCCTTTTCTCCATCCCCTCCCATGTTCAGGATCTTCCCAGGAGTCTCAGGAAATGTAGCATCCCTCCAGTTAGTCACTTACCCTCCTGGTAACTTTCCTTTTCAATTTAGCATAACCCTCTGTGGCTGACTCCTGGGGCCTCACACCCAGGCACCTGCTCAGTCAGGTTTGAATCGTGGTTTGGGAAGATCAGCCACACAGCCCATCGTACTGATGGATGACGGTGGCTGATGCTTACAGGCACCAGTCCACCAAATGTCATGACTCCCTTTAACATATCCCTCTGCGTGCATATACTAAGCCGTTCAACAGGAAAGAGCATTTTAAAACCCATCAACATCTCTTGACTCCACTGGAATACACCTGGACCAGTCTGAAGTAAGTCATAATCCTGGATGAAAGCTTGAATCCCTTTATGTGGACTTGGCGTGAAATGGTCCTGATCACAGACACTGGAAACAGCAAGGAGCAAAAGCCTCCATATAGTTTCTTTGCAGCCTGCTGGGGGTTTGGGGGGTAGGGGGGTGGCGAAAACAAACTGCAAAAGCCAAGACTAAAGCCCCCTGCTGGGACTGCTTCGAAGTATTTAATTTAGGAGAAATCTGGCAGGTCTTTTTTTTCTCAGCCATAATTTGACTCTTGTTTTGTTTTTGACAGAGAGAGAGAGAGATCACAAGTAGGCAGAGAGGCAGGCAGAGAGAGAGGAGGAAGCAGGCTCGCTGCTGAGCAGAGCGCCATTGTGGGGCTCGATCCCAGGACCCTGAGATCATGACCTGAGCCGAAGGCAGAGGCTTTAACTCACTGAGCCACCCAGGCGCCCCGACTCTTGTTTTAAGATTAAGTCTCTTCAATGGGGAAAAGAAAGAGCATCTATCCAATTCTTACTTCTTCGGCTGTGTAAAGCTTCCCTTGAAAAATCAGCTGTTCTTTCCAAGTGCCACCAATAATTTGGTCTTTGGAATGCGTGGTGGAGTCCTTCAGAGAAGGAATTCGTTATGTCTGGGTTTCAGATATTGTCAGTGGTTCTGTTTTATTTGCTTTAAACAGGTGTAAGATGATCTTGAGATTATTGTTGATTTGCTTTCTGTTGTGTTAGCAGCTTCTGAGTACTTTTGTGGTAAGTTGTTTCTCTTGATTAAAAAAAACAAGCAGGTCAGCTACAATCTAAATAGGAAACAGGAGTGTTCAGAATGTGTGTGCTGGTCAGATTTTGCTTTGGATTTTATCTGGGAAGGCAGCTCTCTAGATACTGTTTTCTGATGTGTAGAGTTCATTGCTTAAATGGGATAGTAAAATAAATAATCGATTAAAGAAAAGACATTTGTTGTTTAGGGAAAAGGGAGGTAAAAGAACAGCCTCATCAGTGAAGTTGGTCCTCACTCAAGCAGGGCACTTGTTTACTGGCATTCTTGGCAGCACTTACCCCAGTGCTCATTACATGAGCACTTCAGCGAAGCTGACGGGGCTCTCTCCTGTGGCTTTCCTCTTGTTCTGTACATCAGCTCTGTGGTTATTATACCAGCTACAAAGAATATCATACGTGCCCTGTAGCTCAGCCTTGTAGCTAATAGGCTCTATCAGTCCAGACCACGATGTTTCACAGTCCCCAGAGATTTTAAACAAAGTTGCAGAAAGAATTTTGGAGCGTGTATTTCTAAGTTGTTCATACAAACTGGTTTGTTGTTGCTGTTTCGATTGTCGCTTGTTTTAGTTTTAGTTTTCGTTTCTGGGTTGAAATGATAGGGAGCAGTTGCACTTTTCTGCCCTTAAAGGTAAGCCTGTTCCTTGGAATGATCAGAGAATTTTCCCCGGATCAGTTTTGCTGCTCAGATGTGCCTCCACAAGGCAGGACCCTAGCATGGTCCCTAAGGATGATCAGTGACTCAGGGCGGGAAGTTCCCTCCCTTCAGAACTCAACTCAGGAAGGTGATTGCTCCCTTTCATAGCAGTTCTTGTACCTGTGCCATCTTCTGATTCCAATCCCATTCGGTAGGGCTGTACCTCTTACCCTCCTTCAAAGCGTAGTTTCGGAGTTTCTTACCAGTTGTTTTTTGTTTTTCTGCTGAAAAAGAAACAACGTGTAGTGTATAACAGCTCACCACAGATCTGTGGCAGTTGGTGGCAGAGGTTTAAAAAAAAAAAGGCAACAGATAGATGATATTTCCCAGTTATGTGGGTTTTCCTTCATGTTCTTTTGTCTGATGCCTGCTTTTAGTGAGAAAAAGAAGTTGTTGAAGGCTGAGCTGTTTGTGTTTAAATTCAATCTAATTAGGACCGGCTCTGTTCTCATAAACCACTCTGCTGGGACCTTTCTGAATAGCTTTGAAAAATAAAAGCATTTTGCTTACTGCTATTAGGAAATCTTTTTCTTTTAAATAAATAAAAGGCCAAATAATTCTTTGATCTCCCTAACAACATGGTATGGTTTGTGGCACAGAGCTTGACAGTGTATTAGATTTGTCTTCAGGTCTTCTGTTCTTGGTAATTGTCTGTGTTCCAGAACCAAGAATAAGGTTTTAACCTCGTGACTCTGGCTGATGTCAGTGGGGCCAGAGTATCTAAACCACCCCACACACCACTAAAACTGTGGCTGCAAACGGAGTCCAGGACAACTTGGTATCAAACTAAGTGTTTTCCAAGTAGGTACTTGAGTATGTTAGGCAGACATCCACGCGAATTACTTATCACTGAGATTCGTGACCCTGTTACAGACCACGTTAAGATTTCAGCTGGGCCAGAGGTTTGGGGACCTGACTCGGCTAACTAAGAAAGTGAATTTGTATGGAAAGTTGTTATTTAGAAATGCATTTTATTATTACATCTGCATGTGTGATTCATCAATTGGAATTGTCTTTTAAATCTCAAACACTGGTCCGAGAACTTGAATATTACTGAAATCTGTTTAAAAAGTGATGGCACCACCTCTTCAGAAATCACCTTTGCTTAATTCTCTAGTGTTAGAGCTGACCGGGGAGACAGGTCATGTCCCAATGTACTGACTGGTCTCTTGTAGATCAAAATTAGTGGTAGGTTCTTAGACAAACCCCACCTCCTCTGTTGCCCACAGATGCCAAAAACATTATTGATTTTCATTAAAGCAGAGAAGAAAATGCACTTCTGTAATTAGAATAGAAGACAAGAGAGGCTGATTGAAAAATTGTTTTTAAACTATCACAACTATGATTGACTTTTTTAGAGGATAAGGAAATGTTTATAAGGAAATCCAAGGAACTTTGGAGGATATTAGAGTGTGATGCACTGGGGTTTGGTTTAGGTTTGGGTTTTTAAATACTAGTACAAAGTGTAGTACATTAATAATGTAACAAACCTACGTACTCCCCATTCAACATGAGAAGGTAGTAACATTTTATTATATGGCTTCAAATTATTTTTCACTTTTGAAGAAATAAACATTACAGTTGAATCCCCCCATATTTCCCTGCCTAATAATCCTCTTCCTCCCTCCCCAAGGACAAGCACTGTCATCAATTCAGTATATATGTAGTCTGTATTTTGTAATTTTATCTCCCCCGTAAGCATGTTTTTTTTTTTATTTTAGTTGACATGAATGGTACCATATCTCATTCTGTAATTTGCTTTATTATCCTCAACGTTAAATGTGGGAGATCCAGAGTATTGAAACTGATCAATCTAGACCATTGACTTCTAACTCTTAAATGGTATTCCATTTTATGAATATATCAAATCTGTCCCACCACTAAGTCATTCGGGCCATTTCCAGTTTCTCTCTGTTATAAGCAGGGCTGCGGGGAACATCCCTGTACACCAAGGGAATCGCTAAGTCATAAAGTGGCACCTTGTCAACTTAACTGTATGTTGCCAAATTGCTGTCCAAAGTGGAGGAACCAGCTTCTCGATCCCTGGGCAGATGCTGAGGGATCTGCATCACCATTTCTTCACCAGTACCTAGACTTGGCAGGCTTTTATTTTATCTGACCTAGTTGGGTACAAAATGGTGTTTCTCTATTCTTTTAGTTTGCAGTATTCTGATTTCTAGAGAGATCAGGCACTGTTTTATGCTGTGAATGGCCTATACATGATCTGTACAACTTTTCTGTTGTGATCTTTGTCTTTTTCTTAGTGGTTTATGACGAGTCTTTAACACTTTCAAGACTGTGATTGTGTGTGGCAGTACATTTAGTTTCATTTCAAAATGTGTGGTTTTCCTTGTCCGTGATATGGATCCATTAGTTTTCCTCATGTGCTTACTTTCATGTTTTAAAGCGTATTTTGTTAAGTAGAAGGGAGCAAACCAGAGGTTCTCCTAAGCAAGACTCTGAGAGGGGAGAAGGAGGGATGGGATTAAAGAAGAAGTATTTGAAACACTTCAGCTGAGCGGGGATTTGTCAAAGACAGAGGAAAGGTGGCGAGGGGAGCTCTGAAGCCTGTGCATGAAAGAGAGGATAGGTCCCCTAGGCCCTTGGAATAGGGGGGACTCTGTGTTCCCCGGCATCTGCACGGCAGGCACTCCAAGTAGGGAGAGTGTGCAGATGGGGGAAGGTATCTGTCTTACTAAAAAATGACTGTAGGAATTTGTCTCGACTGCTGAGTGGTGCTTCTTACTGTGGGTCCAGCAGCTTGGAGCTCACCTGGCCCACCTCTTCCCACTCTTCAGACATCTAGTGTTTACTGTGGACCAGGAACTGGGGATAGTAATATAAAAATTGTAAAAGACAGTTTACAAAGTGTCAACTTTACAAAGTTACAAAGGTGAGACTCCCTCCAGGAGTTTTCTGTCCAATGGAACGGGGGCCAGTCCAGTCCCATGATGGAGGCAGGTGTGGAATTCCAGAAGTGCAGAGGTGGGGAATCTTTTCTTCCCTGGGTGGGTCAGGACTTCATTGAGGTGACTCCCTCCAACCCAGTCAGGGGAAGGGACACGAGCACAAAAGACAGGGCTCACAGGCATGACCAAAACCATGGTAAGCAGCTGGAAGTTTAATGGCATAGCAGGCCATATCAAGCCAAGTAAGAAATTTGAGCTCTATCCTAAAGGTGATGGGGAGCCATTGGAGAGTTTCTGAGGGGTGAGAGGCAAAAAAAAAAAAAAAAGTTAAATACAAACCAATGAAGACAGACTGCCCAGCACACCTATTGCCTCTTTGGTCCTTCCTTAGAAGACCCTTGGCTGGACAGGCATGAATTCTTCAGCCCAGCTTTGCTGGGGTCTAGGTCCTGGAATAGGAGTTACATTGCATGATGCAAAGAAGGGCATAGCCATACTGACATCTCAGGAGTTACTTGGATTTCTATTTGTGATTCTACTTTCTCTCTCAGTAGTGAAACAGTGACTTCTTCTTCTTTTTTTTTTTTAAGATTTTATTTATTTATTTGACAGAAGGAGAGAGATCACAAGTAGGCAGAGAGGCCGGCAGAGAGAGAGAGGAGAGCCCCCGATGCGGGGCTTGATCCCAGGACCCTGAGATCATGACCTGAGCCGAAGGCAGAGGCCTTAACCCACTGAGCCACCCAGGTGCCCTGAAACAGTGACTTCTTTATCAAAATTGATCCTTATTTTCAAGTCACAGAGAACTGGACAAATTAATGAGAGCCAGTGGTTTCCGGTTCTTTAGAGAAACATCCTCAAAATGTTTACTTTTACTGATTAGAATGAGTCACTCCCCAGGGGTCTCTTTCCTTATGCCCAGAAAGGGACATTGCCAAGAAACCCCAGCATTCCTGTTCAGTGGTACATAAGTTCTCTCTCAGTGCCGACTTCTAGAGCAGCTCACAGCTTACGTGGAGACGACCACAGGCAGTAGAAATGACAAGGAGCATGGCATCCAGACCACTCCTTTGCCGTCTGCTCCTAGAGAAGAACACGGGCGGGACAAGAAGTATTGCCTGAGTTAAAACTTTCTGGGTTTTTCCTCTTGTTGATGCCAATGTGAGCCTTTCGCAGCAGAGTCTCACCTCATCCTGCCTTCGGTAAAGGAACTTAGATGTCTCTTCGGGTTTGTTAACAGAAAGGTGACCAGAGAGTGAATGTCACAAGGGGTGGAGCCAGAAGAGGTTAGCTAGATGGGGGCAGAGGCAGGCCTAGGAGGGAAAGACTGGTTTCGACTATGGCCCTTCCTGTTGATAAAAGCAGATGAGTTCCTGATAGCCTTCTGGATGGTGATGGCCTCTGTCAGGACTTCTCCAGTCAAGGCCCTTCCCTGGCCATAAACCTCTGGGGCGGCTGAGGCTACCTCAGAGGTAACCTAGATGATGCAGAGGCTGAAATCTTCAGCTGCATGAACCTTGTGGGACAGTCCAGTGGGATTTACTTTGAAAAATTATCCCAGGGAAAGTGTGGACCCTCCTCTCATTTACTAGATGGGGAAACTGAGGCACTAAGGAGAGACTTGCATGAGTCACACTAACTAGCAGAGCCAGGACCTAAATCAGATGTGCTCGCACAGCAGTTCTTCCTGTGCTTCTGTTAGTCTTAATAAGTTGGCATCTCACATTTTATAA
Organism: Ailurus styani; assembly: GCA_002007465.1. Classification (NCBI taxonomy): domain Eukaryota; kingdom Metazoa; phylum Chordata; class Mammalia; order Carnivora; family Ailuridae; genus Ailurus; species Ailurus styani. The sequence goes on from LNAC01000405.1 coordinate 417,340, forward strand.
TCAAGTTGTATCAGGGCACTTGGCCTTTGGATAAAAGAGACCTAGTAGGGTCTAAACTAGACACTTGAACAGGAACCCTGAGCCAGGCACTGTGCTAGATAAATGTAGAGATTCAGCAATAGATGAAGCACTCTGTGGAGGAGAAAACCATGAGACCATGACAGTACGGTGTGACAGGTGGTATTAGAGATCCGTGAACCAGGTAGGCACGGCAGGAGCAACTGTTGAGGAAGGCCTGTGAGAAGAGGCCTCTGGGACCTGGAGTTCTGGCAGTCTCCCTTCTAGTGCCCTGTCCTCCCCATCATCGCTCCCCTCTCCCCACATTCATACGTATGTGCCAGGAGGGCATCTCGGCCCACAGTGAGTGAGTGGATGCGGGCAGGGCCTGTGGGGCTGCCTATTAAATGCTGTCTGGTTGATTTCTCAGGGAGCCTTCCCCTGGAGAGGCTCTTGTCACTGGGTGTCCCCACGGACAGATCTTGTGTTTGTTTCTGCTTCCCCTCTGGCCTCCTGGCACAGTTCTATTTTATGACTTCATAGCAGCAGTAGGAGCTGACAGCAGCCCTTCTGAGGCCCAGAGGGATGGGTTTTTACGTCAGTGGCTTTGGAGCCAAGGGAGTAAAAATTAAGGGTTGAGGTTCGTGTCATTGGCACATGTGGTCTCCCCTCCATCTTTATCCTGAGTCAGGATTCCCAGACCTGCCTGGTTCTGAGGACCTTTCTTTTGTGTCTCCTGACTCCGCTGGGTGGTTAAGATCCCAAGCAGAAGGGCATAAACAGGACTCTCAGATTCACACTCTGCCTCTGACACCGCCATACAGATGTCGCAAGTCCCGGCGAGGGGCTCTGTGGTGCATTTGTCGGTGACTCCAACCTCACATGTTGACGGCAGACAGTTTTACTTTTTGTTTTGCTCAGTAGGCTCTCAGCTTCCTGCCTGAGAGGCTCCAGACTTCTCGTTTCCATGAATCAGAAATCACATCTGCTCTCATCTCTCCTCCTCCCCATGACATCACATGCCTGCTTTCCGGCAGGGACTGCAGTCTATAATCCCAGTGAGAGCCGCCTTCTGACATGCGAGTGACTTCACTCGGGAATCCACAGGCTGCTGTGGCTGCGGGAGGGCAGAGTCTAAGATCTCTTGGCTTGGTCGAAGTCACCTTGGGCTTTGTTTGCTTTTCAGGTTGCAGTGCTTTTGTCCACAAAGGCTGTAGAGAAAGTCTGGCCTCCTGTGCAAAGGTCAAAATGAAGGTAAGACATTTTTCGGGGTGGGGAGAGTCCTGGTTGGGGTTTTGTTTATTGTAATCATTTGGTACCAACACAGACCAAAACAACCGATCAGCAATTCTTCTCAAAAGCGACCAAGTCTCTTCTTAATTAACACACTTGGGAATCTGTGGCTTTTGGAAAACAAAATGCTTTCAGAACTCCATGTTAAATACACATTTCTCTGCATTTCTAGCGTCTCTGTGTTGTTGTTAAAGTGGTTTTGCTCTGAACCACGCCTGCAGGCCTGCCCTGCTGCTCAGGCACCCCCCTTCCTCATGGCCACCCTGAGGGCAGCAGGTGGCACTCAGGGGCTTTGAGCTGCTGGGGAGCTGGGGAGGGGGAGGGTTTAGCGTGGCCTGCCCATGGCACTGGTGTCCGCCAGGCACGAAGCAGTTGGCTCAGGTCATGTGACGCAAGAAGAGGCAGTGACGGATACGTGGAGGGTTCTGCTCTGGGAATGCGTGCTGTGTGGTAATGGGCACCGCCTCTCAAGCGGCCCTTTAAGAGAGTGGGTTTGGGGCCCACCTTCGAGGTAGTCTCTGTGGCTTTCAGGTTCTATTCACCCATAAATAAACGTCCTTCTGTCCTTGTCAGAAGAGCACTCTCCAGCAGCATCCACACGATGCTCAGCGTGCCGTGGGCTTCATCAAAGAGCAAACATCTGTCTAGTGCGGTGGCCTCACACTTGACTGAGTGTGCATTAGAGTCACCTCAGGGACTTGCTGAAGAACCATTTACTGCACCCCTGTCCCCTGCACACTCTGGGGTGGGGCCCAGGAATTTGCATTTCTAGTAAGTTCCCAGATGATTGGGGCTGTGAGTCTAAACTAGTGTAAAAAATGATAACACTTCTGTACCCCAGATCCTATCAGCCCATGGACATCAGTTTTGTTTGGCTCTCAAAGTATTTTTTGTTGTCGATGATGCAGTTATTTAAAAAATCACATTTCATATCTAATTTCTCTTTTAAAAAACTGGAAGATCTCACAACCATGGTTATTCCTCTTACCCAGCATTCCCGATTTTCACCTGGCTCTTTTTCCTGTTCTCCATGGTACTTCTCAGCTTCTCAGAGTTTCTACCTAACAGCCTGTATTTACTTACTACATGTATTTTGCTAGTCCACCTTCTTCCCACTAGCGTGTAAACACCAAACTTTCCAAGCAGTCTGAAGTCGGGAATGTTTGATCCGTTGATAGATCCTAAGCATCCAGCATGGAATCTAGCAGTCTAGGTCCCTAAATGTTGGGGAAGGTGGATGGGAAGTGGTAATCCCCGGGAGCTGAGTGGCTGCCGCCTCCTCAATAGGATGTGCAGCTTCCCTCCCCACCCCCCTACCCCCCACCTCACCTCCTTCCCCTCTCCAGGTTGCCTCCTAACCCCACGGGCACTGATCTGACAGGACTTAGTGCTATTGGGAATGTACTAGGCTCTGTAGAAGGCTGATGATAGAGACGTAGCATCTCCCCTATAAGAGAACACAGCCTAAAAGGGAGAGTTCCATTTTTAAATTGGAAGTAACCTGTGTCCACTAATAATTTATCTCAGAGTAATTGGTTCACTCTGTAGTGGCTTACACACAGTGTTTCTGTCACATGCTACAACAAAAATCTCAACTGAAATTTGTACTTTATCTAAGGACTGGTTATTAGTACTTTATCAGAGCTAGTTAGTGGAGAAACAGAAATGAAATAGGCACAGATGCCGCTCTTCCGGAGCCAGCAGTCTGGTGGGGAAGGTGGCAGGCAGACAGTGACCATAAATGAGGCTGAACTATGTGGAGTTCTGTGCAGGGTGCTCAGGGGCTGCCAGGCACTGCCTTGGGTGAAGAGAAGAAAGGAGGTGGTGGGTGGCTTTACCCGGGAGATGGTTTTCACGTGGTCTTGAGAGGATACCCTGAAGCAAAGGGGCAAAGGGCATTCCCGGCAGGAGAAGCAGCCGCCTTTGCGGGGTCCTGGCGCTTGGCGGGCTCCAACTGAAGAGCCCATGCGGGTGGCTGGTGGGATGCTGAGCACCGTCCGTCGGGAGCCCAGCTGGCACTCTGCCTGCTCTGGGCTTCTTGAGAACTGACAGAAGAGAAGTTGTGGATGCAGTCCTTGTGTGTTTATTTATTACCTTTTTCCTTCAGCAGCCCAGAGGGAGCCTTCAAGCACAGGACACATCTTCACTGCCCACAGTCATCATGAGGAGCAAGCGTAAGTCACTCAGCCCTCCTCTCTTCCAGCCCTTTTTGACTCTTTGGTTCAGAACTTAAACATATTTTTTTAATATTCATCTGTTATTCTTAATCAAAATTTGAGTATTTATTTTATGGTAAGTTAGTTATGGAAGCTGCCAGTGATTGACCAAAATCCTGATGCTCTACCATCAAACTCCCTTGGAAAGCTTCTAGAATATGTGTGTATTGACTCGAAAGGTAGCCTGTGTGTTTAAGCAGGTGATCCTATGTATCTCAAAATTCATCTTCCATGGGTTGATGGTTAGTCTCATTTTTAGCACCTCAGGGTTACACAGAGAAAATGAGATCTTGCTGATTAAACTTCTTAGTTTAGGGATGCCAGGATGGCTCAGTCAGTTGAGCATCTGCCTTCGGCTCAGGTCTTGATCTCAGGGTCCTGGGATCGAACCCCACGTCAGGTTCTCTGCTCATCAGGGAGCCTGCTTCTCTCTCTTCTCCCCTCCTGCATTCTCTCTCTCTCTCAAATGAATAAATATTTTTAAAAATTTCTTAAAACTTCTTATTTTATAAACTGTGAAGTTAAGTAAATCATTCTCTTTTTTCTCCAAGGACTTCAAGTGGTACACAAAATTCAGTCATTTACAGCGTCCCATTCACATAGTACTGTCTTCACCAGTGTGTGCAGGGCTCTGTTTCGGTTTTACTTAATGCTCTCCCTTTCTCATTCCCCATTCCCAACCTCCTTTCTTCCCCTCCATAGCACCCATCTAGTTATTTAACATGCATGCATCCTTGTGATCTGCTCCGTCTTTACACAGATGTTTATGTCTGAAAATATCGTAACTGTTTTGTGTGTTGCATTTGTATTAGATATGACTTACACTTCTTCGTTCTTTTTTCTCAATCTGTCATTTTAAGATCTATGTGTATTTTTATGTGCTGTGTGGTATTCTTTCATAAACCTGTTCCATAATTTAATTATCGGTTCCCTCAAAGATGGATATCTAAGTCATTTCCAACTGCCACCATAAATAATGCAGTACTGAATATCATCTTAATTGGCTATCTGGGAACCCATGTGGGACTCCCCCTAAGGCAGTGTTTTTCAAAGGGTAGTTCCTGGATCAATAAGAAGTGCGCATTCTTGGGCCCTACTGAGACCTATTAAATCAGAAATCCCAGAAGTAGAGCCCAGTGATCCCTGCTTGAATAGATCCTCCAGGTGAGTGTGATGCACACTCAAGCTTGAGGACCACTGCTCCACACTGACTTGCTCTGAGCTCTTCCAGAAGCATGTGAATTTTCTCTAGGTGGATTAAGTCTGCTGATTATCAATCTTTACATGTAGATTACAATAAGAGAGGTTTTTCCAGACTGACTCCCACTTTAAGCAGTGATCCAATCCATTCCAGCACCTTTTAGCAGTCTACTCTTCCTTGAACTCTTTTTCTGGAATGTTATCCCTTGCTTTAGAACTAGCATCTTTCTTTCTTTCTTTTTTTTTTTTTTAATTCCAATTATATGTTAGGTTATGTATGTTACCTCTGACCCCCACAAGTATTCTCACTCCTGTTTTATACCCCCTAGCGCATTTTGGTGGTGAAGAGCACAGATGGTGGATTCAAGTCGTATGGATTTGAGTCCCAGCCCTGCCACTCAGTAGCCATGTGACCTTGGGCATTTACTACTTCCCCACTCTGTACTTCATTTTCCTCTGTGAACGGATGGTATCAGTTCCAGTGGGTGGTTGTCAGGTTTAAATGAGATCACACCCATAAAGATCCTAATAGTAGGCCTCCTTAAGTGTTAGCTTTGGCTACTATCATCATCCCCACAAATAGGAAACTGAGGCTCAGAAATATTATACCACTCCCCTGAGTGGTTTCAAACAAGGGAAAGCTGTTATTTTCACCCCCCTATTCTGTCCTTTAAAAACAAAGTTGTTCTTGGGACACCTGGCTGGCTCAGTCAGTGCAACTCTTGATCTTGGGATTGTGAGTTCAGGCCCCACATTGGGTGTGGAGGTTACTTAAAAATTTTTCAAAAAAAGAGTTGTTCTTTATCACTTTTAGGGTTCTGCATAGCATGACTTCATTCTGATACTCCAGCCTTTTCTACTGATTCTTCATATACATCCTCTTTCCTTTTTTCTCTTTGTTCTCTTCTACTTGTGTTGCACTACATGATTATTTCTGCCTTCATTCATACAGTTCTCATCACAATGTCCTCTTTTCCTTCCGACCTACCCACATTCTTACCATTCTTCAAGAACCAGCGTCTCTTCTCCATCGGATTTGATCCACTCGCTGACTTCCCTCCTAAAACACCAAGGATAGGCCCCAGGCTCTTGGACACTCCAGCACATTCCCTTCTCTACCGTTGCTCTTACTCCCTGTTGGAGCAGAGCCCACATCTCATGCTGCTCGTGTGCTTCCTGCAGGAAGGGTCTGGTCATATGGTAGTATAGTGTGTTTCTGGTGTTTCACTGTCTCACCTTCCTCTAAATAGAATTTGAATTGGAAATTAATGGTTTTATTAATTTTTATTAAGTCAGAAACATCCTGCAATGCTGAGAATGTCCTAACAGCCGCCCCAGTCTTGTTTCCTCCAGCTCCTAACCCTCCCGGGAAGAGATAGATCATGCAGCTCGTGTCTGGGGCATGAGCTCTCTTACCAAGGGAAAAATAATTTGTTAGCCAAATGCCAGTGTGACCACTTGAGCATTACATTAGAGCTTTAGTTTCCTCTCTGGTCATGTTCAGGAGACCTGCACAGTACAAGAACATCTTAGCTATGTGACATTGAAGTGTTGCATTTTCCTCAGCTGTAAATTAAACTAATTGGTCAAAGTCTGCATTCTCACACAATGTGCAGAGGAATCACTTGGGGAGCTTGTAAAATGTGTGGACTCCCAGGTCCCACCCCCAAGGGATAAGAAGGGCTGGAGGTTTGCATATCTCACAGGCACCTCACATGTGGCTGGATAGGCATTCACGAAAAACGCTGGGCTCTATTACCTCTGGTTTCTTTAATCCTGAAAATTTTTCCAATTTTATTTTATTTTACTTTGAGTTATTTTCTGTGTTTAAATATACTGTTACCTGTGATACTTTATCCCTATTGCCTAATCTCATGCCACCCCACAGTTAGCCACTCTTCGTAGTTTTATAGTTACCTTTAAGTTTCTTTATTGAAGTAAAGCAAATACAAATTTGCCTTATTTTTCTTTTTTTTTAAATATGAAAGTCTGTTGTGCAACGTTGTGCTGGGCCTTGATTCCCCCCCCCCCACTGTTACAGTATTATCTTGGAGAGCCTGTGTCAGTTCATGGAGAGTGTACTCATTTTTTTTAAAGCTACATAGTATTTCAGTATATGATGTACCATAATTTGTTAATTGATCTTTTGATACTCATTTGTGTCATTGCTTGTATTTTGCTTTAACCAACAACGTTGCATTGAATGACTTTGGACATATGTCCTTTCAAGCATTATGAGTGTATCTTAGAGAATAAACATATCCAGGGTGCCTGGTGGGCTCACTCGGTGGAGCATGTGACTCCTGATCTTGGGGTTGTGAGTTCAAGCCCCGTGTTGGGGGAGATTACAGTAAAAAAAGGAAAAAAGTAGAATAAATCTATCCTAAAATGGAATTCCTGGATCAAAGGGCATAGGCATTTGCAGTTTCAGTAGTTACGGCCGGGTAGTCCTCTGCAGAGTTTTTGTACCCACTTTCACTCCCAGGGCAGGTCTGGTTTAAAGAGGTTTGCTTCTCTTTGGCATTTGTCAGATGCGTCACTACTCATAAGCTTGGATACGTGGTTCAACCAGTGTCCTCTCTTCCTTTACAGCCTCACAGCCCAAGGAGCGGCCTAGATCTGCAGTCCTCCTGGCAGATGAAGCCACGGCCATTCCCATGTTTGCCAACAGACGGTCCCAGCAGAGTGTCTCACTCTCCAAAAGTGTCTCCATACAGAACATTGCTGGGTAAGTGGGCATTTTAAGATAGCACAGTTGACATCTAGGTGGCAGGAGCTTAATAAACATATCATTTGACAAAAAGATTCTTCTCATTAGGAAAAAAAATGTATAACATAATGACTTGGTGCACAACCAGGTGTTACAGACGTGGAGAATGGGGAGTACATCCTGATGCGCGGTCATGCCCGCCACTGTAGCAAGGGTCCCCTTAAAACACCGTCATCAGCCACCTTGTCCTGTGCTTCATGCTTGGTCAGCTTCGCTTTTAAGGAACCTGAGTTATAAAGGGGTGATTTTTAGATCAAAATAAGAAGTGAAAATGGGGTGGGTAGAATGACTTATTTCTGATTTTTGTTTGTAACCACTTATATGTTCAGATATCATACTTTTCTGTTGGTCAGATGAACCTAGTGTTTCTGCTGCTTTTTATAAATCTCTTTCCTGTGCTTGCATCTTGACTCTTGAGGCAGTTCCACGGGAGTGAATAATGGGGCCAGTTATGACTATTAGGTCCCCACTCACTCATTTGCACTAAGTTCCTTTTGTGGTCCCTGCAAAAGTTGCTACGGCCCCTGACTGTTCAGGCCTAAGCTGTCACATGGCTAGCACAGGGCTGATTATGATGTTGCTCGCTGTTTGGGCTAATAAGACTCCTGCTTTCCCATCAAGTAAAGAAGTCATCACTCATGTAGGACTCAAAACATCTCTTCCATCTCTCTTAACCTAGGCTGGAGCAAAATTCTTAACTGAAGGATGCAAATCTTGTTCTGTCTGTATGTCCTAACCTCTGTGCTGGCTAGTGTTTTCTTGTTTAAAAAAAAAAAAAAAGTTTCAGGTTTTTTTATTTTGTTTTGTCTTTGTATTGTCATTATTCAAAGGTCTTCCTTTCAGAGTTGTGATGGTTTCAAAATTTGTTTGCATTATGACTTTAAAAAGCTAGTCTTTAAATAAAATACGAAGTTTTAAATGACTCTGACTTGCTTTTGTGTCCTACCAGAAATACTTACTGGGGGCCTACTGTGCTAGTTGGTGGGTCGGGGTTTGAAAAAGTCCCAGGGAGTATAGTTTATTAGAAGTGCTTGGTCTACAGTTATTTAGAGAATAAGGAGATAAAGTTAGTGGTTACACAGTGAGTTTGAAATGGAGAAATTTTTTATGTAATGTGTATAGAATTTAAGGGAATAGATTCTCCTTGTTACCCGTCATTAAAAAGAAAAAATTGAAAGCTCAAGAAGTTCAAGTTTGCAATGATGTTAGATGCTTCTGATCTTCATTAATACTTTTTGTTACATGTTGCTGGGTACCTGACATAAGTAATTTGTCTTCCATCATTTGGTACTTGCAGCCAGCTGTCATTTTAGAATTTTTCAGGTACTCATTTGAGAAAGCAGTCCATGGTTTATCAATATGTCTTTGACAGTAGGTGCTTCTTTCTGTCCCCAGAGTTGGCAATGACGAGAACATATCAAACACCTGGAAATTCCTGTCTCATTCAACAGACTCACTAAATAAAATCAGCAAGGTCAATGAGTCAACAGAGTCACTAACTGATGAGGGTAAGAGGAAATTATGGCCTGTGTCTTATGCCTCTGTGGAGACTGGGTACCATTCCCTGAATGTAAGTGTTAATAGAGTAATAGTGCCTGACTCTTCCTTACTCCCGTGAAGGTTCTCTAACCTGTCTCTAAGTCAGCAAATGCTTTATAATGAATTGGTAATCAGACTTATCCAGTTGTGTCATTGACTTTCTTGTGGTCATTCTCTAGTACAAACACTGTTTCTGCCCCTAGACTTTAGGTACACAGTCAGTTGTAGCTCTCTGGGCAGGTCGTAAGCCTGCCCTCTTCAACAAGTAAAGTTACCAGGTCCTTTTCAGTTCCTTATTCACATAGGAATCCTGAAGCGCAGTCACATTTGATGTATGTGATATTATCACTCTTATCCAGAGTCATGAATGTAGAGTGTGTCACTCCCGAACAGGAAGTGATTCTTTCTGGTACTAGATGAGGCATTCTGTGAATATTCCCTGTGTTAATGCTGTGTTTATGTCCCGAGGAGAGTCCGGTGTAGGCTTTCTAGAGCTCGCAGACCCCAGATTTTGATCCTGATCTTTTGATATTTTGAGGAGTAGGTACAGACATGAATGAAGGACAGCTAATGGGGGACTTTGAGATGGAATCCAAACAACTAGAAGCCGAGTCCTGGAGTCGCATAGTGGACAGCAAGTTTCTGAAACAGCAAAAGAAAGATGTGGTCAAACGGCAAGAAGTGATTTATGGTGAGACTCTCCATTTGCTCTGCTAATATTTGGTTTGCATTGTGCAGCATTTTTGTATCAGGGGAATCACTAGACCATGGAAAGCCAATTTTCAAGTATGTAGGATGTCAGAGATTTTCTTTAAAAACTCTGAGATCTAGAGAAGTGATCTTATTTCTGTCCTTTCCTCATTAATTCTATTAATTTTATTGAACATTTTTTTGACTGCGTGCTTATTTACACAGTTGCCCTAGAAAGGGCAGTTGTGTCCTGTGGCAGTTGAGTTTGATTCCTCAGCTGTACTGGAAACCAAGCACGAGTCATTTCTAGGAAGTGGGACACAGTAAATTATGAAAGGCTCTGAATCCAATGAAGACCACTTGGGAAACCACCATTTAAGAGTGATGGGATCTAGTATGCTGTTAGAAAACACTGTTAGGTCACGTGAAATAGAAGAATAAGATGAGAACACTTGAGGGGAAAGACAGCTGTTGACCCGGTTTTTAAGTTTAAATTGTGTTCTAAACACACAAAGTGGGTGTTTAGGCCAAAGTGGGCTCTTAGTGGCCGCGGATGACCTTTGAAGGAGAATCCTTTAAAGGAACATTCCTGACCTTTGAGCCTTGTCACCCTTCAGAGCTGATGCAGACAGAGTTGCACCACATCCGGACACTGAAGATCATGAGCGATGTGTATAGCCGGGGGATGATGACGGAGCTGCTCTTTGAGCAGCAGACGGTGGAGAAGCTCTTCCCCTGCTTGGACGAGCTGATCAGTATCCATAGCCAGTTCTTGCAGAGGATCCTGGAGCGGAAGAAGGAATCTCTGGTGGATAAAAGTGAGAAGAACTTTCTCATCAAGAGGATGGGAGATGTGCTGGTAAATCAGGTGAGCAGTAGGAAGGATCTTTCCTACAAAATGGGGGGAAAAAATGAAGCTTTGGGACTCAGCAGCCACTCATGAACATCCTGGCTCTACTGTTGGTTATCTTGGTAAGCTTAGGCAAATTACCGAATCTCTCTGAGCGTCAGGTTTCCTTCTCTGTAAATGAGGACAGATTTTCTCTCCTAACACTATTTTTTTTTAAAGACTTTATTTATTTATTTGACAGAGACACAGCGAGAGAGGGAACACAAGCAGGGGAGAGTGGGAGAGAGAGAAGCAACCTTCCCACGGAGCAGGGAGTGCAATGCGGGGCTCGATCCTAGGACCCTGGGGTCATGACCTGAGCCGAAGGCAGACGCTTAACAACTGTGCCACCCAGGCGCCCCCTAACATTATTTTTTAAAATTAAAAGGAATGTGTACATAAAATACCTAGCATATATGGTAGATACTCAGTAAAAGTCTATTTTCCTTTCTCTGCATCCAGACCGTCACCAGAAACAGGGTAGTTTAAGAAGTCAAAGCTATCTGTTGGAACCTCGGCGTCCCCTGTGCCTCAAATTAAAGGGAACTCATTTATCTTAAAACCAGCTGAGCATAGAAAATTGAATAAGAAACTGTCTGTAAAATAATTCATAAAATAGATCTCGCTGATATTTTCGTCAAGATTTCATTCAACCCTGCTCCAAAAACAGTTGGGCCAGAAGTTATTTTGAAAAAAGTGTTGCTAGTTTAACCTTCACAGACAAAGGGGCACAGTATCCCAGCCGATTAGCTCTTCTTCCCCAGCAGGTCTCTGCCTCAGGGTAGAAGCAGAGACTTCACTGCTGGAACATTCGCCCGAGAACTGGAAGTGCTGTCCTTCCCTTGTATTCTTCAGCCCATACCCCTCACCTCATTAATTCATTAGTGCATTTATTCATTCCTTTCTCATGTATTTACTGGGCATCTAAATCCCAGCTGGAACCACAGAGGCAGACACAGCGTCGGCCTGTGCCTCACGGACCCCATGTTCCCAAGGGAACGTAGACATGGTAGGAGGTAAATGCACACACAGCACAGCCCACACGGGAAGGCAGCTGTCTTCCACAAATAGGGCCTCAAAGTGGGAGCGGTGAGCTCTGCAAGTGAGGACCTTTCCTCCCCAAACATCCCCTCCTGACATTTTCCATGTCCCTCTCTCTGCCCTCAGACCTACACAGGTGCCTCATCTAACCTTAACAGGTGTTGTCCGTGGCTCATTGTACTTGTGCCCATCCTCCAGTAAGATCTTTGATGGTAGGATTCATATCTTAGCCCCCCATGGCGTCCATTTGTTGGTGCTCCGTGCGAGTTCTAGAATCACCCCGCTAGAGCACTTCCTTCGTGATGGGAGTGGAGCACCTGAAATCTCTGCCTTAGCTTCCTCTTGGTGAAGGGGAGAAGGAAAACCTGGCTACCCTGAACCTTTTCTCAAGTATTTTTGGTAAGGATCAATTTGTGTGGCCTTCAGAGGATTTCAGCACAGTGGAAATTGATGCTCTTAGCAGGCATCATACGGACCCCATACAGAAACTCACTGGTTTACCCCAAAGTGAACTTGTCTTCAGGTGAGCCGTTGAGATCACACACATTTTAGGAATGATTAAAGGCCACTCAGAATTGTTAGGACTGCTGGCCTGAGGTAGATGAGGTAAGCAGGTCCCTAGGTAATAGGAGCTGTTTCTGATACCTTTCTACTTATCAAGGTGAAATTTTTAAGACTATGTCACAGGAAAACTTCTTGTGAGCCTCCTTGTTTTACCACCATGTTTATGACAAATGGAAATAACACATTTTGCATGACTTAAGTGCACAGTACATAGATACTTCTGGGTGGTTGTTTTTTTAAATATATATGGCATGTTTAATGAAATAAATTCATATGCCATATTATGCACCCATTGAAAGTATACAGCTCAGTCGTTTCGACTGTATTCACAGAGTTGGACCACCATCATCACACTTACTTTAGAGCATCTTTAACCCCCTACCCCCATCTGCCCCCGTCCTAGGCATCCGCTAGTCGACTCTCTGTCTCTGTGGATTTGTCTAGTCTGGACTTACTGTGTAAATGGGATAAAACAATATACAGACTTTACAGTTCGCTTCTTTCATTTGGAATAATGCTTTCAGGGTTCATCAGTATTGAAACATGTATCGGTATTCCATTCCTTTTTGTGGCTGAATGATGATCCATCCTCTGTATCTAGCACATGGTATTTATCCTTTGAGAGATATTTATCCTTTGGTTTCTTTCCACTTGGCACTTGTGAATATGGTGCCATGAACTTTCACATCCAGGTTTTTGTGTGGAGTAAGTTTTATGACTCAGAGCGGAATTGCCGGTCACACAGTGACTGTGTAGCTTTCCAGGGGGCTTCCAGACTGTTTCCAAAGCTGCCGCACCATTTTAATCTTTTGGGGGAATTCCTAGGGAAGCGTTCTTGGATTTTACAAATAGACTGGAAACTGTATACAAAACGGTGGTAAAATTTCAGCCCCCCGAGCTCCGACTTAACTTCTGTTTTCTTTTCTCCACAGTTTTCAGGGGAGAATGCAGAGCGCTTAAAGAAGACATATGGCAAGTTCTGTGGGCAGCACAACCAGTCTGTGAACTACTTTAAAGACATGTATACCAAGGACAAGCGGTTCCAGGCCTTTGTGAAGGTACGGGTGTGAACGTGGGAATCCCCACTGTGGTGCGGGGTGCTGTCACTGTCAGCTGAGCCAGAGCCTTCCTCGAGTGGCTCCTGATAATCGGTTCTGTCCTTTGCAGAAGAAGATGAGCAGCGCAGTGGTACGAAGGCTGGGAATCCCAGAGTGCATATTGCTGGTGACCCAGCGGATCACCAAATACCCGGTTTTATTCCAAAGAATACTGCAGTGTACCAAAGGTGAGCCTCTCTCCTCACCTAGTCGTGTCTGCCCGAGGACTGGTTCCCACACTGGTTTTCCATGTCCCCCTCTCTGCCTGTCCAGCAGCTCAAGAGGCCCCAGGGAAGAACTCCCTCAGGTGCTCTCAGGTCTATAAGAGATCCTGTGTTTTGCCTTAAAAACCGTTTTTAAGTGAAAACTTGAAATGCTGCGTCACCATATGTAGGGTGGGTGATAGCAGGAAGGGAAGGAGCCACTCACTGACTCCCTCCAGATTCCGCAACCTAAGCATCTTCTCCCTTACCACGAGGTTGGGGGTGCTTCCCCCCAGCTCTTCCCGTAAGTGCTGGACCTGCGGCTTGTTCTCACTTAATGAGGACTTACGAGTTTCTCTTCGCTAACCTGCTCCTGGGCAGTTCCATTAAAACAAAGACATAAGTTAAAAATTTGTTGCTCTTCCCCCTCCTTGAAATTGCTGGTTCCTTCTACTTCAGGACATGGCATGGAATTGAGTGTGTTGTGTCTATCAGTGACTTCAGGACATGGCATGGAATTGAGTGTGTTGTGTCTATCAGTGAAAACATCTGACTTTACTTAGAATTAACCTTATGACAGGGATTGATTGGCATGTGACCTTTGGTATATTGGTTTCACTCTGTCAGATACGCTATCAGCCTGTCCCCAGAGGGAAAATGATGGTGTGGAGCAAGAAGGCAGGTTTCCCCCTCCTTGTCTGAAAGAATCCATTAAAAACAGGATTATTCCTTCCTTCCAAGACAATGAAGTGGAGCAGGAAGATCTGGCTCAGTCTCTGAGCCTGGTGAAGGATGTGATTGGAGCTGTGGACAGCAAAGTGGCAAGTTATGAAAAGAAAGTGCGTCTCAATGAGATTTATACGAAGACAGATAGCAAGTCGATCATGAGGATGAAGAGTGGCCAGATGTTTGCCAAGGAGGATTTGAAGCGGAAGAAGCTTGTGCGGGACGGGAGTGTGTTTCTGAAAAACGCAGCCGGAAGGTTGAAAGGTAAGGCCTGCTCTTTGTCTGAGTCTATGCGTGTACCGGAAAAGAGCAAGCAAAACTCAGAGGCTTTTGTTAGAAATCCACCACCATGGGGCGCCTGGTTGGCTCAGTGGGTTAAAGCCTCTGCCTTGGGCTCAGGTCATGATCTCGGGGTCCTGGGATCAAGCCCTACATCGGGCTCTCTGCTCAGCGGGGAGCCTGCTTCCTCCTCTCTCTCTGCCTGCCTCTCTGCTTACTTGTGATCTCTCTCTCTCTGTGTGTCAAATAAATAAATAAAATCTTTTAAAAAAAATCCACCACCAGGTTTTTCCTGGGGAGCCCACATCCACACATCACACAGGAGCAACAGTCCTTTAATTGTTCTTAATTTTATATCAGAAAGGGATGAGGTTGAGATAAATTAGGAGATCATAAACTCCTCCAATAAGCTAACAAGGGAATGATGCAGGTAGGGAAAATGGGGAAAAAATTTTTTTTAAAAGCAAAGCGCAAGGTGGCCCCGAGGGTGTAGACGGTGAAGGGGGAGCAGGTGTGTGGGTCCGTGTATTGCAGCATGGCCCTTGTGTTGAGGAGCAGGAAACCATAAGGACAGGCCCAGGAGCGATGGCATCCAAAGAGGAACAAGTAAAAAACCTCACACCAGCCAGGAAGACAAAGAAAGGTTGGAAAGGAGCAAGTTGCTACTAACGGAGAGCTGCTGGCCCTGCCCTGAAAGCGGGTGACTGTCTTGTGTGCCTCGAGTCCGTCAGTGGCAGCCCCACCCTGCAGCATAGCAGGGACACAGGTCAGTGGCTCGGAGAGCTACAGGCAGGAGGGAGAGGGCATCATATGGAAAGGCTCGGGAGGAGGTGAGACAACAGAGGGGAAAGCAGTTCAGTCATTGTCTGTGGCACTTAGCACTACCCCCCCTTAACCATGACCGATGTGAGGAGTGTGGCCTAGGCCTCGAATGCTGATGTTTTCCCTCAACCTCATACGAAGACACACTGGCCTCCTGAACTTAATGTTGTCAGTGCACCATTGTTGTAAACCTTCTGATGTCATGTCTCTTGTGGCAAGATGCTCATTACATATTGTGAAGCTCATAAAGCAGTTTAAAAAGGCAAAAAAAAAAAAAAGAAGTGTAAGATTATTACAAAAACTCAGGCTATTAAGGACAGCGTATTCCCCTACTGAAATGGGCAACACATTTGGGGTTGGGGTCTCTGGGAGCAGTTCCAAGGAGGGGAAGCCCCATCAGGTCTTCCTGATTCAGGTTCTGTGAGTTTAAAAATACAGCACTTGTTCTGAAGAGAAATGGTAGAGGACTTTTCAGCTAAGACCTTAGAGGAAACGTATGCTTCACTCACACCAACTGGATAGATTATTAAACTTGATGATATTCATCTCTTTTATCTTCCTCTAAGCAAGAGATCATAAAAGATACTGATTTCTCATTTGGTTTTAATTTTTTCTTTTAAAGGATGAGCTACGTCAAGTTTTAAGGAAGTTACTGTGAGGGTTTTTTAATTCATCTATACATCTGAATTTTTTTAAATCTTTTCCTCAAACCTATACTCTCTAGGCCTGTGTGACACCTCTGACTTCACCAGCAGCCCTGAGCATGCCCGCCCTGCCCCGGCCCCTGCCAGCTCTGTGCACGAGGCAAGCTGGCCCCGTGCCATCAGCCCCGCTGACATAAAACCAAGGCTAGGGATGAAATCTAGGCCTCTCTCTCATCTCTCATGTGCCAGGAACACTGTAGGCAGCTGCTGTCAGCCAGTACCCCAGAGTCTTTAGCCTTTTACCATGCTTGGAGCAGACAGTAAAGACATCCCAGGCCTCGTAGGTGAATGAAGCTGGCCGTGCCTAGAAGTCAGGCTCCGAATGAAGAGACCCGTGAAGAAGTGCTCGCTCCACAGTCTGCTGGGTGCTGGACTAAGCACTGGGGGAGGCAGTGAGGAGTGGCATTGAGTTAGTCCCGAAGGGTGAAGGGCAGGCGCCCCCGGCTGTCAGGCTGCAGAGACAGTGGTGGGGAGGGCTGGGGATGTGGGCAGAGAGGGGCCTAGTCCAGATGGAGACATGGACAGCCGACACTGTTGATTGCGGTGGGCAAAGAATGGTTCCAGATAGAGGGTTTTCAGCAGGGAAGGGATACATTAGCTTGTTTTCTAGCATGACAGTGGAGGGAGCGAGGGAGCCGCCAGAGCGGAGAGAGGCTGGGAACAAGGACAGGAGTGCCGTTGCTGTCAGGCAAGCGCATCAGGCCTGGGGGGCCATAGAGGCATGAAAAGGAAGGACAGGGGCCTTTCAGAGACAAGAATGATCCCTTCCTGCCTCCAGCAGATGTGTCTCTGTGCTATACAATGAACTTGAGCAAGGTGATACCCGAGGCTCCCTCCTTCCAGCCCCAGTCCTTGGATGCTGCGAGAAGCCCGAATCAGGAGTCTTCCTGCACTGCCAGCCACATTGGGACCGGCTTCAAGGCAGCTGGGCACTTGGGAAGTGCCTGCTTCCTCTTGTGAGGCCCTGAATTTCCTAGAGCTGCTGCTGCCTGGAGCCAGCACCTGGTTCTTTCCTGAGCACATGTGTATTGTTCCCAGAGTAACAGTGAATGGATTCCAGCTGTGGGCAGGAAGCTGTAGTCAGCCAGTGGCAGCAGGAAGGCTCTCTGGCCTGAAGGGGCTCCATTGGAGATCGGGGTTGGTGGGGAACCCTTTCCCCTCAGGCAAGCTTGTGTCAGGAACAGCCGGGCCTGCGCTGGGCACCCCTTGAAAGGGATGGGCTTGTTTTTCTCTGGTCCACTGACACTGATCCCAGAAGCCTCAGCATCCAACCAAGTGGAAACTTGTGTTTTGGAACTCTTTTTTTTTTTTTTTTTTTTCTTTTTTTGGCAGACACCCAAATTATTTAGAAGTAAACTTTAAGAAACGTGTCAAAACTAATAGTCCGCAGAACAGTCATCCACAGCCTGGTTGGTCTGGGCTGAAAACCAAACCTCCCTAGGAATCAGCTGTTCTTACTCCTGCTCTCTTCATAGCAGTGTAGTGAGTTACACAGAGAGGGGCTTCTGGCTGTGGTGGAAGCAGTGGAGAAGCCAGAAGGGGCCTGGCCACCTGGGAGGGGGGATGCATAGGTCAGCTCCACTCTTTCCCCCAGGAGTTGTAGGGGGAAGATGACACCGAGCAGCCAGCCTCTTAGCTCTCTGGAGACTATGTCTTTAAGGGCATCCTAGAAAATGCCACTTGGTATTCTCCAACAGAGCAAGAGTTTGGGGCATTTTCTGGATTACTAGATCCAAGTAGAGATCTCACTTTGGCTTGTGAGTTGAGAGGAAGAGCAGGCCGTGTCCGTGGTAGAGAGGCTGACTAGGATCTCTGCGAGCCACTGTGTTCCCATGTGCCTGTGAAATGTGAGGGCACTGCCGAGCCTTCTGTCCTGCGGGTGCAGGGAAGTCTACCTTTCATTAGACTGAGGTATTTTTTTTTATTAACATATATTATTTGTTTCAGGGGTACAGGTCTGTGATTCATCAGTCTTACACAATTCACAGCACTCACCATAACCCCAATGTCCATCCCCCATCCCCCCATCCCTCCTACCCCCCTCCACTCCAGCAACCTCAGTTTGTTTCCTGAGACCAAGAGTCTCTTATGGTTTGTCTCCCTCTCTGGTTTCGCCTTGTTTCATTTTTCCCTCACTTCCCCCATGATCCTCTGCCTTGTTTCCCAAATTCCTCATATCAGCAAGATCATACAATAATTGTCTTTCTCTGACTTATTTCACTTAGCGTAATACCCTCTAGTTCCATCCACGTCGTTGCAAATGGCAAGATTTCAGGTTTTTTTGATGGCTGCTCACTATTCCATTGTATGTATAGACCACATCTCCTTTATCCATTCGTCTTAATCTGAGGCATTTCTATACATCACCTATTGGCAGCTCTCTGGTCTGCTCTTCACACCCCTCCCAGTATTAGGATCAGAAGTCAAGGAGTATGACAACCTGAGTATTTAGTGGAATATATTGCCTTTTACTATGTCTTAAAGTCCTTCCCAGCTTTATTTTTTAAGTATTTTGTTCGTATAAGTCTCGTCTTATGGAATGTATCTTTCCAGAGGAGAGTACTCAACTTTGTCAAGATAAGGCCTTGGTGATAACTGCCATTTAAAAATTCCTCTAAAAATCTGATGACCGATGTGGATCCTGCAGAAATGTAAACCCATCTTCTTGGAGGAGTGCAGAGTACTCTCCCATCCTGATTTGCTCTGTGGGCTGAATTGCTTAGTTGGCCTCTAACTTGCTTCACTGTTAAATAATCCTTGTCCTTTCTCTCTTTCCCCACTTGACAGAGGTTCAAGCAGTTCTGCTTACCGACATTTTAGTGTTCCTTCAAGAGAAAGACCAGAAATACGTCTTTGCATCATTGGTAAGCTGAACTCTCAGTTTTTTTCTGCTGGTAATGAATAGTATTTGAAATAGCTAGCACGAGTATGGGGTCCGAATGCTGGATTCTTGCTCTCCCACCCTCTCCACATTACTTTGCTCAGAACAGGTTCCTCTGAGTAATTCCTCAAATACTCTTGCCACCCGCCCCCCAAAAAACATTATTTTTCTGTTCCCTCACAGTCCCTTAGAGAGCCTTGGACATTTGATCTAAAGAGATCTGTCACTGGAGTATTTCTTGCACCTTATGCCCTATAAATCATGCTAATTTGTAAGGTGCCAGCCAGAGTCACAGAGGAACCTAGAAGGATCCTTCGTGTAGAAACCATGTCTGGAAACTCTGTAGATACAAATTATCATTTCTTTTTTTGGAAATCTTTTTCTGTCTGATAAAATGTAGATGAAATAATGAGATACTTCTCTTTATTTTGAATCTGCCATTGTTTGCGAAACAATATGCTTTTTTCCCCAGTCTTACTGAGCAATAATTGACCTATGTCACCATCTAAGGTGTACAGAATGATGGTTCGATTTATGTATTATTAAATGATAATCACAATAAGTTCAGCTAATATTCATCATCTCATATAGATGCAATATAAAGAAAAGAAGGAAGAAGTGAAAATAGTTGGGCGCCTGGGTGGCTCGGTGGGTTAAGCCTCTGCCTTCAGCTCAGGTCATGATCTCAGGGTCCTGGAATCGAGGCCCGCATCAGGCTCTCTGCTCAGCGGGGAGCCTGCTTCCTTCTCTCTCTCTCTGCCTGCCTCTCTGCCTACTTGTGATCTCTCTCTCTCTCTGTCAAATAAATAAAAATAAAATATTTTTTTTTAAAAAATGAAAATAGTTGTTGTAAGAACCCTGAGGATGTATTTGCCCCCTCAACACTTTTCCTGTGTACCGTACAGCATTTAGCTGTAGTCTTCATGTTCACGTCACATTCCTAGAGCTTCTTTATCTCAGAGCTGGAAGCTTATGCCTTTTGACCATTCTCTTCCATCTCATTCCCCCTCCCGACACCTCCACATCTGGTAACCACAAGTCTGGTCTCTTTTTCTGTGAGTTTGGTGGAGGGTTTTTTTTGTTTGTTTGTTTGTTTGTTTGTTTTTAGGTTCCACACTTAAGTGAGATCATACATCTGGTCTTACCTTAGATCAGAGTTGTTCTTGAGAGTTAGAATATTGTATGCCTTTCTTACACTGACCGTCTCCCTTTTTTCCAGGACCAGAAATCTACAGTGATCTCATTAAAGAAGCTCATTGTCAGGGAAGTAGCCCATGAGGAGAAAGGTTTATTCCTCATCAGTATGGGGATGAAGGACCCCGAGATGGTGGAAGTGCATGCCAGCTCCAAAGAGGAGCGGAACAGCTGGATTCAGATCATTCAGGACACGATCAACACCCTGTAAGGGAAACACTGGGGCCCCTCCCAGTCCCTGTGACTTTATCCTGTAGGGGGCAGTGACCAGAGTCACGGACGTCATGGGGGCTTTTGGTTCATTTTGTCTTGTTTTGGTGTTAGGAACAGAGATGAAGATGAAGGAATTCCTAGCGAGAATGAGGAAGAAAAGAGGCTACTGGACACCAAAGCCCGAGAACTGAAAGGTAAGTCTGTGGGAGCATCTGGGACCTCGTCTGTGGGGCCTGCGTGCGGCTCCACAGCTGTTCCGGCCGGCACTTCCAGACAGGAAGCTGAACCGGCTTTTAACGAAAGAGCAACCGAAGCTGAGCTGGCACGGATCCTGGGTCCCATAAAACGGCCATCAGAAGGTGTCTGACACTAGGTCAAAGAGATGCCGATTCTTTTCTCACTGTCTGTGTTCTTGGACCCTGGTGACATTCTTTGTACTTTATCATCACAGAAGAATTCGCTAAAACTCATGGTCATCTTCGAGATTCAGACAGAGAGAAAGGTACTTAAGAAGAAGAACTTTCCATTTAATCTGTTTTTATCACTGACCCTGCCGCCTCACAGCGTGTTCACCCTCAGTTATGAGGTGGTTCTGGGAGACGTGTGCTCACCAATTACACGTGACCTCCATTTGTTGAGTCCCTGCTGTTCCAGATGGGCTTGTCAAAACTGTCCCTGCATGACATGTTTGTCAGTCCCCGTCGTGCAGATGAGAAAGTTGAGGCCCACAGAGGCCATGCGGTCTAGGGTCACATACGTGGAGCAGGGTAGAGGACTCTGCTCCCCTACCTCTAAATAGCAGGGCGGGTGCTCCCCTTTCTTTGCCAGTGCTTATCGAATGTTCCAAAGTAAAGGCTGTGCTTTGGGTAGGAATAAGGCCCGAAGTCAAATAAATTTAAGCATCCGAGGAGTTTGGTTGGACTAAGCAATGACACTGTGTTTGGGGGTGGGGAGGCAGATTTAAGCTGAAGCCAGAGTTACACCTGATTTATTGGCCTGTGATTAGTGTGACAGGGATGGAAACTTCCTTCTCTTCATGGGCATGAAGCCCTCAGCCAGGCGTACTGCTAAATGCTGGGGGTACAGCTTAGGGGGTATTCCTAAAGTAGCATCCCTGCAGTCAGGGAGCCCCCATTAGCAAGGGAGATGTATGGAAATGATGGGACTAGGGGCACCTGGGTGGCTCAGTCGTTAAGCGTCTGCCTTCAGCTCAGGTCATGATCGGGCTCCCTGCTCTGCGGGCAAGCCTGCTTCTCCCTCTCCCTCTGCTGCTGTTCCCTTTCTCGCTGTGTCTCTCTTATCAAATAAATAAATAAAATCTTTAAAAAAAAAAAAAAGAAATGATGGGACTAGACTGCAGGCACGTGTAAAGGATGCAGGACTTAATCCTGCCTGTGAAGCTGACACACAAGCTGAGTCTGAAGCAGTTACTTGCACCAGACGAGAAGAGCAGTTAGGGGAAGAGTGAAAGAGGACTTGAGTGTGCTCAGTGTCAGGGGGTCAGGGCCAGGAGGTAGAGATTTAGTTGGAAAGGCACCAGGGCTTGAACAGCAACAAGGGAATGATACAATTTGTGGAGCAAAATTTCAACCTAAATTGTCCTTGTTGGCATTGAAGCCAGTGGGCAGATTGCTTGAGGGAGTGGGGGAGCCACTGGGAGTGGAAAGCCCGGGAGGCTCGTGGGAGAAGGTGGGTATGGATTGCGGGGCGGAGCAGGGAAACAGAAGCCCTCCCGGGTCCTCTGCGTGGCCCAGCTGAAGGCTGAAGGTGACATTGGCTGAGGAAGGGATCACAGGCTGGAGGGAGGACAGGGACAGCAAGAATGGAGGAAAGAGCTTTCTGACCAGCTGAGGACAAGGTGTCTAAGTAGAGCTAGCCACAAGCTGGTGGGACTCTTGAGCTGGCGCTCAGAAAGGCAGGCAGGATTCGGGCTGCTCTGTTTGAGTTACCAGCACAGGGGAAGTCACTGAAGCCAGGGGAGGGAATATCCCCAGAAAGACTTGTGTGAGGTGTAGGAGGCCAGCCAGGATGGAGCTAAGAGGAAGCCCGGGTATTGTTCCATTGCAGGTGGTAGGAAGAGAACCAGTGATGTGCTCCAAGTGAGGAGGGGAAATGGTTTAGAAGGTAGAGGGGGGGCACCTTGGGTGACTTAGTCGGATAAGCATCCAATCTTGATTTCAGCTCAGGTCATGATCTCAGGGTCATGAGATCAAGTCTCATGTCCGGCTCCATGCTCAGCGCACAGTCTGCTGGAGATTCTTTCTGTTCCTCTCCCTCTGCCCCTCCCGCTGCTCATGCAGTATCCAGATAGAATGATAAATAGACAAAATCTAAAAAAAAAAAAAAGAAGGAGAGAGAAATCGTCCATGCTGGAGAAGATGAAACACAGGCCTCATCGGATAAGTAATAAAGAGTAGCCTTGGAAAGAGCAGATGCAGACAAGAGTGGGTTGAGAAATAAACAGGAGGTAGGCGAGTGGAAACCAAATGCAGGTTCGTTATGTCAGACATTCTGATTTTGCCTAGATAGACGCTGGTTGGAAGCTGTCACTGCAGTCAGTGGAAAGGGGGGTTGGGAGTGGAGCTGTGTTCTCTGTCGTCCCACCAATGACCACAAGGTGGCACTCATGTCCTGGTCATCTCTTCCTAAACGCCCGTCAAGTCACAAGACCTTTTCTCCACCCTCCCTGCAGAGCAACTTCAACAGAAGGACCACCAGATCCTCCTCTTACTGGAAGAGAAGGAGATGATTTTCCGAGACATGACTGAGTGCAGCACCCCCTTGCCGGAGGATTGCTCCCCAACTCACAGCTCTAGGATCCTCTTCCGCTCCAACACAGAAGAGGCTCTCAAAGGAGGACCTTTAATGAAAAGTGCAATAAATGAGGGTAATTGCCCCTCTTAATTCCTTCCCAAAGTGTCTTATGCATTAACATTATCTACCAAATTTTACTTTAACATTGTAAAATAAAGTACAGATACAGAAAACAACCCAAAACAAATATTTTGTTTAGTAAATTATTATCAGGGGAACATCCTTGTAACCGCTACCCAGGTCAAGAAATAAAATGTGGCCAGACCTCAAAGCCCTTCCATACGTTCTGTCCCCATCAAAGCTCGCTCCTTCCCTCCCTCCCTGCTTCCAAAAAGGAGCAGGTACTGTGACTTAACACGTTTCCATACAGTTCTATGGCCAGAGCCCTATTTGTAGGCACTGTAGTCTAGTCTTGCTTGTGTTTTTTCAGTGGCTTTTTCAGATTCCTAATTTCCAGGCCTCCCCAGCATCCCTTTTCCACATAATTTATCTTTGAAGAATCTGAGCTTTTTGACCTAGAGCATCTCTGAGAGTCCAGCTTTTATTCGCACAGGGTTTCTGTTCTTCTGTCCGCTAGCTCCTTCAGATTCGCAGCCTGATTCAGAGGTTTAATCACTCAGGCCTGATCCCTGGGGTAAGCTGTTTTCTTGGGAGTGTTGGGCTCCTTTATCGGAGGCACAAGGTAGCTAGCTGTCTTCTTCTTTGTAACATGCAGGAAAAGGAAGATAAAAGGATAAATACTGGATTTTTTTCCGCTTTATTTACCAATTACCAGGATAGTGAATTGATCTATAGGGTCATCCTCTAAAGGTGACTTGTACGTTTTACATATTATTACAGACTCATGAATTTAAACCTATTTGATGGTTTTCAAGTCACTACAACGATTATCCATTCTAAACATTCAGAATGTTCTCTATTTGCCAACCAGTGCCTCTTCGTTTGGCTTCCAGACGCTTCTGACATGACCCCAGGAGTTTCTGAGAGCTTCTTTGCTGTTTGGTATACTAAGATGTTCTAGACTCACCTTGTTTTCTGCCCCAGATCTAGAGTCCTTTCTCTAAGGAACTCTCGTTTCTTTTGGTGGAAAATGATAGTTTTTTAAGGCCACAGTCCGGGCAGTAGGGATGGTCATTATTGCTGGGGTTTTCATTTACGGTTGTTTGTCATTTTGGCTGTCTGAAGCTCACCCTTTAGTAGCTGTCTCGGAAAGGGCTCGTGAGAACACTGCACCCTGTGTCCTTGTGCACTGGTAATAATTTGTGCCGTGTGAAGCTTGCAAGTCTGCTCTGCAGGATATGAAATACTTGGTTCACATTTTCCTCCCTCAGGTATCGTAGTTGCTCTCAATAACGTTCCTCCTTTTTTCCAGGCGTAAAGCATTGCTGTCAGTGTGATTGTAATTTTGATTCTCCCCTTGTACGTCCCATGCTTTCTGCCTAGGCACCCAAAGAGCTACTTTCTCAAAGTCCAGGTGCTTTTACTAGCATACACCTTCTGTCGGGGTGGTTCTCGGGGTCACAGTTTTCCAATTTCAGGAAAGTGTTCTTAAATTATAGCTTTTAGTATTTTTCCTCTGCCCTTGTTTTGATTCTCTTCTTCAAGAGCTCCCGTTACCCACGTGCGGGACCCCCCTGCCTGTCCTCCGTCCGCGTTGCTCTCTTCATGCTTTGTATCTCTTCATCCTTTTCATGTTTAAGTATTGTTCCTTCCACCTTCTGGTAAGTCATTTTCTGTTGGGTTTATTTTGCTCTTATGACCTGGTTTTCCTCTCTAGAATGATCGTTTCTCTTTGTTTCCACTTCTTGGCGTCTGTGTTTCCCGATTCTGCCCTGGGTTCCTCCGTGGCCGAGTCCTCTCCTTGCAGTAAGTAGTCCGACCACTTCATGGGCACGTCTCTCCAGGGTGCTCTTACCCCACATGGGGACTCATGGCCCTCGTTCCTTCTCTCACTCGCTTTTTCCTTAGTGTTGTGTGGGATTTGACTTGGATGTTTCCCAGTTGCTCATTTTTACGTTAAATAAGCTTCCTAAGTTTTTAGGTTTAGATAACCTTTTCTCACTTCACAGGATTCTGATTGTTTCTGTGGAATGTTTTTTAAAAATACGGTGGCTTATCTGAAGAGACCCCCTCTCTCTGTTTCCCTCCTTCATTCCATCTGGACCTCCTCTGTTGCTCCTCTCCAGCTCAAGCTTTATTCCACTTTTAGCACTTTGTCCTTTCTGGGGGACCCTGCTCTAGAAAAGAAGCCTCGCTGGTCAGGTCTGAGAATTCTGATCCTTAGACTTCTCTGGTCCCTTGAACTCATTGTGCCAGGCAGAAGAACCCTGCCGGCCTTAGCACTGCTCTCAAATTGGCCCATCTTACTGCCTAGGGAATTCTTTTTGACTACTTCGAGTCTGACTCTAGAAGGCCATGCCCCTTGCAGTAAATTTCTCTGTCTTCCCTGGGCCCTTTTACATTTCCTAGACCCCATGTAAATAAGGCTGAAGGCTTCATCTTGTGAATTCCCATGAGAATCCAGCTATAATACATATCCTGAGCTGAGACCTTTCTCTGAGCAAAGGAAGTCACCTAGTCACTCTGGAATTATCTGATCGTGCTTCCTATACATCTTGTGTACTACCATGAGATTTTCTTTTTCTCAGTGGAAGATGAAATGTCACTTTTGCATGTTTCCTTTTTTCCAGTGGAGATCCTTCAAGGTTTGGTGAGTGGAAGCCTGGGAGGCATGCTGGGGCAGGCGGTCAGTAGCCCTGTTGAGCAGGAAGGCATGGTTGGTCCTGTTTCCTTGCCCCGGAGAGCAGAGACCTTTGGAGGATTTGACAGCCATCAGATGAGTGCTTCAAAAGGTAAATGATTTAGGGGCCCTTGGCTGGCTTCGTCTGTAGAGCATGTGACTCTTGATCTTGGGTTGTGAGTTCAAGGCCCATGTTGGGCCCTAGGGCTTACTTTAAAAAACAAAAAACAAAAACAGTAAATGATTTAGAACCCATACTTCTATAGGTGATTCCCAACTGTCTCACACAACCAAAAATGAGATCATATTCTGGTAGCTGCATCTCCTCTGTCCCATTCAGTCAGAAGTTTTAGTGAAAGCTCATTGAGTAGCTAGCTGCCAGAACACTCAAGAAGCTCCCTCGGTGTCACATTTATTTTTAGTAATGAAAAACAATTTCCTGGGATCTCAGCTAAGCTGTGGCCAAAGGAGTAGTAATACTTATTTTTCCTTTTTGCTTCTAATTCTTCTGTGGCCATAAAATTCTCAATTATCACTTAGCTGCCCCCTGGTGACTTCTCCCTTTTTGGCATTAATAAGATGCAGGAACACACTATCCCTCAGCTATATATTGTGTTCTTTTCTTGGCTAATCTGTTTCACAACTTTAAAAAAAAAAACTTGTTTGTTTCAGGAGGTGAAAAGGAAGAGGGAGAGGATGGTCAAGATCTGAGGAGAACCGAATCCGATAGTGGTCTGAAAAAGGTATTTTTCTAAAACCTCTACAACCATAATCTTCGCAATTAGTCCCCTTGGATCTTGTTTTGGATCTGACTCGCTGTCATTTCCTACTTCAAGAGGAAAGCACATTTTGAAACAAACCCTACAATTAAAGAGTCCCGTGTTCCTCCGGGCTCAGAGCCCTGTGCTTACACTCCTCGGCCCCCACGGCCCCAGCGTCGGGAACTTTGGGTCAGTGGCCCACACCAGCCTGAACTCTCCAGGGGCGTCAGCTAAGTCCGGCCTCAAACCTTCGTTACCCTGCAGCAGGAAGCTGCGATGGAAAAGAACGAAAATAGGGAAGCCCACGCATAACTGAGACACACGTTGAATATTATTTTTGTCTCAAGATCTTTTTTTTTTTTTAATGCTTGTTTTTTGTTTTATAGGGTGGAAATGCTAACCTGGCATTTATGCTTAAAAGAAACAGTGAGGTAAGGGCATTAAGAGCTAAGTATAAGAATAGGATTTTGTCATAATTGCTAGGCTGGGAATGCTCATCTGTGTTCTGCTGTTATGAACAAGCTGACTCCTGGCTTCCATTTGTACACTTAGCAGTGGGGTCACCACTTTCCTTACCTTGCTGTTTGCCTGGTCCCCAGGGTATCATCCTGGAATTGCATCAGACTGTGACCTACTAACATGGCCTCAGCTTCTCTGTCCTTGAGAAGCAGGCCTCTTGCTTTCTGGGAACACGCTGCCATGCCTGCTTGCCTGGCACACGAACCCGGCGCCGAAAGCCACAGGTGTGGACCATGGTGTACCTCACTTGTGGGTCACTCTGCACGGTAACAGCCTATCCTGCCAGGACTCAAGTTGCGTTTTCTTCTTGGAGCACTGCTTTTCACTCGCTGTGTGTCACTCTGAAAACAGCCTTGATGTCCCTCTCGTTGGAGAGCTGGCTCTGAGGGGGTCTCCCTCCCCTTCCTTTTGTTCAGTTCTGCTCACTCTGCTGGGGAACTGCGCCTCTCCCGCGCTTGTCCCCGCTCCTTGCTCCTTGCCAGCAGATCCTGTTCCCCAGGCCCACACCCTCTCCGGACTTAGCTCAGAGCGTGTGTACTTAGATACCTGACGGTGGCTTCATGGGGTATCCCTCTCAGGATGCTCTTGTGTTTCTTCTTCGTTTTAACATAATATCGTAAGGCCCTGAGGAAATTTTTTTTTTTTAATTTATAAGTTAATGGGAACTTTCTTTCCCCTTTCCCCCCTAAGACACAGGAGGGTATTTTCCATTGGTTGGCACGGCAGTGTAAACACTGGCATTCTGAGGGCAGCCCCCTCAGTGTGCTTGCCTTGAACCAAATACACTTACTCCCACACAGACTGCTGCTCTCTCTGTCTGCTGCTCGGGTGAAATCTCAGCCATATTTTTCTGTTCAGTGACACCCCTCCCTGCCTGTATTTCGTGACAAGGGTCAGGTAAGAAAGTACCAGACCAGAGCTTTTCAGGCATTCCAGTCCGGGTAACACAGTGCGGACACCCAGCCACAACCCGCTGGGCTTTGGTGACCTCTATTTATTAAGAAGAAACTGAAAAGAGGAGTAAAAAGTGTGTTCTCAGAGGAGCTAAGCTTGATAATTAAGTTTTTTGTGTTTTGTTCTAAGTACAATGGATCCTTGAATAACATGGGTTTAAACTGTACAGGTCCACTTTTAATATGCAAGTTTTTTTAATAAATATAGTGTAGTACTATAAATGTGTTTTCCTTATGATTGTTTTTAGTAACATTCTTTTTTTTGACCTACTTTTATAAGGATACAGTATATAATACATATACCATATAAAGATACATGTTAATCGACTATGTTATGGCCAAGACTTCAGGTCAGCAGTAGGCTATTTGTAGTTTTTGGAGAGTCAGAAATTATATGTGGATTTTCTCCTGTGCAAGGGATTTGGTACCCCAAGCCCTACGTTGTTCAGGGGTCAACTGTATTGTTAAAGGAATATGTGGTCGTGGTAGAAAGTTTGAAAAATGTTCAGAAACAAAAGAAAGGGGAAAAAATGAGTAAAATAATCCCACCACTGAGAAATAACTACTGTTAGATGTTGGGTGTTTATATTTCCAGCCTTTCCTTCTATACAACATATATTTATGTGTCTAAGTCTGTGTGTGAATAGTACAAAGGTAGTTTTATATATCATTTATACCTGTATCCCCGGAGCTTCGTGTCATTTTTTTTTCTCTTAACACATTAGAAGCATTTCCTCAGAGCCTGTGTGCACACGCATGCTCTTTAGCAGCTGCGTGTTGTTCTGTGGTGTGCTGTGGTTTAGTTCGTCCTTCCTCTCTGGTTTCACGTGGGATTTGATGCAGCAGGAACAGCTCTGTGCAGCACTGTTTGAGAAAGAGGTGCATGTGGCGTGTGCTCCTTCCCTCCACTCAAGACCATTCTTTCACTAGCATTGGGAACGATCCATTTTAGCTGTTTTGTTAGTTTCATAAGTGCATGTGGTATTTTATTTTTTATCTATTTGATTTCAAATAAAGGTAAATCACTTTTAATAGGTCATATAATTGGCCTTTTTTCTTCCTAGGGTATTTGTTTCTCATTGATCCACAGGAGTCTTTTTTTTTTTTTTTTTTTANGAAGGGGTTTTTCCTTTGGCTTTCTATTCAAAGTGTCCCTGCATTTTATATTTTAATATTACATTTCACACAGGGGCAAGTGAAGGTGCATCTGTGGTTGCTTGCCTTGCTTCTTTGAAAAGCCTTCTCTGTTTCACGATCAGAAGAGACCTCATATTTTCTTACAACTCTCTTATGGTTCTTTTTTTTAAATACTTAACATTTTAATGTGTTTGAATATGTTTTGTGTGAGCCAGGATCCCAACTTAACTTTTCCCAAAGATTTAGCCCATTTTCTCAGGGCAATTTGTTGAGTATTCTTTCCTTCCCCATTGATTTAGGAATGCTACTTACATACTGAATTCCTATGATCTGCTCTGGGCTTTCTGTTCTGTTACACGTCATTTTTGTGCCAGTCATTTTAGAGAGCTGGAGCTCTAGCATGTCTTTACTGCATGTCAGTGGCCCTCCTGCACAGCTGTTCCGTTTGCTTGATCTTGTTTTGTATCTCTGGGCCATCTGTACCTGCTTACTCTTACTCTTTTTTCAGTCTGGAAACATTCCGTTCAGTCGCAGGCCCCTTGCTGTGTGTTTATTGGGGGGGGGGGGGTANGTTAGCTCATGACATGACATGGTGTGGGGGGTTCTGAGACTCCGTCCTGAGGGGATGTCTCCATTGCTTCCTTTTGCAGCAGTTTGTCCAGAGTGTCCTTCACCTCCACGAACTCCTCAGCACGCTGCAGGTATGGGCCTTTCTCTTTCATTCCTTCACTTACTTGTGTCCAGAGAAAGTTTGTAAGGGTATTGTTGGCCTGAAGCTTTAAGGTCTGTGGGCTGCTGATGGGTAAGATGGGTCCCTCGGTCAAGACAGGGCTGGCTGTCATGATGAGAAAGGGTACAAAATGCAGTGCTTAGAGTGTCTTTGACCTCGTAACATAGAATTGATGAATGATGAATTGACGTTAGTAGATAGTATATATAGGTGCTAGGTGGTAACCTTAGGGCAAAGCCTAAAGTGCTAACATGGTTTGGGTGCTTTATTTAGCATGATTGTAAGTTTCCATGCCTCTGTGTAGTATGTGATTAGGGAAGTCCTCCCCCTGCTATTTAGCACTTTCTGGGAATTATCCTCAAATTGTGCCCACTTCCTTTCTGGAAGCTGTAACAGATCCAATTCCTACTTCCTCCCACCTCCAGAACACACACAGCCCCCACCCTGGGCAGTGTCACCAGCATAACGCTTGTGACCAAGCGTAACAAGGCTCTGGGTCCCCACACAGTTGACACTCCTGTGGGTTCAGCACCCTGGGGGTAGGGCACTTGACTCCACGGTTATGTGGAGCGCTCGACCAGACCCACTTACTCGTGGCGGGGGTGGGGGCGGACCGGTCACACCTCCCTCCTCCGCGTGTCCCCCACAGGGCGTGGTGCTGCAGCAGGACAGCTACATCGAGGACCAGAAGCTGCTGCTGGCTGAGCGCGCGCTCACCCGGAGCTCCTCGCGCCCCAGTTCCCTGGTGGAGCAGGAGAAGCAGCGCAGCCTGGAGAAGCAGCGCCAGGACCTGGCCAACCTGCAGAAGCAGCAGGCGCAGCACCTGGAGGAGAAGCGGCGGCGTGAGCGCGAGTGGGAGACCCGCGAGAGGGCGCTGCAGGAGCGCGAGGCCCGGCTGGCGCAGCGCGAGCAGGACGTGCGGCGGGGCCAGCAGGAGCTGGAGCGCGAGCGTGACGAGCTGCAGCACCGCAAGGGCGCCTACCAGAGCGACCTGGAGAGGCTGCGCACCGCCCAGAAGCAGCTAGAGCGTGAGCAGGAGCAGCTGAGGCGGGACACCGAGCGACTCAGCCAGAGGCAGGCGGAGCACGACGCCCATCAGGTGAGGGGGGCAGGCCCGGAGCAGCTGTGGGCCCTGTGCTGCTTTTCAAGCCCTGACGGTGGATTCCACCCCCATCCCACTAACTCACAGGGCTCCCGCTGAGGAAGCCCCCCACCCCACCTCTGCACAGGGGTGGCACCCATCAGGCTGTGTGCCTCTCTGGGGGGTTTCACTTCAGACTCCCCACCACCCTCTAACCTGACGGGCTCCCACAGTGCCTCAGCCCTGAAGTCATTCTCCACAGCCCTGTGTGAGTCCGTCTTCCCCGAAGCAGCTCTCCCGTTTCTTCAGGGAATGGTGGGGTTCTTTCCCTAGCTGCCTAATCCAAGGTACTATTCATTCTTTACAGTGCAGACATTAAGTACATGTAATAAAAATAGTAATGGTATAAAGGTGATATTTGTACCACTTTCCCAGGTACTACGTGGTGGGGGGGGGGCTAGTCAAGAAGTCCTAATCCTTTTATGGCACATGCCAGGGCATCCAAGGAAGTGGGTACACCCTGGGCTGACACGCCACCCCCCACCAAGTTGACCTCAGCCAGCATGGAGTGAGCAGACCCTGGGGATGCCGCCAGCCCCCGACTTAGAACCTCTTGTTTTTGACCGTGTGCAGGTGTCACATCAACACACCAAGCTGCTGAGGATCCCATCCTTCCTTCCGAATCCTGAGGAGTCCCCCCTGCCATCTGTACCTTCCATAGCCAAATCAGGATCCCTGGACTCAGAACTCTCAGTGTCCCCAAAAAGAAACAGCATCTCTCGGACACACAAAGATAAGGGGCCTTTTCACATACTGAGTTCCACCAGCCAGACAAACAGAGTACCAGAGGGTCAGAACCAGACCCCGATGCCCACCTCCACCTCCACCCGCCTGTTTGGGTTAGCTAAGCCAAAGGATAAGAAGGAGAAAAAAAAGAAGAACAAAGGCAGCCGCTCTCAGCCTGGTGGTAAGTGACACATGCCAGGTATCCCTACCGCCCCGTTGCTCCCGGATCCTGAAGGGTGGGCAGGGTTAAACGGAGGGTGCCATTTGGCTGTGTCAGAGCTGCACCGCCGTCTCCCAAGCCCACTTGCTCTGCCTGTAGGGGGCTGCCGGGACTCCCACCAAGAACGCTAACTCAGGGCATTTCAGACCCCCTCTGCGTGCACGTGGGTGCCAGGGAAAGAGCCCAGGTCTGTTTGGGGGCATCTGTTACCCAGCTCAGGGACTAAAACTCACCTCAGTGAAAACTAAAGTTTTCCCTGCTTCTCTGTGGGTCTAGTCCACTCATCAGTGTAACTAGTACTTGGTGAGCATTCCCCCAGGTCTGATTAATCCTGCAAGTGGCTGTGTGAAGTAGGTGATGCCAAGCTCAGAGAGAACAACAAATGTGCCTGCCCACACCAAGCTCGTGATTAAATCCCACTAACCAAGGCTCCCAGTTTGTGCAGCCCTTTCCCCTAAGTCCTCCCTCTGTTCCTTCTCGTTAGGATTGCTCCCTCCCATCTCTGGGAAATCAAAGTTTCTGTCTCTGGGCCTGTTTCTTTGTGAATGGGAAGTCCAATGCTTTGTCAAGTTAAAGGGACCAGCGGACCAGCGACGGGTGTCAGAGGACCTCTATCTACTAAACCAGTCAGGGAGCCCCAGTGGGTGGGAAGGGGGTGGATTGGCCACCAGGACAACTTGTGTTGGATCCTAGAAGACTCGGGTTGAGGAAGAAGGGAAGGGAGTTAAATGAAGAGAACAATTTTTTTCTAAAGTTCTTTCTCTTTGGTTTCCCCTTTCCCAGATGGCCCTGTGTCAGAAGTGCCCACAGAGGGTGAAGAGATCTTCTGCTGACCCTGCCCTCTGCCATGGCCACTGCCTCCTGTCCTGGCCCGTGGTTACCATCCCCCTTCCTGCTGTTCCTGGGTATGGTCTCTTACCTTGGACACCCGAGCTGCCCCTAGTCCAGAAGGACAAATGGTCTCGGATGTCAGGGTGGGGCAGGAGACCCGGGATCAGCGGCTGCCTGCGGCTCCCGTCTTGGGGCCAGCCCCACAGAGGATGTTACACTGAAAGTAGGTGGCCCCAGAGGTCCAGGCGATGGTTTCGGACACGTCAGGAATCTCTAAAGGCTGAGAGAAGTTTGCAAATAAGGTCTGAAATTCTACCCGCCTTTTATTAGAGGAACAGAAGCAACAAACAGCAGATAGTTTGGACTTGGTCTGTGTACATAGAGTTACCCTTCTGCATATACACACGGGGTGTGCCAGAATTAGGCGCCGTCTATAGAAGAGGCCTGGTCAGCTTGGAGCCAGAGGCGTCTCCTGGCCCCACTCCAGGAGCAGCGGGCACTCGGCCCGTGCCCCCTGGTACTCCAGGGTGGGTGTTCCTGTCCCCCCACCCCGTGCACACCCCGTCCCTTTCTGCATGTAGTTCTCATTTCACTTTAGAAGGGTTGGCAAACATTTGTGAAAACCAGTGAGAAAAGGCATGATGTGTTGAAAAAGCGCATATATATATATAATATATATATGTTATATATATGTATATATATGTGTGTGTGTATATATATATGATCTGTACCACCTTGATATTGGTGTTTGTCATTTAAAAAAAAAACTTAAACATGAAATCCAAAGAAATCATAGACTGGCTTTCCAAGATGTTTGCCCACATAATCTGGGCACAGATGAAGTAGAGAAGTCTCCTCGTCCTTACTCCTGCGTTGTGACACTTTTTGGTTGTCACTGACCCACAGCCTCCTGACACCATCTGAGGGCAGCGCTGCTGCTGCAGCAGCGAGGTTGTCCCCACCCCTGCACTAGGACAGCGGCCCCATCAGTTCAGGGAAAGGCGTTCGGCCCCTCCATCGTCGTGGTGCCTATTTTCAGACTGGTACAGCCCGGGAGGTCGCTGGCCCAGGGGTGGCTGGGAAGCATGCTCATTCTGTATCGGGAGGCCAGAGCAGAATTTGTTCTCTTAAAACGTTTTTCCATCTAAAGGTCTGTTTGTTATTGTACTCCGCCCCCTTGAGGTGTGCTGCAGCCGCCGCCTGGTTTCTCTTCTCTTGCCCACACTGTCGGTCTGTGTTTGCTGGAGGCTCGTCACCAGCTGCTAGGAGCAGGACAGTTCACTGAGTTCCTCTGAGGCCCCGTCTCCCTGCTGGACTCAGTGCTCCCTGGGAAGGAAGACCCTGGAAAAGTCTGTGCTTTCAGTGTGCCCTTCCATTCCTGCTTTTTGCCCCTCAGGAGCATGGGTCTTTGAACATACTTTTTAAAAAAACAAAATCTGTAACTTGGTGCTTGTTGATGAATTGCAAGCTGGCCTTGCAGATGGAGATATTTATCTTTCAGTTTATTTGAAAGAGGTCTGGCTTAAAATTTTTAGCTTAGACTTGTTTATTTATTTTGTGTATGTGTGTGTGTATGTGTGTTTTAAGGGTGAACATACCAGCCCAACGGTTTCAGCTGTCTGATCCATGCAGAACGTGAACAGTGCTGCTTGCTTCTCCGTGTCTGTCAAAGTGCCTTGAGGTCCCAAAGGAAAGTTAACAGGTTGGGGAAGGGGGATCCATTTCCTTCCCACCTCTCACCTCCACCTCATTCTTTGATCAAGGGAGGTCTTCTTCCTTGCATGAGAGTCAAACTTGTCACCTATAAGTTACAGTCACCTGTTTCTATCATGGAGATTTCTTAGCCTTCAGAAACAGACTTTAAGAACAAAACCAGCTAAGCTAATCATCTTGTGAACCCTGGTGTAGCAACCCCCACCTCCACCCCACAGACCCTGAACAGTGAAAAGATAGGTTACCGGCTTGCCTCAGTCCACACAGCGCTGAACCATGCCTGCCACGATTCGCAGATGCAGGTGGAGCCCAGCGGCCTGTTCCCCTCTGGGTCTCGCTGTCCCCCTCGCCGTGGGCTGCTGGAGGGAATGACACCAGGGAAGGAAGCCGCATCCTTCCTCCTTAGCATCAACCTAGGCCATCCAGTGCCCTGAGCTTGCAGCAAGAAGCACTTGGTGCTGACAAGATGGGCCCTCATGTCTACTCTTCCACAGAAGCACTGTGGACCTTGAGTTTCTGTCCACTGCTGCTCAGCTTGATTGCAATTTGGAAGTGTCTTCCATTCCCAACTAGCTATAATGTTTAAGTTGCTTTAAGGGTGGTGGTTTTTCTAAACAGAGGCTTCACCTGCACCCACCTCCCAGTCATTTAGCTCAGTCAGGTTCTGGTTGGATACGTGTAGAATCAGACTTGGAAAGGAGCCTCCTGTGTCCACTCCACCTGCCCACCTTCACCCAAAATCGAGTCTGCAGCGCAAAGAGACAACTGCTTACTAAGAGCTGTGCTTTGACATGTCTTTCTCCTCCCCCCACTACCCTCAACCACATGGAGACTGAACTCGGGACTTTCTTTGTCGTGCTTGGCAAGCTACCTGGATTGTTGCTGCTTGTGCTTGTGACCTTGAGAGCCGCTCTGGTTCTGGAGTCTAAGCCCTCATCTGGGCTCTTTTCCTGGAGAAGGGGTTGTCTGCCACGGGGACTCTTCCCAGTTGTGCCCTCCAGTGAGTTCGAGAAAGCAGATGCCTGATGTTATGGTGAAGTTTTGGGAGACAGACACCAGCCAGGGTCCCCAGATTTCCAGAGTCTACTGAAGGCCCTGGAGGGAAGCTCAGTTCTATCTCAGAAATTCTATCATCTCAGTTGTCATCCCAGTTGGGTGGCATGCACTTTAAATGCTCTCATCTGTTGGCTTCTTTTTTGAGACAATCAGGTATGTGAACTGTTCTTTGAAAACGGAGAGGGTTAAAAACATGCAAATTGCCATAATTCAACCTTTGCCAACATTCCATTCTCTAACCCCACAAGAGCAATCTGTGGGGAAGAAATCCTTATCGAGATTTTTTTTTTTTTTTTGGAAAAGGTACGAATCTTACCTTTCTCCCTCTTACGTCTCAGGGTAGCACCATTAAAGTTGTCTCTTTGAGAAGAGAATGTTCTCCCTTACTCTCTTCCCAT
Organism: Ailurus styani; assembly: GCA_002007465.1. Taxonomy (NCBI): domain Eukaryota; kingdom Metazoa; phylum Chordata; class Mammalia; order Carnivora; family Ailuridae; genus Ailurus; species Ailurus styani. The sequence continues at coordinate 453,397 of LNAC01000405.1, forward strand.
GCCCCTAGTAGCAGTAAGCACAAATTTTCAAGATCCTTGGGGTCTGTTGTACCTATTCTGGGAGGGGGGCAGGTATGGGAGTTCAGGGGGTTAATAAAGTAGACTCTGCCTTAAGTGAGGATCAGAACCGTACCTTAGAGGCCAGGACTTGATCCCGAAATTGCCGTTCACAGAAGTTCTTAATACTTCATTGCTTGGTTTTGAAGGTGGCTTTTCCATAGTCAGCTCTTACTCCCCAAGGATTTGGGTATTCCCCCCAAGGAGGGAGCCCTGGGAGGGGGCTGGAGACACTGCTCTGGTCATGGGCCTCTGGCTCTACAAAGGGTAGCTCGGAGGGGCCCCAGAGCAGATCAATGCCCTCGGCCTGTGGGAGCGCAGAACCAGGCCTGGAGGTTAGACGGCAGTGGCTGAGAGACATGTGCCTCGCCTTCCGTCTAGACCCCACCATGCCCATGGCGCTGGGCCCGCGTCCCAGCCCAGCGCCCTTGCTCTCGCAGAGACGGAGAGGAGGGCAAAGAGTTTGCTGTGGTTTGCGTCTTCACTTTTCTTCCAACATAGCCTAACATTCCTAGTTAACCAGAGCTGTGGAATCTACTGCCTGCTGGCCAGGTCTTAAAGTGAAAAGTATTTTAATGCTTCCATAAAAGTCAAAACAAAAAGGAAGGGAAAAAACAAAGGCTTCCTTCCTTGTACTCATCTAATTTAATTTGTCAAAAGATTGACAGGCCTTGAATTAATTCTCCATCTCGCTAAGGTTGAAAGCCGGGCAAATCCAGCTGGCTAACGGCCTCCGGCCCCAGACCACGCTGCCCTGCTCCACACACCCGGTCAAGCCCGGCCTGTGCGGGGGGGGGGCCTTGCTGCCACGAAGCAGAGGGTGCTGTCCCCCCAACCTGGCCTCTTCACCCCAGATATTCACCCAGCTTGAGCTCTCTTGCCTTTTGCGGCCACCCGACAGGGGCCTGTCCGGTCAGCTTGCCCACGGTCATGGTTCAGCCTGTGGTTTTCTGTGTTCCTCACCCGCCGGGGGCGCGGGGAGACGCCCGGACCTGCAGGAGGGCGATTACCGTACACCTCATACCTCTGCTTTTGTGGTTTTCAAATGCTAGACAAACATTTCTGTGCTAGATTCTTTTAAATATAAAGGGGTTAAAACCCAGATGCTGTATATTAATTTGTAATTATGTATAAAGTAAAGCAGTTTTAAACTGTAAAAAAAATTTTTCAGTGTGTTTTCTGGGATTTTGCCACAACATACTGGCTTTGTATTTTATTTATCTTCCTTTCTAGTTATTTGCTTCAGACTCTACTTGTAAAGTCCCTTCCACCCTTTCAAAAAATAAATGTCCTTTAAGTCTCAATTGTTGCCGTGTCATATGTCTATCCCTGTGGGTTTCCTGGAGAGCATCTCAAAATACTCTGGGCCCCCAATGAAGGGGTACTCCCCCCTCCAATAAGAGCCCTCTCCCCAAAGAGAACTTCTGTTTCTAATGTACCTGTGGGAACAGGAGTCAGGAAGAGTCTGTAAGCACTCAGCAGCTCCTCAGAGACATTTTCCTGGGGCCCAGATGCAAAACCGGGATGGTGGTGGAGGGCGGGGTGACTGGCCAGCCCTGAAGTCATGGGATTGGTGCCTGGAATCAAAACTATTTCCAGTCAAATCAGTGCAGTAAAATCATCCTTTGCTATAGATTCTACTCTGTAAAAAGACTTAATGTTAGTTTGCCACCTTTGACGACTTTCTCCGCCCCCACATGACCCCCCAGGAAGGGGACTTTGGGGGACACTGGCAGAGTAGGAACTCACCTAAGCTCACCTCATCCCACAGACACGACTTCGTAACAGTCACATCAGTGCAAAGACCGATTCCACAACTAAATGTAGAAATGAGGCCATATCAAAGGGGCAGAAAGGGAGAGACACTGGGGAGCTAAAGAGATCACAGTCCTCCACAGGAGGGAGGGAACATGGCCCAGAAGAGGGGAAAGAAATGGACCGTCGCACTGGGGAGCCCATCATGGGAAGATGTATCCCCATGACATTCTGCTTTGAAAACCAGAAGGGCTGAATTTCACAAGTTCTTACAACCAGTGGGACTTAAAACCTGGAACCTTAAAAATCAGCCAGCTTGGCTCTGGGAGTCTGGAGGGCAATAGGAATCTGAGTCTTCACCTGAGTCTTAAAGAGACAGCACAGCAAACAGCCCAGGGAGATACAGTGTAGAAACAGCATTTTGAAAACCACCTGGGACATACAGGAGGGAGAGTTATTGACTAGTCTCCAAGCATGTGCGGGAGGGGCAGAGATCATCGGGAGACTCCTCCAGGAACAAAGGAGCTGGCAGATGCCATTTCTCTCCTCTGCCTCCCAGCCTCAACACACAGCCACCTGCAGGAACCAGGGAGCTGATCGTCTCTCCCCAACTGGCTAACACCCCACCCCACTCTCCCTGCACTTTGCCAGACCCACCCCCTCCAGCCAGGCCTGCCTCAGTCCTGGCGCTGCGGGTCCCCTCCCCCAGAAGACCACACAAACCTTGCCAACACTTCTCTTCCTATCCCCATGCACTTGGCCGATCCGCCCCCTCCGCCCTGGCCAGCCTAGGTCCCTGTGGCTGCAGGTCCCCTCCTGCAGACGACTGGCACACAAACCTTGCCGACACTCCATCCTGCCCAGCACACTTTGTAGACCCACACCCGCCAACACACTCTTGGCAGATGCCCATCCAGAGCAACACCACAAGCCACAGTGTGCAAGCAGCCCTGACGAGAGCCAGCACCACTCCAAAGAGACTCCTGACCCAGGGAGAGAGAAAGACAACCATACATACCAGTCAGGCTGCAGCCCCAGCAGTGGGCTGGGGACAGACATCTGGTCTGACTAGAGGCCCCACCCAACAACAAAATCTCAGGGACAACACAGGAAAGTGCCCTGTAGTTTGGTGATATTACATCTCTGGCAAACATCTGGTCTGACTCGAGCCCAAGGCAGCACCACACTGGCCCACTAACAGCATAGGGACAAAACTGTGCCCTCAACGGGGCAGAGTCACTGCAGGTGACTGGCAAGAAGAGGCTCAGCCACAAAGGTAGGCTGCATGCAACACACAGAGACCCACCTCCACCAAGGGGTGCCTGGGTGGCTTAGTCAGTTGATTTAGGCTCCAGTCATGATCTTGGGGTCATGAGACTGAGCCACGAGTTAGGCTCCACACTTAGTGCTAAGTCTGCTTGAGACACTCTCTCTTCCTCTCCTTCTGCCCCTCACCCTGTTTGTACTCTCTAAATAAGTAAAATCTTTTTTTAAAAAAAAGGAGACACCCTTGAAGCTCCCAGGTTCTGCACTTCAGGGCACTACAGGCCCTATTCTTCATAAGGCCACTACTTGCAAGAGGAGGAGACGTAGCTCACTTTCCTAACACAGAAACAGAGTTAGACAAAATGAGGGAACAGAGGATTATGTCCCAAGTGAAAGAAAAGGACAAAAATCACATCAAGAGACCTAAGTGAAATGGAGGTAAGTAATATGCCAAACAAAGAATTTCAGGTAATGATCATGAAGATCCTCACTGGACTAGAGAGTGGAGGACCTCATTGAGGCCCTTAGCAAAGAGATAGAAAAAAGAACTAATCAGAGATGAAGAACTCAATAAATGAATTCTAAACTACATTGAATGGAATAAATAGACTGAGAGGAAGCAGAAGAATGAACAGGTCAGTGACTTGGAGGACAGAGTAGTGGAAAGCAATCAAGCTAAGCAGGTGAGAAAAAATATACAACATGAAATTTGACTTAAGGAACTCAGTGATACTATCAAGTATAATAACTTTCACATTATAGCGGTCCCAGAAGGAGAGGACAGAGAAAAGGAAGCAGGAAATTTGCTTGAAGAAATAATAACTGAAAACTTCCCAAATCTGGGGAAGGAAACAGAAATCCAGATCCAGGAGACAGAGGCCCAACAAAATCAAAGGAGGTCCACACAAAAACAGAGTAATTAAAATGGCAAAAAGTAGTGATAAAGACAGAATCTTAAAAGCAACAAAAGGAAACAATTAAATACAATAGAAACCCCATTAGGCTGTCATCTGATCTTTTAGTAGACTAGAAGGAGTGGAATGAAATATTCAAACTGCTGAAGAAAACAAGTGCAGCCAAGAATATTCTCTCCCCAAGGCTATCATCTGAATAAAAGGAAACAGTTTCTCAGACAAAAACTAAAGTAGTTCATGATCACTAAACCAGTCCTACAAAAAAATATTAAACAGGGCTCTTTGAGTGGAAAGGAAAGATCATAAGTAGGAGTAAGAAAAATAGGAAGCTCAAAGCAGTAAGAATAAATATATCTGCAAAATCAGTCAAGGGACTCACAAAATAAAGAGATACAAAATAAAAAGATGCAAAGTACAATACCGTAGACCTAGAATAGGGGGAGGAGAGAAGAATAGGTTCAAACTTAAGTGACCATCAACATATCACAGACTGCTACATGCAAAATATACAAAGCTAATGGTAACCAGGAATCAAAAACCGCCAATAGATTTCAAAGAATAAAGAGAAAGGAATCCAAGCATATCACTAAACAAAATCAGCAAAGCATGAGAGAACAAGACAGGATCAGAGATAAAATACAAAAACCACAAAACAAGTAACGAAGTGGCAATAAATATAAATCTATCAATAAGTCCTTTGACTATAAATGGACTAAATACTCTAACAGACAAGGGATGACAGTATAGATTTAAAAACAAACAACAACAACAAAAAAAAAGGAGTGGAGATCGATTATCATCAGGTCCCAGGAGTTCAGCCAGATAGTTACCAAACCATTCTAAACACCTACAAATTCTACAGGAGATCAAACAGAAGAAGAGCCGCAATTCTAGGAACAGAAAATCAACCACTTTCCGGAAGGTAGGACGTGCAGAGAAGTAACTCTGAGGCGACGGGAGGATAGACCCCGGGGGGAGGGGCCGGCTCCCGGCCAGTGAGAGAGCAGTGGAGCACAAAATCAGGACTTTTAGAAGTCGGCTCCACTGAGGGATGTCACCCCATAGGTTAAGCGGGGAGTGAAGCCCTCTCAGGGACAGTGTGGTCTCAGGACCCACGGGGACACAAAAAGATCAGGGGTGTCTGATTGTGACAGAGATCCCAGGTATCAGAGAGAAGCCAACGGGATAGACGGAGCCGAGCTGAGAAGGTGTCTGTCAGCTCAGTGTTACCTTGGGCCGTAATCTGAAGCACAGTTGGGCCACTGCTCTGTGAGCGGGGACCCCACGGGCGGCAGACCCAGAGAGACCCCCTCCTCCCTCCTTCCAGAGGAGAAGCACGGGAGCAGCTGCAGGAATCTGCTGGGTTTGGAGATTCTAAACGGGGTCAAGCGCCAGAGATAGAAATGCTCGGTCACAGGCCAGGTGAGCTCGGAGTGTGGCTGGAGACCAGGGAGACGGGAGGAACCGACTGCTTTTCTCTGAGTCGCACTGAGGACTGAGGCCCTGAGCTCTCGGCTCTTCCGGGTCGGAGATTGGGAGGCCACCATCTTCAGTCCCATCCTCCAAAGCCGTAAGGAAAGCGATCAGGGAACAAAAGCTCCCGAGAGCAATCCCAAGCTGATTACTTAGCCTGGCCCCTGGCAAGGGCAATACAATTCTGACTCCGGCAAAGACACTTGAGAATCACAGCAACAGGCCCCTCCCCCAGAAAATCAGCAAGAACATCCAGCCAAGACCAAGTTCACAGATGGCTGACAATTGTGGAACTCCAAAGCTAGGGGAAAGCAACACATAGAATTCATGGCTTTTTCCCCATGATCCTTTAGTCTTTCAAAGTTGAATTCCTTGAATTTTTTTTCCTTACTCTTTTCTTCTAAATTTTTTCCTCTTTCCTATTTTAATGTTTTTTAACCATTTTATCTTATCAATACCTTTTGTTAAAAATCATTTTTAATTTTCATTGTTATAGTCATATTTTATCCCTTCATTGTATTTAACCTTATTTTTTTGTATACATATAGGAGTTTTTTTCCTTTAAAATTTTAGGACGTGGGCGCCTGGGTGGCTCAGTGGGTTAAAGCCTCTGCTTTCGGCTCAGGTCATGATCTCAGCGTCCTGGGATCGAGGCCCGCATCGGGCTCTCTGCTCAGCAGGGGGCCTGCTTCCTCCTCTCCCTGTCTCTCTGCCTGCTTCTCTGCCTACTTGTAATCTCTCTCTCTGTGTCAAATAAATAAATAAAAATCTTTAAAAAAAAAAAATAAAATTTTAGGACGCAATCTCTTCTAACAGATTAAAATACACCCTAAATCTAGTGCATTGTTAGGTTCTAGTCTCCAGCCTGATCACATTCTTTCCTTTTCCCCGCTTTTTTTTCAACCAAATTCTTATCAATTCCTTTTTTAGAATCTTTTTTAATTTTCAGCTTTACAATTATGTTCCATCCCTTCATCATGTTTACCTTGATTTGTATATAAGTTTTTCTTTCTTTAAAATTTTGGGAGATAGTTTCTTCTAACAGACCAAAATATACCCAAAACCAAGTGTGTGGCTCTGTTTAATTCACCAGTCTAATAGAGATATATAGTTTTTTTCTTCTTTGTTTTCTCTCTTTCTTCTCCCCCCAGTTTTGGGTCTTTTCTGGTTTGGTTAGTGTATATTTTCCTGGGGTCATTGCTACCCTTTATTTTGTTCTCTCATTCATCTATTCTTTTTTTTTTTTTTTAAAGATTTTATTTAGTTATTTCACAGCGGGAGAGAGATCACAAGGAGGCAGAGAGGCAGGCAGAG
>LNAC01000405.1:472672-495690 GCA_002007465.1 Ailurus styani
TGAAGCAAGGGCAAAAATGAACTGTTGGGACTTCATCAAGATTAAAAGCTTTGCACAGCAAAGGAAACAGTCAACAAAACCAAAAAGACAACTGACAGAATGGGAGAAGATATTTGCAAATGACATATCAGATAAAGGGCTTGTATCCAAAATTTATAAAGAGCTTCTCAAACTCAACACTCATAAAACAAATAACCCAGTCAAGAAATGGGCAGAAGACATGAACAGACATTTCTCCAAAGAAGACATCCAAATGGCCAACAGACACATGAGAAAGTGCTCAACATCACTCGGCATCAGAGAAATACAAATTAAAACCACAGCGAGATACCACCTTACACTGGTCAGAATGGCTAAAATCAATAAGTCAGGAAATAACAGATGTTGGCAAGGATGTGGAGAAAGGGGAACCCTCCTACACTGTTGGTAGGAATGCAAGCTGGTGCAGCCATTCTGGAAAACAGTATGGAGGTTCCTCACAAAGTTGAAAATAGAGCTACCCTACGACCCAGCAATTGCACTACTGGGTATTTACCCTAAAGATACAAAGGTGGTGATCCTCAGGGGCACGTGCACCAAAATGTTTATAGCAGCAATGTACACAATAGCCAAACTATGAAAAGAACCTAGATGTCCATCAACAGATGAATGGATAAAGAAGATGTGGTATATGTATATAATGGAATTCTATGCAGCTACCAAAAGAAACGAAATCTTGCCGTTTGCAATGATGTGGATGGAACTAGAAGGTATTATGCTGAGCGAAATAAGTCAATCAGAGAAAGACAATTATCATATGATCTCTCTGATATGAGGAACTTGAGGGGCAGGGTGGGGGGTTGTGGTGGATAGGGAGGGAAAAATAATGAAACAAGATGGGATTGGGAAGGAGACAAACCAAAAGAGACTCTTAATCTCACAAAACAAACCTAGGGTTACTGCGGGGTGGAAGGATAGGGATAGGGTGGATGGGTAATGGACATTGGGGAGGCTTTGGTTAATGCTGTGAAAGATATAAGCCTGATGATTCACAGACCTGTACCCCTGGGGCAAATAATAATAATAATAATAATAATAATAACAACAACAACATGAAAAAAAAGAAAATAGAGGTAAAAAATCCTCAACAAAATATTAGCAAACCAAATCCAACAATACACTAAAAATCATTCACCATAATCAAGTGGGATTTATCCCCAGATATAAGGGAAGTTCAACATTTGTAAAGCAATCAACACGATATGTCACATCAATTAGAGGATGGATAAAAAACATGATCATTTCAATAGACACAGAAAAGGTATTCAACAAAGTACAACATCCATCCATGATAAAAGACTTTAGCAAGGGTGCCTGACTGGCTCAGCTGGTAGAGCATGTGACTCTTGATCACATGGTTGTGAGTTCAAGCCTCATGTTGGGTGTAGAGATTACTTAAAAATAAAAGCTTAAAAAAAAAAAAAAAGAAAACCTCTCAGCAAACCAGGTTTAGAGGGAACATACCTCAACATAATAAAGGCCATATATGAACACCCACAGCTAATGTCATACTCAATAGGGAAAAACTGAGAGCTTTTCTACTCTCAACACTTTTATTCAGCATAGTACTAGAAGTCCTAGCCACAGCAATCAGAGAACAACAAAGGAACAAAAGGCATCCAGGGTAAAGAAGTAAAACTTTAACTATTTGCAGATGACATGGTACTCTATAGAAAACCCAAAGACTCCACCAAAAATCTACTGGAACTGATAAATGAATTCAGTAAAGTCGCAGACTACAAAATCAATGTGCAGAAATCTGTTGCATTTCTTCACACTAATAATGGAACTGCAGGAAGACAAATTAAGAAAACAATCCCATTTACGACTACACCAAAAAGAACATAATAATGAAAATTACAAAACATTGATGAAGGAGAATGAAGACGACACAAATTTAAGATGACACAAATGGGAAAATATTCCATGCCCATGGGTTGGAAGAATATTGCTAAAATGTCCACACCACCCAAAGCAATCTATAGATTCAGCACAATCCCTATCACAATACCAACAGCAGTTTTCACAGAACTAGAACAAACAATCCCACAATTTGTATGGAACCACAAAAGACCCCCAATCACCAAAGCAGTCTTGAAAAAGAAAAATCTGGAGGTATTGAGATTCCAAATTTCAAGTTATATTATAAAGTTGTAATCAAAACCATATGATACTGGTAGAAAAATAGACACATAAATCAATGGAACAGAATGGAAAACCCCAAAATAATCCCGTGATTTTATGGTCAATTAATCTTTGACAAAGGAGGCAAGAATATCCAATGGGAAAAAGACAGTTTCTTCAACAAATAGTGCTGGGAAAACTGGACAGCTCCAGGCGAAAGAATGAAACTGGACTATTTCCTTACACCATACACAAAAACAAACTCAAAATGGATTAAGGACTTGATAAGGAAGATCTGAAACCATAAAAATCCTAGAAGGGAGCCCAGGCAGTAATTTCTCTGATATCAGTCATAGCAACATTTTTCTAGATATGTCTCCTGAGTTAAGGGAAACAAAAGCAAAAGTAAACTATTGGAACTACATCAAAAAGAAAAGCTTCTGCAAAAGAAACAGTCAACAAAACTAAAAGGCCACCTACAGAATGGGAGGAGATGTTTGCAAATGACATATCTGATAAAGGGTTGGTACCCAAAATACTCCTACAACTCAACACCAAAAAAACAAAGCAACAACAAAAAACAATCCATTTAAAAAATGGGCAGACAACGTGAGTAGGACTTTTTCCCAAAGACATACAGAAGGCCAACAGACACGTGAAAGAAGCTTTAAAAAAAAAAGAAAGCTCAACATCACTCATCAGGGAAATGCAAATCAAAACTACATGACCTACCACCTCACCCCTGTCGGAATGGCCACCATAACAAACACAAGAAAACAACAGATGTCGGCAATGATGTGAAGGAGCCCTCATGCATGGTTGGTGGGAATGCGAACTGGTGTAGCCACTGTGGAAAACAGTGTGGAGTTTCCTCAGAACATTAAGATTACAAATACCCTACAGTCCAGTAATCACACTACTGCGTATTTACCCAAAGAATACAAAATCACTAGTTCGAAAGGGTACACACACGCTTATGTTTATAGCAGAATTATTTATAATGACCAAATTATGGAAGCAACCCTCATGTCTGCTGGTAGATGAATGGATAAAGATGTGGTATAGGGGCTCCCGGCTGGCTCAGTTAGTAGTAGAACATGCAACTCTCAGTTTCAGAGTTGTGAGTTCAAGCCCCACATTGGGCTTAGAGCTTAAAAAAAAAAAAAGAAAAAGGTGTGTGTGCATATATGCATAATATATACACTTACATATGTGTGTGTATATATATATATATATAAACAGTGATTAAACAGTGATGCTCTGAAACCTTTGGGATGCAAAATTTATACCAAAACAGGCCTAACTCAAGAAGAAAAATCTCAAATAAACAACCTAACACCTAAAGGAGCTAGAAGAACAACAACAAATAAAACCCCAAACCCCCAAATACACACACACACACAATATTACTCAGCCATAAAAAAGAGTGAATCATTGCCATCTGCAACGGCATGGTTGGAGCTAGAGACTATTATGCTAAGAGAAATAAGTCAATCAGAGAAAGAAAAATACTGTAGGATTTCATTTATATGTGGAATTTAAGATATGAAACAAAGGAAAAAGAGGCAAACCACAAAACAGTCTTAAATACGGAAAACAAACGGATGGTTCCCAAGGGCACCTGGGTGGGTCGTGGGGGAAACAAGTGGAGGGGATGAAGAGCACACTCATTTTGCTGCACACGGAGTAACATACGGAGGTGTTGAATCACTGTATTGTGCACCTGAAACTAATAGAACACTGTACGTGAATTCTACCAGAGTTAAAAAATGTTTAAAGCATTTATGGCAAAAATAACAAAAAATAAGTACAACTAGTTTGGGAGGAAAACCCCACTTGCATCCCGCTGCATGGGGATGTTCTGGGTGTGACCTCAGAACAGAGGGCCGTGTGGGAGACTGCTCAAGCCACAGGCCACGGCCAACCGCAGGAGCAGGAGCCTCCTTCTCGGAGTCGGAGCTGCTGTCCCCGTCAAGCCCCTGAGGGCCTGCTGAACTCTGGGCATCACCTGGCAAGGTACCCAGCCAGAACGTGGCACAGTGGCCACTCCCCGCCCGACGGTCATAAGGAGAGGGTCCTGCTAGAAGGCCAGGGGCTGCCCTTCTGTGGTGGATGAGGCAGTGCACACGGGGGTCTGAAGAGTCTTCTGTGGGCCTGGCCAGAGCTGCTGCCCCATCGGCTCGCTGTTGCGGGCTGTCACCATCGCCCCGGCCCTGCAGGCCCGGGCCCCACACCCAGGTGCCCTCGGCAGGGCGAGCAGTGGTTCCCATGGCCTCCCACCTCCCTTCGCTGCTGCGGCTGGGTAGCTGGGTCAGAGCCAGGGTCGGGCTCTGTCTGGGAGGTGGAGGAGTGAGGAGGTCCGTGCATTCCAGAAGAACAGCAGGGCTCCAAGGACCTGGGGTAGCCATTCTCTGGCCGGCACTCTGAGGGATGTGCTGTGCCCCATGGCTCAGTGCCCCATGGCTCAGTGACAGCACCACCTGGCCTGGGGGTGGGGGGAGGTTCCCAGTCTGAAGAAGAGCCTGGGCCCAGGGGGGCCGTCCAGACCTACTGCCCTGGGAGGGGCCCGCAGCGAGGGCTTTGCCCCACAGGAAGCATGGTACCTAACGCAATAGGACAAACCTCTGAGCCAGAAACACAGGAAGAAAAGTCCAGAAAAGAGCTGGCAGGGGAAGGAAGAAATGCACTGCACAGGTCTTGTTTTCTCAGAGGCCGGGCCGAGCTGAACTGAGCTTGAGAGCGTCAGAAATAAGACAGGGGACCCCCCCCCTCACTCTAGGGGAACTGTCCCCTCACCAGCCTCAGCGAGCAGCACCCCGCAGGCCTCCCTCCCACCCCTCCTGTATTTGGGGTCTGAGATTTTTTTTCCTTCAAACTGCCCATTTCTTCAGGGGTCTCAGACCACCCAGAGGGAAGACCCTGCCCTGCTGCACCCCCTGTGGGGGCCTGACAGGTGTTGGGGGGGTAAGGGGGGCCGAGTCAGGGCTTGGCTGCCTCCCAGGTCCCCCAAGAGGACTCCTTTCACATGGTAATTGCCACAGGACACAGCTCTGAATAATCCCACCCACTGAAGTCTGGGATCCCCGCCCCCACCCAGGCTCCTTTGTGACGCTTGCCTTCTTCGCGCAGAACAGAATGGTTGTGGCCCCTCAGGATGGGGCAGAGAGGAGAGGGACCCAGGAGGGCCTCTGGGGGAGAACCGACTGGGGCAGGGCTGGCTCTAAGTGGCTCCCTGAATAAAGCCCTCCGGTCACCCCTTCCCTCCAAGGGTCCCTGCCCTTCCCACCCCACCCCCAGCCCAGCGGGGGCGGTGGGGGGGGGTTGCAGCTGGTGGTTGCCTGGACAACCTTGCTCCTTCCCAGCCGGGCCTCAGTCTCTGCCCAGCAGGACTCTGGGCATCTGGGACGCTGTTCTCTGTAGGCACTGGCCCAGCGAGGAGCTTGGGAGTGGGCCAAGTGAGGGCCCCACTCCATTTGGAGGGGGCTGTGGACAAAGACTGGGGAGACCAACCTCCAACAGGTTATTTAAGCATCTCCCTTTCCCCTTTCAGGCGGGACTGACAGTAGCGAACTTGCAGATTTGCTATGAGGTTTTGATGAGGAATGTTGAATGCTTGGTCCTGGGCCTAATGCACAAGTCTCTGTACCTGGGAGCTGCTAGTCTGGAGCCCAACTCACCCTGGACAATGTCCCGACCGGGAGGGCGTCTGACGGCAGACAGGTCTTCTCCATAGGCCTGGCCCCAGCGCCAGCACAGGGCTCCACTAGGAGGGCCGCCTTGTCTCCGGGCCTCTGCCTGGTTCACAATACCCTTGCTTGGCCTGGCTGAATTGTCTCCTCCTCCAGGAAGCCTTCCCTGACACCCAAGGAAAACCCAGCCCCTTTCCTGTGTGCCTTACACCTGTAACCCACCAGTTTGCACTTCCATGGGCTGGACCCTCCCCAGGTCTGCTGCTGCTCCCCTCCCCCCATCGCCCCACCACCACCCAGCTTGACAGGCTAGAGTGTAAGGGTGAGCCCTGTCCCCTGCTCCCAAGAATGGGCTGAAGGTCACCTTGTTCACACCCTTATTCCAAGGCTGGGGTGCTGGGAATAAGGACAGGCGGTGTGTCCCGGGGCCTAAACAGATAGGGGCCACCCCTTGTCTGCCAACAGAGTGGAGTCAGGAGGGCAGCCCTTAGGGCCCATGGTTTTGGGGGAAGCTCTCCCCGCTGGGAGACCCCAGTTGGACTGTCTAGAGTCCTGCTCCCAGGTCCTGGGGTGGCCACTCAACCCCCTCCCCTGCAAAGCATCCGAGTCCCAACCCCACCAGGCCTTGGAGCCCAAAGTAGGTCAGACCACTCCCCCCGTCTCTGGGACCAGGAGACCTCATGGTCTGTCTCCCTCTGGGAAGGAGAGCAGCAACGAGAAGGCAGGCTGGGCAGCCAAAGCGCTGGGGTCTGGAAACAGAGGCAAGTCCCCACCCTGGTGCCCCACCCCTGTGTCTGGGGCAACACGATACCCTGGCTGAACTACAGTTTCCATCTGGAAAATGGGGTTGACGGCACCTACCCCTTCGTAAGAGAAATAATTGTCCTTTCTTCCTGCTTGGCTGAAGAGACTGAACAATGAAGGCGTAGATCTTGAGAAATGTGTGTAGGTCCAACCCCTTAAGGGTGGACCAGCCAGGTGTGAGCGTTTACTGTGAATTCAGGCTCCCACGTGGTTTCAGGTCATGCGGGTCTAAGAAAGCCTGTCGCTATTTTGTCTCCTTGCAATGAGCTCCCCAGAGGGGGCCCAACAGAGTGAGGGGTGCTCACTGGCTGGAAACCCATAGATCGTCGTGACCCGACAGAACCTGACACCCTGAAGGGGGTGGGAGTATCTCCACTTGATCATTGCCCCAAGGCTCCAGGAATTAGGCAAATGACCCAGCCACAGCTGGCCTCAAACCCACACCTGCTGACCTGCAGACCCATGGTTCGCCCTTAGACCAGAGTTCAAAGTACAATGTTGGGGGGCGGTGCTGGGTGGCTCAGTTGGTTGAGCATTGACTCTTGGTTTCAGCTCAGGTCATGATCTCAGGGTTGTGGGATCAACTCTTACACCAGCTTCCTCACGAGTGGGGAGTCTGCCGTAAAAGGTGTCTCCCTAGGGAGCACCTGGATGGCTCAGGTGGTTAAGCGTCTGCCTTGGGCTCTGGTCATTATCCTAGAGTCCTGGGGTCCAGCCCCGCATCAGCTAGCCTCCCCCACCCCGCCCCAACCAGCTCAGCAGGAAGCCTGCCTCTCCTTTCCCCTCTGCCTCTCCGTCTGCTTCTCCTCCTCCTGAATGTGCATGCTCTGTCCAAAAAAAAAAAAAAAAAATTCTCTCCCTCTGCCCCTCCCCCTGCTTGCTCTCTCTAAAAATGAATCAATACATCTTTAAACTCTCCCGCCACCAAAACCAAAGTACAGTCTTTGGATCTCCTGCATTCGAATGCTCAGGCCTGCTTTTTAAAATACATCTCCCTGAGCCAAACCCAGATTTAATGAGGCAGAGTCTCAAATGCATACTAAATTCCAGAGCCCCCCAGTGCACCCCGATGCAGAGCAGGCGGGGAGGGCGGGCGGGCAGGAGAATAGAAGGTGAAGAGGGAACGTGGGAAGGAGCTCTCACACTCCACTCCCTTGGAGCTGCGAGGTCCCCCCTGCTCTGTAAAGCGGGTGCCTCTCCTGCAAATAACTCTCTCGGAACACTTGGGCTGTTTTCTAGGAGCCTTACAAACCGTGGCGAGAGCTGCGTGGCCTCCTCCTGCGGCGCTCTGCTTCCTTCCTGGGAAAGACCCGAAGGCTGCCTCCTCCCAGGGCTGCGGGGACAAGAAGTGGCAGACCAGTTTGGAATCCCTGCTCCCGCTTCCTTGCGGGTGCCAACAACCCCTTCTGCAAGGCCTGGCTGGCCTCAAACTTAACAGCCAGAGCCCGGGGAAGGGGGCAGGCCTGCCGCACCTAAGGATCACCTGCGGGCTGCCCGGGCCACACCTGTGACTGGGCCCCCACGGCCTTCTGGGCCGGCCGGGTGCTGGGACCTTTCAGGTGATTCCCATGTGCAGCTGAGGCCTGGGAGGCGCAGGCTGCCGGATGATCCCCAGGCTGGATCCACAAAGCAGCTCTGTTCTGCTGGTGTGGCCCCCTCTCCCTCCGTCTCCAAGCAGCCCCTGCTGCCAGCTGCCCTGAGCTGCAGCCTGAGCATCGCTCTGCTGGGGGCACGTGAGGGCTAGTGAGAGCAGGTGTGCCCGCAAAAGGGAACAGTCCTGGGGCTTCAAGAAACAATGAACAGTGGTGGGCAGAGAACTCAGCCCCCCACCCACTCCGGTTATCCCAAGGCCTGCTGCAGGTCCCGGACGCTGGTGCCAGCCTCTAGCTGACTTTCCCCCAAGGTTCCCCACCAACCTGGCCCCTGCCGCAGCTCCCCCTCCCCTGGCCTGGCCACCTCCTCCCCTCTACCCTCCCCCAGGCTGATGTTAGCCTCTGCAACTCAGCTTTCTTAACCCATAGCGATGTTTATTTTATTGTGTAATATTGTCAATTTTACAGTAATATTACAGTCAGTAATAACTGCAATTCATACTCCCTAAAGAATAGATGAGATTTTTTTTGAAGAGAGGGATAGAGAGGGATGGGTGAGGGGCAGAGAGAGAGAAAGAGAGAATCTCAAGCAGAATCCCAGCTGAGCCCAAAGCCCTATGCCTGGCTGGATCAGCTGACCCTGGGATCATGACCTGAACCCCAAGCAACAGTCAGATGGTTAACTGAGCCACTCAGCCCCCCTGGGAAGTACTGAGATTTATCTTTAAAAACTTTTTAAAACACCTATAACCCCATACATTTCATTAAGATCCCCAGTGCTGGGGCGCCTGGGTGGCTCAGTCGGTTAAGGGTCTGCCTTAGGCTCAGGTCATGATCCCAGAGTCCTGGGATCGAGCCCCCCCCATCGGAATCCCTGCTCAGTCTGGAGCCTACTTCTCCCTCGGCCTGCCGCTCCCTCTGCTTGTGTTCTCTCTCTCCCTGTCAAATAAATAAATAATCAATTAAAAAAAAAACCCAGTGTTTTCTGTGTATGTGTGTGGGGGGGTTGTTTTTAGTAAAATCAAGGTCATGTTCTATATAGACATTTATGTCCTACTTACCTCATTTCACATTTTGGTATGAACACTGGTATGAACATTGCTTAATATTCCACCTTACAGAGATATCATTTCAGGACCTTAGGTATTTCCAACTTTTCCCTTTTATGAGTAACACAGGGCTTTCATAACATCCACCTTTTTTTCCTATTCCAAAGTAACGCAAGTTTATGAGAGAAAAACGTTAATCAACCTAATGTTTCCCTTAGCGTCTGCAAGCGCCCTGAGGGGAAGCTGAGCCAGCAAACTGATAAGGCTTCCCAACGGTTTATCCGGTTTCTCCGTTCTGCAACAAGGCTTGACAGGTTCTTCACGTGTCCACATGAAAGGAGCCCCCGAACCACAGTATTTGCCACGAGCTGGGGAGCAGCACATTGCGTGGGTGATTATCTGGGCACCCTCAGGGCAGCACCACGGGTTTGCACCTGAAACACAGCGGCTGCGTCACTGGGGTGTTCCACTTGCATTTATGGGGAGCTGGCGGTCCCCCTTCTCAGGGTACACCCGCTTTACAGGGGCTTTGACCCAGGCTGCAGGCTGGCCGTTCCCTCGGGAACACCGTCCTGAGTGTCTGGATCGCTCGCAGCCCTGTGCGTGTGTGCCCCAGAGAGCCGTGGCTCCTGCATCAACCCGAACCTGCTCTCCACCCTGCAGCCTTCACCACCAGATACCGCTCCTGTGGGCTACTCTCCTGGCCGCTTCAGTATGGGCTCCCAGGAGGCGGAGGGGACAAGTCCTCCCACGACACCCTCTGGTTCACCCCCTTCTCTATGACTCAAGGTCTAAGAGGTACTCTGTTGTCCCGTGCACTTTCCCCTTGGGGGTGTCTTCTGAAGCTCAGACTCACTGAAATCCCAGCTTGCTCCAGCATCCGGGCCTGACCCAGCATCCTCTTCTGTTTAGGGGCAGCTGTTACAGGTAACAAGAAGCAAGGGGAATAATACTTTGCCTTTTTCCTCGTAATGTGCATTTCTTGAGGCACCCATGGACACCCCCCACCCCCAAGATTGGATTCATCTCCCAGTTCCATTGGTAGCTTTGCCTCTAGCCGCTGGGGGCCGCACAGAGGCTGCTCCAACCCAGGCATGACCACACGGCCACCCAGGAATCCCTTCTTCCTTTCTTTTCCCAAGCCACATGCTTCCGGCAGCCGGGACCCATCTAGCAAATCCCACTTCTGTGAAACCCACTAAATAAATGTCCTGAGACCAATTCCAAAGGGCCTTTGTGCTTGGGAGTGGGGTTCCCCACACCTAGAGCCAAGCAATGCTCGCTTGAGAGACAGAGAGAGGAAGAGAGAGAGACAGAGCTGTGGGAGGGGCAGAGGGAGACAGTGTCCCCAAGCCGACTCCCCACTGAGCAGGAACCTATGGGGCTCTGTCTCCTGACCCCAAGACCTGAGCTGAAACCAAGAGCCCAATGCTTAACCGACTGTGGCACCCAGGTGCCCCCCAAGACAAATGAGCAAATTTTAAAATGGGCAAAGCATCTGAAGACATTTATCCAAAGAGAAGATATGAACAGCCCATAAGCATGTGAAAAAAAATGCTTGCATCTTTAACTGTCAGAGAAGGCAAATCAAACCCCCGAACATGAGATCCCAAGTCATACCCACTCAGGGGGCTATGACTTGCAAAAGAAGATGATAACACATGTTGGTGAGGATACAGAGAAATTAGAACACTCACACAAGGCTCAGGGGAATACAGTGGTGCAGCTGTTTTGGAAAACTTTCTGACAGTTCCCCAGCTGCTTAGACATCAGTGCCGATACAACAGGGATGAGCCTTGGAAACATCACAAGAAGCCAGTCACAAAGGAAGCACATGTTCTTTATTCCATGGATACGAACTGTCCAGAACAGGCAGAGAGACAGAAAGTAGATTGGTCACTGGGGAGCAGGGGCACAGGGGTGCATGAGCACCTGTTTCCGGGGCCCCCAAACAGACCAGGTGCGGCCACTCGCTGTGGAAAGAATCCAAAGGCAGAGGGATGATTGGCCAGTGACACAGGAAAGGAGTTTCTTTCTGGGAGGCCAGGACCAGGAAGATGGTGGATCAGCGTCCCTAAGACTGTCCCCCAAGTGCTGAAGATACTTCCAGGTTTGTGTCAGGAGAATGTGGGACAAGAGCGGCGGGTATGTGCAGGTGGGCAGTGAAGGTCACATCGATGGTTGTGTTGGGGTCACTCATGCAGGGTCTTGCTGGTGTCAGGCCAGTCCCCAACGCTTGAGGGGGAGTGTCAGTCCCCATCATGGGATGCTTTGCCCACAGGGCCTTTTGCCTGAGTTA
This sequence comes from Ailurus styani, assembly GCA_002007465.1. NCBI lineage: Eukaryota > Metazoa > Chordata > Mammalia > Carnivora > Ailuridae > Ailurus > Ailurus styani. The sequence goes on from LNAC01000405.1 coordinate 484,269, forward strand.
GGGGATAAGCTGGAAATAACTTAATCAGAAAGTACAGATGGAGTTGGAGTCCTCTTGCCAGTGCCTCTTCCCAGTGCTCCAGCGGAAGCACTTGTAGGGGATGGGGAATGACTACTAATGGCTATGGGGTTTCTTTTGGGGGAGGGAATGAAAAGATTCTAAAATAGGTTGTGGTCCTGGTTGCATCACAGTTAACATACTAAAAACCACTGAATCTCACCCTTCCACGGGTGAACTGAATAGAGCGTGAGTTCTATCTCAATAAAGTTGTTACATACATTAACAAGGAGGCATGAGGCACCTTTCCCGGGTGATGGAGAGATCACCACAGTGACTGTGACCATTTCATGAGTGGATACATACATCACAACACTTGAAACGGTCTGGTCAATTAATCTTCCACAAAGTAGGAAAGAATAGTCAATGGGCAGAAGACACTCTCTTCAACAAATGGTGCTGGGAAAACTGGACAGCCCTAGGCAAAAGAATGAAACGGGACCACTCTCTTACACCACACACACACAAATAAACTCAAAATGGACTAACCACCTAAATGTGAGACCTGAAACCATAAAAATCCTAGAAGAGAGTACAGGCAGTAATGCCTCCGACATGGTTGTAACAAATTTTTCTGGATAGGTCCCCTCCAGTGAGGAAACAGAAGCAAAAATAAACTATTGGGACTACATCAACCCGAAAAGCTTCTGCACAACAAAGGAAACAATCAACAAAACTAAAGGCAAACTCCAAAGTGGGGGAAGTTATTTGCACATGACATATCCAATAAAAGGTTAGTATCCAAAATAGATAAAGAACTGATAAAACTCAACCTAAAAAAACAAATAATCCAATTTGTAAAATGGGCAGGAGACATGAATCAACATTTCTTCAAAGAAGACAGGCCAACAGACACAAGACAAGATGCTCAATGTCACTCATCATCAGGGAAATGCAAATCAAAACCAGAGTGAGATATCACCTCCCACCTGTCAGAATGTCTAAAATCAAAAACCCTAAAAATAACAAGTATTGGCAAGGATGGAGAAAAAGGAAGCTTCATACACTGTTGGTGGGAACGTAAATCATTTCAACCACCATAGGAAACAGTATGACGTTTCCTCAAAAAGTTAAAAATACAACTACCCTATGACCTGTAATCACACTGCTGGGTATTTACCCACAAAATACAAAAACACTAATTCAAAGGGATACCTGCTCCCTGATGTTTATAGCAGCATTATTTATAATAGCCAAATTACGGCAATAGCCCAAGTGTCTACCGATAGATGAATGGATAGGGAAAATGTGGTGTGTGTGTGTGTGTGTGTGTGTGTGTGTGTGTGTGTGTGTGAATATATATATATATAATATATAACATTATAATATATAATATTCCATTGTATATGCTTGTGTGTATGCATTCCACTGTATATGCTGGTAATGCATTGCCTATACAATGGAATATTACTCCACCATAAAAAAGAGTGAAATCTTGCTGTTTGCAACAACATGGATGGAGCTAGAGAATATAATGCTAAGCAAAATAAGCCAGTCAGAGAAAGACAAATACCATATGATTTCATTTATATGTGAAATTTAAGAAACAAAATTAACGATCAAAGGAAAAAAAGAGGTCGAGCAGGAAGGTGTGCATGGCTGGCTCAATCAGTAGACCATTTGACTCTTGATCTGGGGATTGTGAGTTTGAGCCCCACATTAGCGATAGAGTCTCTATAAAAAAAATAAAATAAATACAATACAATAAAATAAAACAATAAAATAAAGGCAAACCAAGAAACAGACTCTTAACTATAGAGAACAAGCTAATGGTTACCAGAGGGGAAATGAGTAGGGGGATGGGTGATGCAGGTGATGTGGGAATTAAGAAGTGACTTAAAAGGTGGGGAAAAAAAAAAAAGGAAAAAAATATACAACCGTACATTCTAAATATGTGCAGTTTAGTGGGCCTGGGTGGCTCAGTCGGTTAAGCGTCTGACTCTTGGTTTCAGCTCAGGTCATGATCTCGGGGTCGTGGGATCAAGTCCCGTGTCCGGCTCCATGCTCAGCAGGGCGTCTGCTTGAGATTCTGTCTCTCCCTCTTCCCCTGCCTCTCCTCTCTCGCTCTCTCTCTCTCTCATAAATAAATAGATCTTTTAAATAATAAAAATAAATATGTATGTGCAGTTTATTATACAGCTATTATATCTCAATAAAGCTGTTTCTAAAAATCACTTACAGTGAGCATCTAGAAAGGCGTACCATTCACATTATATGTCCTTCCGATCTCTATGACACACACACTTTATTTTACAAAATGGGATGATCCTTCTTTTTCACCACATGGTGATAGATTGTGAGCGACTTTCTTTCTTTCTTTTTTATTTCTGTTATTTTTTATTCTTTGCCCCAGGGGTACAGGTCTGTGAATCATCAGGCTTACGTCTTTCACAGCATTCACCAAAGCACAAACCCTCCCCAATGTCCATAACCCATCCACCCTATCCCTACCCTCCCACCCCCCAGTAACCCTCAGTTTGTTTTGTGAGATTAGGAGTCTCTTATGGTTTGTCTCCTTCCCCATCCCATCTTGTTTCATTATTTTTCCCTCCCTACCCCCCACGACCCCCCACCCTGNAACCTCACGACCCCCCACCCTGCCCCTCAAGTTCCTCATATCAGAGAGATCATATGATAATTGTCTTTCTCTGATTGACTTATTTCACTCAGCATAATACCCTCTAGTTCCATCCACGTCATTGCAAACGGCAAGATTTTGTTTCTTTTGATAGCTGCATAGTATTCCATTGTATATATATACCACATCTTCTTTATCCATTCATCTATTGATGGACATCTAGGTTCTTTCCATAGTTTGGCTATTGTGGACATTACTGCTATAAACATTTGGGTGCACGTGACCCTGAGGATCACTACCTTTGTATCTTTAGGGTAGATACCCAGTAGTGCAATTTCTGGGTCGTAGGGTAGTTCCATTTTCAACTTTTTGAGGAATCTCCACACTGTTTTCCAGAGTGATGAGTGACTTTCTAAGTCATTAAATAATGATGCTTCATGGCCACACAGAATTTTATGTTCAGTAATGTAGTTAACATGTTTCAAACAGGGATGTCTAAAGTGAGACCACTGAGCCCTCAGGGTGCTGGGGCCCGCTTTCTACCAGAAGTGCTATAGACTTCCAGGCCCATCCCTCCCTGGCCAGGCCTCCTCTGGAAGGAGCCTGGCAGGGAGCCTATGGGAACTAGCCCCTGGCCAGCTGCTCATTCCTGGCATTCCTGCCTCTTCTCAGTGGCCTGGTTTGGCACCTAGTGCTGAGTATGTCTTGGGCAGTGGTGTCCCCACCTCCCCCCAGGCCGGCATGGACCTCGCATAAGCCCAAAGGGACACCCTAGTCCCAGCCCAGTGTTGGCCAGGCCCCTAGTGGTGGTCATCAAACTTCTTGGTCATGTGTCCCCTAAAATAATTTTACATGCTCAGCTCCTTTGTTTTTATTTTTAAGTAAGCTCTACACCCAACACAGGGCTTGAACTCACAACCCCAAGATCAAGATACTCCAAAATACTCCACTGACTGAGCCAGCCAGGTGCTGCCCCTCCTTCCAGAATACTTTTGAACACTCATCTACCTCTTTGATTTTTTTTTTAAAGATTATATTTTTAAGTAATCTTTGCACCCAGTGTGGGGCTTGAACTCACAAACCTGAGATCAAGAGTCGTGTGGTCCAACTGAGCCGGCCAGGCGCCCCCTACCTCTTGCATTTTTAAACTTATCTCTAAAGTGGTATCACAAACTTAATAGGTACAAAGTATGTGATTTGGGACATATTATTTACACACCTTAAATAGATTTAGGGATGAGGATTTAAGTTTTTTAATGTAAAGAAAATGTCTACCGTGGAACCCATTTAGCCAAGCCAGTACTTGTTGGCAAACTGGACAATTCAGAATTCATTTCCATTAGAAAAAAAAAAAATTTTTTTTTTAATTTAAATGAAATTGTCAAGCCAGGGACAGCTCTTGTTTTTGAATTATGATTCAAGCTAAGAGTTGGACAGAGAGGTAGGCAGGGATCTACATAGGATGGAAGGACAGGTGGACACACGGACGTGGAGCCCTGTTGTGCACGTCAGTGAAATTCCTCTTTGGTGGCCTAACACTTTGCTCTCAAACTCTCCCTCGGTGCTGCCTGTTCTTAGCACATTCCTTTGGCGGCTCCAAGTCTTACACTGTGGACGGTGCGACAGAATTGGTCTCAAGACAGGACAGGGGCATCTCTCTTGTGCGGTGCAGGGGCGGCCCATCACGGAGGGTGGGAAAGGAGGGCCAGCAAGGTGGCATCTCGGGGAGAGAGCAGATGCACGGGAGCCCAGTGACTGTCCCAGCCCACGGCCACTGCACGGCCTCCCTGGGGTTTGGTGCAGCGGGCACTGCTCCCCGGAAGCCTTGTGCCCTTTTTCCCTCTCCGCCAGACTGCAGAGAGAGGACCCCCCCCACCTTGGTGGCCCTCCTTGACCTCTGCTCAGACAGGCCTGGAGAGCCCTCCTCACACCCAGGGACAGCCTCGGTCTCCTGGGGGAAGACCTACCCCCACTCCCACCCCCACCCCCAGCGACCAGCCAGCCCCTTGATGCTTGGTGTGCACTGTGCAAAGCGGTGTCAGACCAGAACACACCTCTTGTAGCCACAGACACAGGCCTGGACCTGGAGGGGGCCATCCCCGCCAACAGCTCAGGGAATCATTCTTCCTGGAGGCAGTCAGCTGCCCAGGCGGGTAAGTCTCAAAATCAAGAAGCCCAAGCAAGTCTCTCAAGACTCTGTGTGCTTTCCGATTGGAGGCCGAGGTCCTGTGACTACGCTAACCATTTCCACAGGGGGCCTGTGAACTAGACCTTGGGGGGAAGGAGGAGGAAGCGTGGGGCCCAGAGGAGAGAAATTGTGACCTCGGTGCTGGAATGGGCAGTGGGCCCTGGGGTTCCCGGCAGCTGGGACTAAATGGGAAATGTGTCTTTCTAATGGAGTTTCCCATGACTCTCCAGGGACTCTGACGTGCTTTGTCTTTCTAGTTAATTTTTCTTCTGACATGCACACGTTACTCAGTTGCAACCTTATATGAGCAAAGGAAATGACCATTGTGCAAGGAAGCCTAGCAACCTCTATCTACGGGATTCAGTTTAAACCTCACAACAGCCAATATTATCTGTCCCCGGCCCCCTTTCACTGCAGATGAGGAATTGAACAGAAGCAAAGTGACATTCCCCAGGGAGCACCCCGACCCGCCGGGGGTTCGAGGAGGGCCGGAATCTGGGCCCCAGCTGGCGTGACCCCGTCCCCCGCAACGGCACATCGGCACCCCCCAGCCCTGGGCAGCCGGCAGGCTCAGCTCGTGGGGACACAGTGTGCTGTCTGAAGCCCACCGCAGCCCGACCTGGCCCTGGGCGCGGCTTGGACTCCCAGGCGGGGACAGTGCTGGCAGTATGGGTCACGCTGCCGCCCAGCATGGTGAGAAGGGAGCTGGAGCCCCGAGCAGGTCCCTACCACAGGGCACAGCCTCACAGCCCAACTCTGCAGCTTGGGCTGGGGATAGTATCTCACCTCTTGTGTTAAAATCTCATTTCATGGGGCACCTGGGGGGGTGCTCAGTCGGTTGAGCACCCGACTCTTAGTTTTGGTTCGGGTCATGATCTCGGGGTTGTGGGATTAAGCCCCTCATTGGGCTCCGCGCTGAGCATGGAGTCTGCTTGTCCCTCTCCCTCTGCTCCTCCCCCTGCTCGCTCGCTCTCTCAAATTAAAACAGAAAAAGCAAAAAAAACAAAAAAGAAAGAAAGAAAAAAAAAAACCCTCATTTTTTTCCCTGAGAAACAGGGAGGTGGAGAGCAGGGGACCAGGCCTAGTGCCCCTTGTGTGTGACAAGGCCCCCGCAGGAGCTCAGAGATGTGACACAGAGCACCCGCCAGTGTCCACTCTACAAAGCGGACAGAAGGCAGAGTTATCTTTCGAAGTTCTCCTGCGGTGGAAACGAGCTCGCGCAGGGCATGAAATCTCAGAGCGTGCTTTGTTCTCAGAGCTGCCGTCTGCCTGAGGCTCAGCTGTCTGTCCCGGCGGCAGAGCTCGCCCCAGGGGACAGGGCAGCAGAGTGCCTCCCCCTCCCACCTCTCCGGGTTCCCTGCCCTGGACTGGGGCGGGGGGGGCTGGGGGGGAGCTTGGGAGGCCGCTGCTGGTGTTCACAGGGCAGCAGAGAGGGAATGAGAGCACGTGGGGCATCGGCACCCACTGGGAGGGGACAGCAGCCACCAGCACGGAGCCCGGTGCTTGGCATGAAGTTGGTGCTCCAGAAATTAGAGGAAGTAACTGTCTGGGAACACAGTCCAGTCTGACCCAATTTGACTCAATGAACCAGTTTCAGAGTCTCCTGCAGGGAACCGCCACCCCGGGGGGTGCCTGCAGTCTTTATAATGAACCCATGAGGGGGTGACCAGCGTTCCTGACAGATGTGAGATCTGAAAGGTTCTGGGGTTTGCCTGTGACACGCTGCTGGTACAGAGTGGGCCCAGCCTGGGAGGGGAAGCTGGCCCCGGCATCCCCCCGCTGCAGTACACCTCCAGCTCGGCACCCCGGCCACCCCCAATGCAAGGCCCCTCAGCTCCGGGCCCAGCAGAGGGGACGCGGGTGAGGCGAGCCCTGTCCTGGTCAGCACGACACTGTCCCGCATCCCGGGAACCGCTCCGTCCCGGGCAAACTGCGATGCCTGGTCCTCAGGGCTCTCTTAACCAACCCCCAGGGCTCCGGGGGGGGAACTTGGGTCTGGCTCGTCCCCTGGCGCAGAGGCTCTCCGTCCCACCCAGGGGGCTCGCCACCACTGTGCGCCGCTCAGCTTCCCTCTGACGGCCACTGTGGCCTCTGCAGGCCAGCATCCCAGGCCTATACCAGAAACAAAACATGTTCTCCAGCAGGGAGGGCAGAGATGCCTGGCTGCTCCCAGGGGCCAAGGATGCTGCCTGACGGCCATGTGCTTGGGGCTCCCCAAGGACCTCTCTGAGCCTGAGCCTGAGACGGCGCTCGCCATCCTCCCCCCAGAGCTCTCTCGCCCTCATTTCAGCCCCCGGACAGTGCTTCCAGGTAGGTGGCCCAGGTGCACAAGCATCTCTCGCCCAAGGCCAGATCGTCACCTGGGTCTGCTTGGCTCTGAAACTGTGGAGTCATCTGGTAAAGACCCTGCCCTTGGACCTGAAGCCTGTGTCTTTCCAGGAGAACTAGCTTGCCCTCTGACCTCAAAAACCACTTTGGCGTGTAATGTGGTTCAAAGCATTGACTCAAGGAGGAAAACAGAGCATGAACTAGGACGTTCTCAGAGATAGACGGGAAAGCACGGACAGGCATGGGCCCGCTGCTTTGGCCTGGGGCGGTGGCTGGCCGGGGGTGCAGTCTGCACAGGAAGGTTGGCCGGGCACCACCAAGGAGAACCATGCAGCGATGATGTTTGCCTGGCGTTTCCTGAGGGCCAGGGCTGCTCGTGCATCGGACACTCGTGTGTCCTTAACTTGTCCAGGTCTCCTAGGGACCTGCCAAATGGCCACACTGACTGTGTGTCCCCTTTACGCACGTGGCCGCTGAAGCATGGAGACCTGAGGAGCCTGGCGTCGTTGGACGGGTAGCTGGAGGGGTGAGGAGTGACCTGGGTGTGCACCGGCTTTCCCTCCCTTCCCTCCTCCTCCTCCACCTACAGATTTTGCAACCATTTCTCACAAAGGCAGCTGGAAATCCTGGCTTGGGGGCGCACCTGGCAGCGGGGGGCATGGCTAGAGGAGGATGAGGCAGAGCGATGGTACCCACTGCTCTGTGCTTGTCAGAGGGAGGGCCTGTGGTCCCTCGTGTCCCCATTGTCTGGATCCAGGAGCTGAGATCCTGGCCTCGGGACATGCATTGCATGTGTGTCCCCAGTGTTCAGGGCTCTGGCAGGCTCTGGCAGCCCTTCTCTGACCCAGGGCCCTAGGCTGGCCTCCTGTCATCAGGGAGGAGGAGGTCGTCAGTGAACCCCAGGAGCAGCTCTCTGCAGTCACCTAGGGGCTCTGCAGGGCCTCCGCTGGGGGAGCCTCCGTGGGTGAGCGTGGCGCCGAGACCTGGCCAGAGTGGCTGGCGCTCGGGCACCTGAACCTGTGTGTGACTGGTGCCCCAGAGTCATGTGACCCAGGCTGGGGGACTGGAGGGCAACCCCCCTGCCGGTGAGGCAGGACCACGAGCTTCCCCAGGGAAACGTGCGTTCCTGTGTGTGCGTGTCCGTGCCCACGTTTCCCCTCTAAGGACACGGGTCAGGTTGGGTTAGGGGCCCAGCCTGCTCTGCTCTGACCTCACCTTCACTGATTACATCTGCGAAGGGCCTATTTGCCGAAAGGCCACTTTCAGAGGCCTGGGAGGTTGGTCAGGACTTCAACTTAAGAGTTGGGGACACAGTTCCTGTACACCCATCAAATACTTTAGAAACCGAATTTCTACCATAACACCCATGCTTCTCTATTAGTAACATGATCCGGTGACCAGTCTGAGAATGACTGTAATTTGGACACGGTGAGTTTGTGATATTCCAAGACACTGATGACTACAATGTTATGACAACATCCAGAGTCGGTCACAGAGGCTGATGATACCGGTGGGGCGGTTGGCTACACTCCCAGTTGAAGAAAATGTTGTCAGACGTTCTTGAAAATAAGGGTGTAATTCTTTCCCACTGAAGGGCACAGACCCCTGAAATGGATCCTGAATCTGAGGTTCAGGACATCTGCCCAAGCCCAAGCCCAAGGTGGCAACAAAGCAGGTGAGAATCCAGGACAGCTGTGTGTCCCTGCTGGAAATGGACCCCGACCCTACCTGCCTCCGGACAGGGCCCGATGCTGGCAGGGGCTGCAAGACCACAGGCCGGGAGGTCAGGAGGGGGCCTTTCTGGCCCCGCAGCCGGAGGCGCAGGGAAGGAGGGGGAGGCCAGCCACCTCTAAGTGGCAAAAGAATGTCCTCCCTCCCATAGGGGAGAAGTTGGTGGAGCTAGGGGGCGGGGCCGAGGCAGTTGCTTTCTTATCGCACAGAATACCCACCTACTGATGACCCAGAAGAACCAAAGGCTTTTTCTGAGCCGCCTTGTTAAAGACATTAATTGCTGCGTACAAGGCTCCTTCTCTCCCCACCAGGATTTATAGCCTTGGATGCTGAGCAGGGATGGTGGCCACAGGCCATGGGGGTGAATGGTCTGGGTTGGCCCCTCACCAGCTCCTGCACGGGGGAAGGGCCTCTGGACACAGGCACACCTGGCTGAGGAGCAGTGAGGAGGGACGATCGGCCTCCTTCCTGGCCTTGGGAAATGCAGGCCCCCAGGTAGGCTAATGGGGTACAGAAGGCTCCAAGTGGCCCGACCATTGGGAGCTATAACCCATGAGAGCTCTGTGGGCCACCTTGGAACAAGGTTCCCAGGGATTTCTTACCCCACCGCTGCTGGGGCTCCCTTCTGAAAGGCCCATCCCAGACACGGTCTGGACCCATGGGGTGGGGGGGTCCAAGGAATGTGGGATTGGGTATGCTGGCCAGTGACGGGGTGCACACCCCAGCCCCGGCATCGCGACGATGGTGCCCCTTCTCATCACCGCAAGGCTCTCCAGGTGCGTGGCATAGTGTTAGTGCCCCCCATAACCTGATGTCACTTCGTTAACCCTGCCACCACCAAATCAGACGCACATAGGGGAACTCAGAGCCCCCGGCTCCTTCTGGCCACTGTGGCCTCCTGCCTCCCGCCACCAGTGTGAGCCCTTGTGCAAGGCTGGGGGAGATTTAACCTCAAGGCCTGTGTCCTCACCTGCAGGAGGAGGACGAGAACACCCGGCTCCTGGGGTCACTGTGCAGACTACAGGGGCAAGCAGGCAAAGCGATGGTCGGTGACAGCACAGGGGGAGCCTCCCAGACACAGGCACACACACGGGGCCAGGCTCTCGAAGAGGCCGGAGGCTCTCTGCGCGCCCCACCTGACGAACTCCAGAGAAGGGGGAGCAGGCCAGTGCGGACAGGCTGCCTTCAACTCCAGGGCAGGCAGGTCCAGAGGCTGCTCCTTGTCCTTCGGTACCTACCTCCCCTTTAGTCAGTGAGCATCTGGAGTTGTGGCTGGCACATCCAGCCTCTCATGGGAGCGTGCACAAGTTACGTGAGCAAGTTTGGGGGCATGGCCTTAAAGAGGTTTGCTGGTCATGGCCTCTCCCCTTCCCAACGGCTGGAATGCAGATGAGATGGCAGGAACAGGGTGGCCACGTTAGGCCAGGAGATGAAGCCTCACACAGGAGCTGTCAGAATAACAAGATAGGAGGCTGGGGCCCAATCCCGCAGAGCGACTCACACCGAGGCTGCATAGTGAGAAGCATGCCCCTACTTTCCAGCTGTGCCGCGCCTACTGCAGCCTAACAGGAGGCCGCCCCCACTCCTGGTGGCCAGCGTGCGGGCCTGTGAGGAGGGTGTGCTTGCCGGTCCCTCCCAGCATCGGAGCGGGGGCAGGCAGCGTGAGGGGCTGTGCCTGCGGGTTTGCGGAGGGACCGGGGAGGGCGTCTCTGCTTGGAGCTTCTGAGTGCAGCACACTGGCTCACACTTTCGAGATCGACTCACAGATGATGCTCCTTTGAAGTGATGAGCCATGAGCTCTATCACCCCGATGTCAGCATCTGAACCACTTCACACTGTTCAAGGCCAGTTTGGGTTCTGGGGGCCTGCGCACCGCGGAGGCTTGGAGGGCATGCAGCAGGGGCCACGCTGGGCTGCCGCTCTGAGGGGCACCCTGGGCCCACGCTCCCAAACTGGGAGTTACTTTGGCTGTGGAGGGTGTGGAGGGACAGCAGGGGACAGAGTGTCAGAGGCTCTTGGGGGCAACCGCACCACCTTCCCTGCCTTCCTCTGTTCACACAAGCGAGGGTCTGCCGGGGGCTCCCACAGACAAGCCCATTTCGAGTTCCCCCTACAGGCGCTTTTCAGGAAAGCAATCTGGGTTGAATGAGGGTCAAGGGTCGATTTAAAGGCTCCATGGCTGGGACAGTCTGAGGAAAGGAAACCATCTCATATGGGTGGCAGGGGGCCTTGGGGAGGAGGCCTCCCCGGCCCCCAGCTCATCGGCGGGTGAGATGCCAGGGGGCAGACTTCCGGCCCCGGCTGGTGGAGCGAAAGCCAAGTCTGCCCGTGCCTTCTGTCCCAACACGGGTCCCAGCGTCCCAGGGAAGCACAGTTTTTCTCAGCTCTTTAATTAAGTTAGAAACAGAAGGAACACAACTCTTGGGGGAAGCACCACCGCACGGTCCGTGGTGCTGCATGACAAGTGTGCTTGTCCCACCTCGGCCTTCCAGAAGCCCGGCCTCCAGGCGAGCAGCCTCCTCCACCCCCCGCCACCCCCC